>JAAONU010000007.1:3600892-4065344 GCA_012932295.1 Cyclina sinensis | reverse complement strand
AATCTCTATATTTTTGCATTTTAAAATATCCCTCAAACCCATATCTGTTCCCTTTTTCTGGTCAAAGAGTCTGAATTGTCATAAAAGTGAAAGCTCTTTTTTGTCTGTAGTCTGCTATGGTACGTTATGGTTCGCTGCCGTGGACTTGATAAACGAACAGGAATATTAAACGGAAATGTTGGTTCCGTATCTGATTTCTCACCGACTCTGCAAAGTAAAATACAAATTTTGTACTAAAACAAATTATTTAAATACAATAAATGTAATTTTATTAGTTGATTTAATCTGTTACGTGTATCTGTATGTAAGTTTAATATGGCGGAGTCTCAATTTTTATTGGCTTTAATTTTAGGCACAAACTACAAATAAAGGACATTTTGGCTTTCAAATATTTTCTTCCACACCTATATCGTTTTACTATGCAAATCAAAATACTGCCTAACCTATGGTTGCATGCAAATTAAATGTGCACTCAGAAATGTGACTTTGACTTTTGAGTAAATGCCCTGACCCGCCCAATGTAAAATAACATGAAATTAATGATACAAAATTACTTTGCCGAAATACTGACTGAAATAACTTACCCCAAAACAATACAACCCGCTATCGTCAAGCCGACAAGCAAAGCAACTACTCCAATAATTACTCCAGTTAGAAGTATCCAGTGACCTTTTATCCAGTTCTTTAAAAAGGGAAATAAACAAATTAAATTTTGCTAGTTTTAAAGATAAGAAATAAAAAAAAAGATTTGCTTATTTTAAAGAAAAGAAATAAATAAAAACGTTTTGTAATTTGAAAGAAAAGGAAAGCAAAAAATCTTATTTAAAACAAAAAATAAACAAAAACATTTTGCCTATGTTAAACGAAAATAATCAAACGGACTTGGCTAATTAATATTTTATTTTAAACATCAGAAAACACCTATCAATAACTTTTATTACATAATTATACTTACAAAGTCAGTGTAAATTATAACACAAACTTGCAATATCATATTTGTTTCATTATGACAGAATACCCCTGACAGATTACTGAAATGTGTTTATAAAAAATAAAGCCAAACTATAGCAATTATAGATCAATCATAGTGACGAAGCAGGACTGATGTATTTTGGGGTGGACCGACGTTTCGGCTTACGGACGTTTCGGACTAGGACATTTCAGACTAGAACGTTTTGGCCAATCATTTTGAAAAAGAGGGCGCTTCTACTAGATCTGAAGACGGTAAATCTGACTAAATTCGATGATCATAACCAACCAACTTCTGTTGCTAACAAATGGGATGGACTGAAAATCGTTTTGCAGTATCGTGTAATACACATCGTGTACATACCTCTTGCGACTGTTTTTCCTTGCGAGTTTTACCAAACCAACTACTAATTTCTTCCATTGACAATTGTTCGATGATACGTGCCATTTCGTCCCGTGTTAGAGGTCTATCGTCACAAAGAACAGCTATGGCTAAAGATCCTCTGGTATAAAAAACAAGAAACACCTTACATAGCATCTGATATTGGTATAAACGTACAGGTGAACATTGTTCACTAGACATGTTTGAGAAATAACGATATGTTCTGTTTGTGAAAATAACCTATCATGTTCGATTTATTAATATCAGCCATAATAATATTAGGCACCAGGTTATGCAAATATTTATACAAGAATCATATTACTTTCAGTTTATTTTTATCTTTAAAACGACCAATCATTTTACCTGCAATTAAAACCGACCTATAATACAAACTAAAAGATTGATAATTATTTAACTATCATGTTAAAAAGAACTAAGAACATAAATGATATTAAAAGTTGAATTCTTAGTAGAAGGTATAACCTTTTGAATGGATCAAATAATCAACCTTCACTGGAATTAACAAAATCATACAGAAATAAAAATGAAAAACAAGTGCCTTTCGAATCTTTTGCGGTCGAATGATACTCCAACCTCCTTGCAAACGGTTAAACTGTCTTGAAATAATGAAGTCACGGCAAGAACTAATCGCCCTATGTTGATGATTCCAAAATAACTGACTGCGGAATCAAATATGTACAACTCTGTAAAAAACAAACAAAAATAGACTTTATTTACCGTTTTCAAATTTGTTCATTTTAGATAAAATGAAATGAGTTGTAAACTTAAAAATAACAAAAATGTAAATTGAGAATAGCCATTAGAAGTTTGATCTTTTCAAATACTAACGTCCTTTGATATTTTCGAGTATTAACATACGTTTGACATCAATACAATAAGCATGATTGTATATTAGTTTGCTTCAAAATGCTACAGACTTCATTTAACAAGCTATCAATTTATCACATTGACAAAAAAATGCTTACCGTCACAACTGTATCCACCATATACATTTCTACAAAACAATTCTTCCTTACATGACAGATCATTTTCACATTCCACAATGTCAACTACATTTAAATAATTGTCAATGTTGATTTCACAGTGTCTGCCGGTATATCCTGGAGAGCAGTCACATGTGTAGTTAGTTTCCTCATTAACGCACGACCCATTGTTGAAGCATGTTACATTTAAGCAATTGTCAATGTTGATTCCACAGTGTCTCCCGGTATATGCTGGAGAGCAGTCACATGTGTAGTTAGCTTGCTCATCAATGCACGACCCATTGTTGAAGCATGTTACATTAAAGCAATTGTCAATGTTGATTTCACAGTGTCTCCCGGTATATCCTGGAGAGCAGTCGCATGTATAGTTAGCTTGCTCATTAATGCACAACCCGTTGTTAAAGCATGTTACGTTTAAGCAATTGTCAATGTTGATTTCACAGTGTCTCCCGGTATATCCTGGAGAGCAGTCACATGTATAGTTAGCTTGCTCATTAATGCACGACCCATTGTTGAAGCATGTTACATTTAAGCAATTGTCAATGTTGATTTCACAGTGTCTCCCGGTATATCCTGGAGAGCAGTCACATGTATAGTTAGTTTGCTCATCAATACACGACCCATTGTTGAAGCATGTTACGTTTAAGCAATTGTCAATGTTGATTTCACAGTGTCTCCCGGTATATCCTGGAGAGCAGTCACATGTATAGTTAGTTTGCTCATTAATGCACGACCCATTGTTGAAGCATGTTACATTTAAGCAATTGTCAATGTTGATTTCACAGTGTCTGCCGGTATATCTTGGAGAGCAGTCGCATGTATAGTTAGTTTGCTCATTAATGCACGACCCATTGTTGAAGCATGTTACATTTAAGCAATTGTCAATGTTGATTTCACAGTGTCTGCCGGTATATCCTGGAGAGCAGTCGCATGTATAGTTAGCTTGCTCATTAACGCACGACCCGTTGTTAAAGCATGTTACGTTTAAGCAATTGTCAATGTTGATTTCACAGTGTCTCCCGGTATTTCCTGGAGAGCAGTCACATGTATAATTAGCTTGCTCGTTAATGCACGACCCATTGTTGAAGCATGTTACATTTAAGCAATTGTCAATGTTGATTTCACAGTGTTTGCCGGTATATCCTGGAGAGCAGTCGCATGTATACTTAGTTTGCTCATTAATGCACGACCCATTGTTGAAGCATGTTACATTTAAGCAATTGTCAATGTTGATTTCACAGTGTCTGCCGGTATATCCTGGAGAGCAGTCGCATGTATAGTTAGTTTGCTCATTAATGCACGACCCGTTGTTAAAGCATGTTACATTTAAGCAATTGTCAATGTTGATTTCGCAGTGTCTGCCTGTATATCCTGGATGGCAGTCGCATGTATAGTTAGCTTGCTCATCAATGCACGACCCATTGTTGAAGCATTTTACATTTAAGCAATTGTCAATGTTGATTTCACAGTTTCTGCCAATATATGCGAGAGAGCAGTCGCATGTATAGTTAGTTTGCTCATCAATGCACGACCCATTGTTGTAGCATGTTACATTTAAGCAATTGTCAATGTTGATTTCACAGTGTCTCCCGGTATATCCAGGAGAGCAGTCACATGTATAGTTAGCTTGCTCATCGATACACGACCCGTTGTTGTAGCATGTTACATTTACGCAATTGTCAATGTTGATTTCACAGAGTCTGCCGGTATATCCTGGAGAGCAGTTGCATGTATAGTTATCTTGCTCATCAATGCACAACCCATTGTTGTAGCATGTTACATTTAAGCAATTGTCAATGTTGATTTCACAGTGTCTGCCGGTATATCCTGGAGAGCAGTCGCATGAATAGTTAGCTTGCTCATCAATACACGACCCGTTGTTGTAGCATGTTACATTTAAGCAATTGTCAATGTTGATTTCACAGTGTCTGCCTGTATATCCTGGAGAGCAGTCGCATGTATAGTTAGCTTGCTCATTAACGCACGACCCGTTGTTGTAGCATGTTACATTTAAGCAATTGTCAATGTTGATTTCACAGTGTCTGCCGGTATATCCTGGAGAGCAGTCGCATGTATAGTTAGCTTGCTCATCAATACACGACCCGTTGTTGTAGCATATTACATTTAAACAATTGTCAATGTTGATTTCACAGTGTCTCCCGGTATATCCTGAAGAGCAGTCACATATATGGGTGGTTTGGTTTTTAATGCACGTCTCGATATTAAAGCATGTTACATTTAAGCAATTGTCAATTTTGATTTCACAGTGTCTGCCCGTGAAACCGCTGTCACAATTACATGTGAAATTTCCGTTACTTTCACAACCTCTGCTTTTTTGACAAGAACTTTCAGAACACTTAGTTATTTCTTTACTACAATCTTTACCTTCAAAATTGTCCTCACATTTGCAGAAATATCCATTCAACAAATTACTGCATACTCCATGTTCACATGGTTGTCTTGAACAATAATTTACTTTATCACAGTTAAAACCTTCATATCCATCCAGGCATGACACAGTGTTTAATGTTCCGTTTGAGTGTTTAATAAAATTGTAATGTATCTCAAATGGTGTAACGTAACTAATAGGTACGTTACACATACTACCAGTTCGACCTTTTGTACATACACAAACACCGTTTGTACAATTCCCTCCTTTCTGACAGTGGAATGCATTAAATGATTTCTGACTTCCGTCTGAAAATTGATAGGCATGACGCATATATTTATCTTTCCATATAGCAAATCAAACCTTGTACCCGTTATTTCTCTCACCATTTGTTTATGATAGAGAAAGGAAGAATTCAATCGTCATTTAGGTGAAACGAATAGTGACAGATATTTAAGTGTCTGTAACCTTTCGCTGATTAATATTCATTGACGTCAGTGCTGCTGGCATTTGGTGAGAGAGTATGCGTTTCGATTAGAAAAAAAATATGATCTGGTCGCCCGTATGCATGTACTACTATTTTGAATTGTGGTAAGAAACAAAGAACATGCTCTATAAAAACGCTATGATATATGAAAAACATTTATAAAATTGTTAATGATTACAGTATTGAAATTGGTTGCGTTTTTATATTCCTTGCGCAGTACGTTCGTAGCTGTGAAACTTAAAACTGAAAATCTGACTAAATCGTTCCACAACACGTACCTGTGCACTTAGCAACATTGCAGTCTTTGTCACCATTTTGACATGTTTCATTGCATTTTTCGCCATAATACCCATTAGAACACCATACCAGTATTTCGATTTCAACGCTGCAATGCCGAATGTTTAATATCAGAAGTCTGGAAAATCTGTTGGGTATCTTAAAAAATATATTTTTTACATTTAAAAAGACAAGTTTTCTTGAAATTTGATAAAATATTTGCTTTATACTAAAATGTGATAACATGTTTGCCTTATACTGAAATGTGATAACATGTTTGCCTTATACTGAAATCTGATAACATGTTTGCCTTATACTGAAACGCTATCCTACTTTAAGTATCATTTCAAAAGTGAAAAGAAAAAATGAGAATTAGTTCTACATGTGTTTCAAATTAGACTTGTTTATACATTCGCAATGAAAAAATCTTCCAAACACTATATCCTTGAAAATTTCTATATCCTTCGAACGACTGACACTTTTGCAAGTACAATGTATTTTTCTAGAGACCCCCTACCTCCAAGTTTAGTTTCTCAGTCCGATTGGGCACTAAACTGGGATATTCTAACCTTATGAAAAGGTGATTTAGTGGTGTGTGACATACATTCGCGCGTAAGAGCTCGTGATTCTAGAAAATGACGTCATGCGCAGGGCGTCATGACAATGTATGCCCGGCCAACTTAAAAAAAAATGGAAGGAATGACCCAGTTTCAGTGAATCCAGCATGTATAGCTTTGTCTCTCTCCTCTACCTTGAATGTTCCTCTTTTCGAAAAATACAACATTTTGGCAGGAAAGGTCACGTGACACGCACCTGCTCAGAAACATTTGTTGGTGTTAGATGTCAAATTTTCCATTTTGTCGAAATTGCATGGACACACGTTTTTAATGGATACAGCGGTGTCCAAAATTCGTCCTTGACTTTGGGCACGTGACATCCCGTATTTTGCCATATATACTTTTCAATGTTGGGCCCGAATCCATATTTGGGAAGTTAATGTGGGATCTACGGAGGCCTAAAGGTGCCATCTTCGCGAATACGTTTTATTACGTTACCGTCGTCCAAAAGATATATAGAGAAACTACTCACTAATAGACAAATAGTTGAAGATAACAAACTTTCAACAATGTGAGAGGAATATGTTTAAACATTAAAACAGTTTTATTAAAATATCAGTTATATTCGAAAAAGAAGATGACTGTTTCCGGCATTCGAAACACCGTGAATGAGAATACAATTTGTTCTGTTAAGTTTTCTATTCTGAATGAGAATCCAATCTGTTCTGTTAAGTTTTCTATTCGGAATGAGAATCCAATCTGTTCTGTTAAGTTTTCTTTTCGTAACTGTTTGGAAAGAACTAAAGTATGAGTATTAAAGGCGAGTTTTAAGGAACTGAATAGAACGTTACATGTACACTACGGTCAAGTTTTAACTCTGAAGAAAATGTTGAAATAAAAAGGTTCCTTTTATTGTGACGCATCACATATTTATATTTTTTTAATTGTGCTCAACTTTTCTTTGTTGTTTATGGGAATGACTTAAAGTTTAAACAGTCAAGTATGTATTAACAGAACTGAAATATATTTATCAGTCTTTAAAATAAATAAGTATTACTGTTAGAGTTACTATTATTCAGAAGCGATGATAAATATTTTTATCAATTTTCAATATTGCTACTTTCAGAAAATAGTTCTTGGCTTTAAACATTTTTTTTCATAACAGTATTTAGTAGCTCAAACTTCTGGATAAAAGCATTTATCCTGACGACAAGAGGCAGTGTAAAATCGCATGGAATTCTTCCTGGAGCTCACTGCAGCAGAAGTTCTGTGTGACTTAACTTTGCGTCACAGATAAGTACAAATTCATCTTGTTCGCTACACAAAGATGCTACACTTCTGAACAAAAAAAGTCTACATTTGGCCGTCTATGGTATTTCTGGACAATCAGGCTCAGACAGTAGAAGCACAGGACATGATATCTGGTTGTTGTAACGCGTGCCCGTAAGATAACCCAGGTAATCAGGGAGACTCAAAACTATGGTTGATGACTGCCAAAACCATAACTCCGCCGCTACCCTACCGTAACGGCTGTGCTGCAGAACCCAATTGGTGGCGTAGCGTTCATGTTGTTTGTAGAAACAGATACATCCGACGGCCATAGACAAGTTGAACTTTTTAATCACCCCGATTGTTGCAAGACCAAATAAGTAGGACCTGTGGAAGCTAATTTTCCGTTCATTAAGCCGATTTTTGCCTGATTGTTGACTTGGCTTCCATAGTTAGGTACCACTAAACGTAATGTGGATTCAGCCATCACCTAGACGTCGTTGACTTATGTGATTATATTGCCTTTACTCGCTGTCAACCCGAATATGGCAAACGTTTAAATGTATCTGACACATTGAATGAGACGATTTTTTAAAGAAAAGAAAAGAAATTAAACGTCTAACGACTCTCACATTCAAGAACTGGTCAAAATTCGGACCTTCAAACTTCAGCCTCGATATAAGCAGAAACTGGATAATTTTCAGAAAAACTCTGAAAAACGGATTTATGTCGACCTCAGCAAAATTCACTAGATAAAATCACATGACTGACGCCAATGGATTGCTGGAGTAAATCGTTAGTAAATAGATTTTATTTAATAACAAGTAGCTAAATAAAATCGAAAGCATATCGGTTTGTTAAATTTTTGGTCAGAGTACATGTACATTTATGACGTTTTATCCTGTCAATTATTTCATATCCGACCCGATAAAGGGGGTCGTATAAATTTTGCTTTATACGGCACATGCTACGTCATCACCGGTGACGTCATAGACTACTTTTGTGTTTATAATCAGAAGGAAGTGATTAAATGGTTGTTATTACAAACACAGACTACTTGAATAAAAATTAAATATTTCAATATCTAGATCTTATGATATAGCATGATCATTTAAGGAAAAATATATCGAAATTTTGGAACTATTTTTTGTGTATATGTTCACCTGGCGGATAACCTTGACATTTGAAACACTTTAAAGATAGGTTTTCAATATCCTAGTAATTTATTGACAAATGCCAGATGTGACAGGATAAATAGAATAATAGGTTAGTGTCTTAAATGAGAAAGTTTATCCGGCTCGGCTGCGGAATTTATCAATTTATAAATTCCTACGCCTTGCCAGATAAACTTTCTCATATTAAGACACTTACCTATTATTCTCTATGTCTCACCCAAATTAAACTTGATAACGAAATAAACAACATTTTTTCCATGAGACGTTTCTTTTTTTTCCCTCCGTTTATTTATAATATTTGATTGTACAATTTCGTTCACGTGTGTCTCAGACAGCGATCTAAATAGATTAACATTTATTTCGTTGGAACAAAACTTACCCCACATTCGTATGTTGATTCGTTTGGTTAATCATCCTTGGTCGAGCTTGTGTGTAGCTGGTGCCAACTGCATCTATACTTTGTAAACTTATATTAAGGAAAGCAATAGGCTGTAACGTATTGTCTCCGTGATAAATTTTCACTTTTAAAGGTGTTTCATTATTCTGAAAAGGAAAAGATAACTTTTATGGTTATCCTGGATCTCCCTTCTTAAAGAGTCTTAAATTTAAAGTCCATTTATTTTGTAACTATTCAAATTTGTTCTTGTGTTTAAAGCTTATTTTAACATTTTTTTACACTAAGCTATCGGATTCTCTAGCAAAACGTTTAGTTTTGTGATGCCTAACGTCTTCCAATTAATGAGTATAATGCTTAAATAAAGATCTTTACTCGATTGCTCCAGCGCAATCTTGAAAACCATCATCATTTAAATGTGCAAATGATCAAAAACTAAATAATACCCATCTATCATTACTCCGAAACAGAAGGCTGTCATTCGTTTTTTCCCTTGAATTTTCTAGATTTATTAGAAGACCAAAGCAATCAGATAAGGCTTTTGCCGGAGATTGTTTAGCAACCAATTTCTGTCTTGCCCTGAAACAAAAACATTAGATAATTTCTTTATGTATAGTATGTACAAGATAAAACTTTAAGCATTAAGAGTCTTCATAAAACTACTGACCCATATATCTCCGGAGAGCTGCTGTCACTGGGTATTGACGTCTGGAGATCACAAAAGAACCTGATGCACAGTTCACACTGCAGATCCCATCAACTCAATCGTCCTGATCGCCCAAATTTCTCAACCAGTTTAACCAGACGCAAAGATCAGGACAACAGATCGATCAAGAAGATCGGGAAGTTGATCGGGAAGTGATCGGGTACTGCTCCATTATAGAGGTTAAGATTTGAATACACAAACAGTGTATTCCTTCTCAACAGTTATTAATCTTTTATCATACTTTTGAAAAATTCGACTTACTAATATCTGGACTTCATAGTTTTAGTTTTTGTTCTGCCAGATTTTGTTTCAAACATGTTTATAATGGAAACAGTGATTATATTACTTTTGCAGAAATAAATTAGTTTATTGTAAAGCATATGAAGTAATCCTTTTCACTCGTTTTAGAGTAATAAATTAGTGGAAATTAATCGTCAATCAAGAAGTCATTCAGCTTGAGTATCCACTTACTCCAGACCTCAATTTATTACTTATTATTCAGAATTCTTAACAAGGAGATGAAAGAAGTAGCAATGTGAACATAAGTAATTAAAAAAACTAAACGACAGGGAAGGGAGTTTGTGTGGAATATTGAAGATGACAAGACTCAAACTGATTTGTGTATCAACGATTTCTATGCTATTCTAAATAATACATTTGAGTACAATGGAGAACATTTGCAAGAAATTGACGATTAAAACAAACAACGTAATAAGTTTATTAAAATTGATAAAAGTAGCAGATGCATCAGAAGGGACTGACAAACTAGCAGATGCATCAGAAGGGACTGACAAAATAGCAGATGCATCAGAAGGGACTGACAAACTAGCAGATGCATCAGAAGGGACTGACAAAATAGCAGATGCATCAGAAGGGACTGACAAACTAGCAGATGCATCAGAAGGGACTGACAAAATAGCAGATGCATCAGAAGGGACTGACAAACTAGCAGATGCATCAGAAGGGACTGGCAAACTAGCAGATGCATTAGAAGGGACTGACAAAATAGCAGATGCATCAGAAGGGACTGACAAACTAGCAGATGCATCAGAAGGGACTGACAAAATAGCAGATGCATCAGAAGGGACTGACAAACTAGCAGATGCATCAGAAGGGACTGACAAACATCTCAACAGGATAAGAGTAATTCCTATGCTTCAGATATGAAAGACGAAGACGAAGCTCTGGGTAGATATAAAATGTCTAACTTGACGAACAATCTTTCACTCGTGTTTGGGGTGGTTTCCCCTCGGTACCGGCCTAGGCCATTTGACCGAGCACGACTTATTATTTTATTTCATATTATTGTTAGTTTTTCTCAATGCCGTGTATAGTATATTTCCTAAGATAATTTATGGATAAGCAAGTAAGTTACCCTGCAAAAAAGAAATCCTAACAGATGAATAACAAGTATTCGTCCGTATTTCTGTTTTGCGTATAAAGCTTTGTGCATAGCTTAGCATTTTCTTATAAGTTGTTTTAATAATAATTCTTGGCTAGATGCTTATTATGTTTCACTTTATATATTTGAACTTAGGATGAAACTTGAATGGTCCTAAGAAGGATCTTTGTTTTATCTTTCATTTGCTCTTACCTGCTGTTTTCCATCAAGTTTTATCAAGGACCGGACTAAAATTCAATATTTGACTCTTCGTCGCATTCCTGAGAAAAGGAAACGGCAGTTGCTTAACCTACATGGAATTCAAACACTGACGTAATGACAGTCCTATCTCAAATGCACTGACGCTATCTCGAAGACGCAATGAACCCCGCTGGATACAAGTTATACATGGCGTTTATTAAATTAAAGCGACTGACTCACAGATGGGCTGACGATAAAAAAATGTTTATGCATCTAGAAATTCTAGCTGTAATTCTGAAGAACATATCTAAACTAAATTACTAGCCATTTTTTTTGTTACAAAAACACATCGCAATATAAAGATTTACACACTTTTATCGGCAAAATATTTACCCTATTAGTCCTCGGGTAGATACTTTGGTCATATCATTAATTTCGACGAAATCTCTGTAAGTAGTCTCATTGGCTCAGTGGTGTAGATCGTCGCATTATACTTTACTGACCGAAAGAGGCATGGGTTCGATTCCTAGTAAGAAACTAAACTTTTTTCAGTTTTCACTGTGTATGGAAGCATAATATTATGTTTTTTCCATAGATTATAATAACTTCACTTAAATTTTAAAGAAAATAAATTCAGCTAAATTCTGTGAGTCAGTCGCTTTAAGTAGTCAGATAAACATGGAATTGCCCTTAAGGAGGCACATTGGATTGTGGGGAAATCTTTAAGTCTTGCAATTACAATAAAGTTTTATGGAGTCTTTAATATATCATCTTAGCTGTAAACTGCACATTAATATTTGGATAATATAAATCCGTTGACATTTGGTTATGTATCTTGAACAATGAATCTACGAATATATACTTTGTAAAGTAAATAACCTTAATGAATTTTATGAACTTCATTACAGATAAAGAAACAACATGTCAGATAACCAATGTATATCTAAACTGTTTTTACATTTTTTCAATGTGCGATAGTTTGTCTTCATTCTCTTGGTTAAATGTAAATTCAGATAAAGAAACAACATGTCAGATAACCAATGTATATCTAAACTGTTTTTACATTTTTTCAATGTGCGATAGTTTGTCTTCATTCTCTTGGTTACATGTAAATTCAGTCACAAAAATTACAATACCAAAAGTAAAGTGTTGAAAAACATGATATTGAGCGGACATGAAATTATAGGAAAATGAATTTCAAGTGTGACCTTGACCTTGAACTGACATGACTAGGCCATGCTTGCTGCACATCCTGTCAATGAGTTATACATTTGACCAAAGTTTCAAGAAAATCGGTTTAAATGTATAGGAGATATAAAGCAAAAAAAATTGAAGGCTGAAACAAATGACCTTCAAGTGTGACCTTGACCTTGAACTGACATAGCTGGACTATGCTTTCTGCACATTGTCTCAATAAGTTAAATATTTTATCAAAGTTTCATGAAAATCAGTTCAAGGGTATAGGAGATAGGGAGCGAAAACAGAAATGTTACGGACAGACAGACAGGCAAACAGACAGACAGACGGACGGGCGAAGGCCATTCGAAGGCTTCGCGGTGGGGTTTGATAAAGATGAGATATTGTTATAATCAGAAGTGCTTGCTGGAAAAGGCCAATGTCACATTTGAAGGTCATTTGTTCGAGCATGTAGTTTCTTGTCCTTTCAGTATCGCGTTTTTCCACGCCTCTTTTTGTATTGTTATTTTGTGATAAGGTGTATTGAAAGTCCATCTACATGGCCGCCCGCTCTTTACCTCTTAAACTGGTTGAAGGAAACGAAAATATTTGGACATAAGATGATTTGAACAGGGTAGGTCACAGCTTGCTCAGGTAACACCAAGTTGCCACATGCCATACTGATTTGACAAGTGACTTTTTCCTGTCCCCTGTGTATTACTTAAAGATGTATTTTTCCGCGTTTGAGAATAACGAAGAGGTAGGAAAAGACTTTTCGCTGATTGGCTAGAGGCGCATCGTCAAATGGCCAGTTAGTAATGTACAGAAAGGCCAGACACGTTGTCTTTCAGCATTTTGCAACTACTTAGAGCAGACCACACTTATTTAAAGGAGATTAGATTTAGTCAGTAAGTGTAAGAAACTGAGATGTGTTTGATTAGATATGAGTTTAATAGTAGGTTGTAAGGATACTCAACCACTACAACATATACTGACCACAAAAAGTAGGGGAAATTGTTGGTAACATTGTTATTGCGATAAATTAAGAAAATCCTTACCTTTTGAGATTTATTTAATCAGTAAAACAAGTTCCTTCACACATTTTAATCGAAAATTTATTTTCTTCGTGACATCTATAGGTACTTTAAACAGCGTCCAAAGTCATTACGTTAACGTCATCATTTTCACACGGCCTCAATAACGTGTTAGACCACCTCTGTTGTCCCAACAAGCTATTTCAAGTAATGTCCTACACATGTCCAATAGATG
Organism: Cyclina sinensis; assembly: GCA_012932295.1. Lineage (NCBI taxonomy): Eukaryota > Metazoa > Mollusca > Bivalvia > Venerida > Veneridae > Cyclina > Cyclina sinensis. Next base: position 4,051,709 of record JAAONU010000007.1, on the reverse strand, counting down.
ATAAGTCCTGGCTCATCGCTAGCCATGGTAAAGAACGAATATGTTGCCCTTTTAGGAACTCAGTGACAAGTGTTGCCCTTTGGGCCCTAGCGCTATCATCATAGAAGATGGATTCTTGGCCATGACGTTGAGAAAACGGGACAACATGCGGAACCAACATGTGATCACGGTAGTACTGGCCAGTCATATTGCCATGGTATACATGCAGCCGTGTTCTGGCAGTCATAGTGATGACACCCCAAACCATAAAGGACCCATCCCCATATCGGTCGTGGCCAACCCTATCAGCGTCTGTAAAACGTTCACCTTGGCCAGTGTACTTCCGGTCTGGAGCATACCAATGGCCCGCTAAAGTTGACATTCCGTTAGACGTCTCATAATTCCGATTGAAAATTTGATTGTTAGTTTGTGTTTGACATCTACACAACACAATATTCTCAAGGTTTTGCCCAACTAAAGTCACAATTACCATGATTTCATTCAATGTTAAAATCCGCGTGCTACTCCTCATGTCTTAAAATTGCACGTGCAGCACAAATTTGAACGAGAATTCTATACTTTAGTGACCAGGCTATCTTAACATGAACGACAATTGTAAAATATGCATGATGATTGCCTAGAAAGAGTAGGTTTCCCATATAATGACAAAATAACATAATATCCCCTTCTTTTTGTGAACAGTATAATAAACATGGGCTATTTGTTTTGTTCTGAGGTCATACAATTCGTATTGATGTGACAAAAGTTTCCTGTGCAAGAGGTTTTAGGAAGTTAAAATTATTTTTGGCACAATTTCTTGGTCAGAATGTTATCATGATTTTGTTGTTGTTGTTGTTGTTGTTTTAACAGCTTTACTGAAAATTATATTAATATTTAAACGTTTTCGTTTGGAATATAACGAAACTGAAGTAAAAGAAGAAGAAAAGCAATATGCATGTTTAATAAAATTTTTCCTTTGTGCTGGAGTGTAAACGATCCATCGCCTACTAAAGCCCTTAGATCCAACTCAGCCTGTATGTGACCCTGTACTGTGACTAATAAAGTTGATGAGTTCTGATTCATTTGACATCAAACTGAAATACGAACTTACCCTTTGTATTCAAAATAAAACGCTGGAGTACAGCCCTCCTCTGGACATTTTGTCCGAATGTAAGTTCCGCCCGTGTTTTTGAAGTAATAGTTTCCGGAGTTCCAAAATCTTGTCAATCGAAAGAATAACTGGAATCTTCCCTTAAAATATAATAAAATTATTAAAACATTCGAATTTATTTTACAAATTGAACTCTTTTGTAATTGAATTCCATTTAATGTAAAAACAAAAAGTACCCTTAAAAAATGTTCGACGTTTTTGTGATAATGCCCTCAGTAAACTGGACATGTGACTTAACCCTAAAACCTGTAATAACGTGTAACTTCTGTCTATTTTCAAAACTTCTGTTCTGTAATTAAATATATTGTTTTTGTGCATAGTTATAGGACACTGTATTCAGTAGTCATATTTCAGATAGTTACAGCCTTGTCAGTTCTATCATTATTTTTGTATCTATCAGCACGACATGATGCATCATGATTATCAATAGCAGTAACAGTAAGAATAGAAAATTAACTATTTTTCAACATCATAAGCCTTTCCAAAGTACAACGTTTTTTCGGGGGCAGTTTTAAAACTTTGACTTGAGCAAAAGAAATAATTGTAAATATTAATTTTGGGATCGATCGTTTTTAGCATAAGATTTAATTTTTAACCAGGTTTTCAACGAAAACTGGTAATTGTAATGCCGAAGTCGGCGGGCGGGCGTCAACTTTTGGTTTCCGCTCAATAACTTCAGTTTGCTTTGGCCTATTGACGCCAAACTTGGTGTATGGGTAGCTTATATCAAGAGGCAGCTTGGGATTGCTACCCATGTGTCTTTGATCAAGGTCAAGGTCACTGTTGCTAAAAATAGAAATTCTGTTTCCGCTCAATAACTTGAGTTTGCTTTGGCCTATTGACACCAAACTTAGTATGTTGTTAGCTTACATCAAGACGCTACTTGGAATTACTACACAGATTACTATGATTAAGGTCAAGGTCACTGTTGCTAAAAATAGAAATTCAGTTTCCACATGATAACTTGAGTTAGCTGTGACCTCTTGACAGCAAATTTGGTGTGTGGGTAGCTTATATCAAGACACTACTCGGGATTGCTACCCAGATGTCTGTGCTTAAGGTAAAATTCATTGTTGCTAAAAATAGACATTCAGTCTCCTCATAATAACTTGAGTTTGCTTAGACCTATTGACACCAAATTTAGTATGTGGGTAGCTTATATCAAGACGCAACTTGGGATTGCTACCCAGATGTCTGTGAAGAAGATCAAGGTCACTGTTGCTTAAAAAATGAAATTCAGTTTTCACGAAATAACTTGAGTTTGCGTTGACCTATTGACACCAAACTTGCTGTGTGGGTAGCTTATATTAAGAGGCAGCTTGGGATTGCTACTTAGATATCTGGGAGCAAGGTCAAGGTCACTTGCTAACAATAGAATTTTCAGCTTCTACACAATAACTTTAGCACACTTTGACCTATTGATTCTCAACTTGGTATGTGTGTAGCTTACATGAAAATACAGCCTGGCATTTCTACTCAGGTATCTGGTTTATTTTTATTTTGAACTATTAAAACAAATTTTCTGTGTTGGTTCCAAAATAACAGCATCATTTTTTCTTCACTGCCATGTTTCTTCCTAATTCCTGTCACATCAATTCTTGGTCGTTGAAAACCTGGTTTTCGTTGCATTGCGGAGCTTCTTGTTTCTTTTCAATAAATCAAGGAGAAGATGAAAATTTAAAAAAGAGTTATCTCCCTTTATTGAACGCGTGTATTCCGCCATTCCACACGGCATCGTTTTGCGAATGACGGCAATTTTTGGATTAACTTCATTAATCATTGTTTACAAAAAATTTCGAATTCTTTGTCAAAATTACTTCAAGGCTATACAATCTCGTGGTTTCCGCGTACAACAGAGGGAAGTCAATTGCTTAAAATATAGTAAAAGTGCGGAAGCCATGCGAAAAGTCGGATGTAAGCTCAACAAAATATATTAACGCAGTAAAATAGCATTATGTTAAAATCATCTACCTGATTACGAGTGTTGCTCAGATCTTTCCGTCGAACTGGGTCAAGGAAATATTGTCTCTCCTCATATGGAGACAAAAATAACAAAGCCTGCCTGATTTTCAGGTCGGATATTTCGAGGTATTTGCCAGGTACAAAGGACGTCGACACGTGACTTGCTAGGCAGCTTGCGTTAAAAACAACCCTTAGATTCGGCCTGAAAAACAGACAAACAGAAGTAGCATATATGCAAACAGATTCTAAACTATATGTAACTGCTATTTATAGAACTCACAAACAGTGCCGATGTAGGCGTCAAACATTGAAAATTACTCGCGGGTTTAAGCTGGAGCTGTAAACAAAAGATGAAAAGCTCACTCACATAAGAAAGCAAAGATAGGTAAATACATAACTTGTGTATTACACGAAAATATATGAACAAAACTAACCATATTTTTGCTAGAAAAAAAATGAAGATATTGTGTTCTATGCTTTTCTGCCTTGATAAATGCAACTGAATACAAACCATTTAGATACTTCCACATCTTTTGGAACAAGCAATGGTCAGAACTTGCAAACAAGATCGAATGTAGTTAAAATATCTTATTGGAATTTAGATGGCAATTGATATGTAATGGGTAATTCTAAAAAAGACACCTGTTATAACGGACGTTTAGTATCTTCACCGTCAGTCCATAAGTAATTGTAGAGCAGACTTTATCTGCTATAAACCTGGCTAGCAGGGCTTCCAGAATCGAGTTGGTGTATATGTATGGTCTCTGTGTGATGAAATCTATCTTGAAGGTTTCTGAGAAGTATGACAAACGAATTAGAAATTAACAGACATGTTTTAACGCCTTGTATTTTGGAAGTAAATGCCATTACCTCAGTTTTAACCTATATGAACAGAAGATGCTTTTCTGTTATTTCTTTCTTTTTTTCCTTTTTTTTAAATTCACCAAAATGCATGACAGCCAAAATAAATGAAAACGCACTGAACTTTCAGAAATCATGTAAATTTGAACAAGCAAAAACATAAAGCATATGAGAGAGAATTTTGCTAAATCTAAATAATAAACTGGTGAATGTATTAAATGATTAGATTGTTTATACAAGAAATGTACCACATTCCGCATTATTTTAGTAAACTTTTTCTTTTCATTGAAATTAATAAGAAAGTTTTGGTACTTTTTTGCTAACACAACAGTGCATATTGGATTTCTTTATGGTCACTTAGATCTCTAGTGTAACTTTACAAATTATCAGCATAAGTTAACATAAATAGTGTTATAAATCCCACTGGCAAAAAATTTAGTACCTTGACTGTTGCAGTCCAGTTGTGGTAAAAATATGCCTTTCTTTAAGTCGTAATGAACTGACTGCAGCTCGTCTGCTGCTACATTTTTTGAACAACTCTCCATTGGAGAGTACCAGTCAGACTCACAAAACGCTTGCAATTCTACAGACAGCCTTAATTGAAAGGAGATAAAAAGTCTAAAGTTGCATCTGATCATTTTCTTTGATGACGTAAAGAATCATTCTTCACTTAACCGATATATAAGCTGTTTAAAAAAGTTCGAAATGGTTGTGTATTGAAACAAAATGTAGAAGAGTGGGTATCTTGTTTAGAGAAGAAATAATAGTGATATGATTCCGAAATGGTATTTGTAATGTTCTAAGAAATATTGTCCAACCACAGACATTTAATATATAATATACAGCATAACATCTTTAATGACTCACTTATTTTCAAAATGCCAATGATTTAGAGATCTTCCAAAGCCTCCAGACGGTGGACGGGAATATTCTTTTGAAAAATTATCAGTTGCCATGTGCTTCGTTATTCCAGTGTTTAACTCGATACATATCTCTTTAACATTAATAGTTACATTTTTATTCTGAAATTAGATAACATGATTTAAGTTAAAATGATTTTACAGGTGGAAACTACCACAATGTCTAGCTTCAAAAGCACGATGGCTATACACTATTTCACTTTATTTCATACATAAGCCACTTATTCCATCAGCGATACTAGAATTTCACCTTGGTCATTAATATGAACTTTGAAACATTAATCAAACGTTAATTGAAATTTCTTCTTAATTCTGTGTAAAAAATTGATGAGGCTTACACCTGTTTTTGTTGTATTACACCCATGCATATGTTTTAAATGAATGCAGATGTTAATTTGAATACCAAGAATGAGATAACCATCGACGATAACAATCAATCATTTGAAGACCAAGAAGATATCAATCAATAATTTGAATAACGAAAAGAAAACAGTCAATCATTTGAATACAAGGAAGATAACAATCAATCATTTGAATACCAAGAAGACAACAATCAATAGCTTGACGACCAAGAAGATAACGATCAATCATTTTAAAACCAGGAAGATAACAATCAATCATTTGAAGACCAAGAAGATAACAATCAATCATTTGAATAACGAAAAGAAAACAGTCAATCATTTGAATACCAATACGATATCAATCAATTATTTGAATACCAAGAAGATAACAATCAATCATTTGAATACCAAGAAGATAACAATCATTCAGTTGAATACAAAGAAGTTAACAATCAATCGCTTGAAGACAAAGAAGATAACAATCAATCATTTGAAGACCAAGAAGATAACAATCAATCATTTGAATAACGAAAAGAAAACAGTCAATCATTTGAATACCAAGACGATATCAATCAATCATTTGAAGACCAAGACGATAACAATCAATCATTTGAATACCAAGAAGACAAGCATTACGTGCGTGAACACAAGGAAGATAGCCATCAGGCGCTTGAAGAATTATGAAGATACTCATCAAGTTCTTGAAGATCAGTTACAGTTGCGAAAGTTAAAAGCAACACCTTCTACCGCTATGATGTGAGTTTGGTAGGTGACTCTACGAGACAGTTATTTTCGTTCTTTTGATATAACAACATAATTCGGAATAAAATGATCACAAGGACACTCTTCTAACATAGACACAGTTTTCAGCTTCTGCTTCTATTTTGATCGATGCTTTAAAGATAAGGTAGTGGGAATATTGCAAATAACACGTGCATACATTTAGATCTTTAGCGTCTTAGCTAGAATTGGCTCTTTTCTAACTCTTCAAGTTATCTTGGTTGTTGTATTTAGGAATGAAAGGGTATCTAAACTATGCATTTTTTTATTTTTATGAATTAAAGGTACGGTACAATATACTTTAAGCTCTCGCCTAACCTAAAAAAAGTGTTGTGTTAAAATATGAAATAAACGCATATTTAGGTTATACACACTAACAGTACAGGTTAAACGTTCCGGTCACAATACTAAAATCAGTAGAACAAATCTGTACCTGTTTAATTTGACAGCTGTTTTAATTTTCTTTAAAGGTTTTCTTACACGAATATCCGGTATGTCAAGACGTCCAACTCCATAATTTATGTCGTAGGTTCTTGCATTGTCATAACTGTAGGTGATGTTAAACAATTCTTTCTGGCAACTGAAAAAAATGGGGTAAAACAATATATCATTGGTGAAAGCAATTTAATATGTGAATATTTTTTTTTTGATATTATAAATTGTTCTTAAAATCATTGAGATATTCTTTGACAAAAAGTCGTTTAACGGTTTCTATTAAGTTACGTCGTACAACACTTAGAGACAAATACCAAATGACGTCATTGCATTTAGACTGTATGAGATCTGAAATGATGGGTATTTACACTAACAGGATTGCATTTTGTGAGTTGGATGCGCACCATTAAAGTTATAAAATTTTTAAAGTTAAGATATATAAAATATATATTACCTTCCGACGCATATAGAGAATACTGTTTCACAATAGTGTGTACAATTTTCCAAAGGCATGTGGCGGCAGCACGAGTCCGGAAGAGCAAATTTGTCGTCTGCTTTCGAAGCCTGTCTCAGATCTGTATAATTCATCACTTTGACGTACAATAGAATATGAACTGATTCACTCGCCCCCGAAACTGTCGCTCCAAAGACCTACACATTGAATGTTGAATGGTATTGAATGTTTAGATAATTAAGAAAAAAAAATCTTCTTATTCTCTTATCGGACGTATACGTATTGGTTTTGCTGAAAATAACTATGCATGAAGTAGTATAACTTTGATTATAGCTTTTGGTTTTCCATATTATATTTTAGTATTAAAAAGTCGATTAATTATGCTGTCAAAATGCAGACCCATTTACGATCATGTACATAAAAAATTTTACAGAAAAAATAAATAAAGTCAATTAATTACAGTAAGTTGTCGAAGAAATATGTATATACTTACTACAAATATGAGAGACAAAGTCGGTACGATAGAAATTATTTCCATCTTCAAGTAATAAGATATTTATTTAAATGTCAAACGTCTGTAGGTATTGTAACATATTACGCCAGTTTACAAACTTAATACTTTGTAACTGAAGATTATCTTGATATGTTTGATAGTTCAATGTCTGACTTTATCAGTTATATTGTTCTAATGGTTGTATTGTCCATCAGTTGGTTGTTTCATTTAATAAGTGATTATAAATCACAGGTTCAATTACTTTTAAACCTTTGTCTGCAATCAATGTGTTTAGGAATAGAATTATAAAGAAAAACACGTCTGTGGTATAGACAAATAAAAATGAAAAAAAAATCGATGTTCCATAAGTAAAAGAAAGCCCTTTCACAGACTTTTTGGCCTCAATCGTGAAACACTTTTTAGCCAAAGACACTGGAGTCTATTTTCTTTGCCCTTTCTTTCCTGTGTTTTGATAAAGAAAACTAAAGAGATAGAATTTGAAAAATTAATAATGTTTTATTTTACATGTAATTTGAATACTAAAAACTCAATATTATCCTGATTCAAATAATGATTACATGTTAATTGAAACGCATGGGAAGTCCACACAAAACTTAGAGTTATATATATATGTGATAAAAATGCAGAAAACACCTTGAATATTGAAAACTTCTGAAAGATCAAGCTATAGATGGATTTATTATGACTTTCATACGCCCAACTGAATAACACAAAAACTTAGTATTCAATATCGTTTGAATATCATTTGAAAGTCATTAAGCAAGTAGAAAGCTCAGGATAGTAGACATCGTAGACATTCCGCACAACTAAACCCATTTATGCCCAGTGGAACATGCCATACTTGTTAGTTGGACGAGTCTATTTTTGATGAAAAGGGTTTCTGGTATAGATTTTTAATTTCATTCTATTTAGGGAAGAAAGTTCTATATGAAAAAGAGTGTAGACCCTAATCAAGCGCCGCATATTACCGCATATTTGTGTCTGATCTGGGTCTGCACTGTTTGCCTATGTCTAATTTTGCTGAAGCTAGGCATTAATTGGTTAAGTACTGTCGATGAATAGAGTATTTTGAAAAGCATATAATGAGTAATGTGGATCAAACGTGGGTTTCCGAAGATGTGAAAGGATATATGGTTTATTTAGTTATAATGAGGCCACCTTATTCATTATATGCTATTCAAAATACTGGCTGAACTGAATTATTCTTTTATGTTCATCCATATTGTATCGCAAAAAACATTCTTCAGCGCTTTAATACAGCATATGAATTCAAAACAGGCGCAAATATGATTATACATGAATATGTCTGTCACATGTCACTTTGTTTATTTTTTCAAGAGTTCCTTTTTTACACGTAAGATTGATGAGCTTGTCAAATACACTGTCAAGTGAGATGGTATGGGCTCGTAATACTTGATCAGTTTTATATATAGAGGATATTTGTTTGTTTTTGTGGAAGATGAGAATTTATTTCATCGAGTGAACACCATATGTGATATTTTCACGAGTGGCGCAGCCACGTGTGAAAATATAAACATATGGTGTTCACGAGATGAAATAAATTCCCATCTTCCACTAAAAAACAAACAAATGTTCTTTTTATTTTATGCCAACACGTCAAAAATGGGTATTTTATGACATTTTTACTCAGGGCCTTCAATAAATTCCCCATGGTGAGCCCCAAATCAGTTAATGCGTACTTTGGTCAAACCGTTACTCCGCACAAAAAAAAGTGCAGACAATCTCCAATACATATGATAACTTTACTTCTGCTGAAATAAACTGAATACACTTTCATCAAATAACATTTATTTTTCTCTACACAGTCTATCAATATTTATTGAATTTTAGCCATACATACTTTAATTATAAAGCGGATTAATACCGAGTAATATTCAATCAATTGAATTGAAAGTCGGCCATATTGGATATTGTCCATGTGAGTTATGTAAACAAATCAGACATTTTAAATAATTTATGGCGAATTTCATCATTGTTCACAACTAGTTAGGCTCAGGAATTCAATATCATAACTGGATTTAACAAGGTAAATAAATTTCACTCGCTGTCACTGTCTGAAATACAGCGGATTCTCTTGTATTTACGTGGTGGGGAAATTCCTGAAGTTTCATCAAGCAGGCCAGCTTTTGGACTGGAATTTATGAATAAAAAAGTAGTTCCGGCACAAACAGTGGATTATCAAAATGGTAATTTCACTGATTCAAAACAGTGGATTATCACTTTTATCTCACTGATATTTCCCTATATTTCATTGGTAGGCATAAAATAAACTTGTTTTATTTCTGTTTCTGCAAAATAGATTTATTTCAAATAATTAAAAAGACATATCAACAAACTTCATTGAAAAAGCTGCAAGTGTGCAAGCATATTACAATTTCCTGCCCTTTTCATGCTTGTGTTACATGTATGGCCATAAATGTATCTGATGTCATTTAAATATGCTAGTAAAACGAATCTCATTTCATGCTAATAAAGTATATGTTATTTTATGCTATGGAAGAAATTGTCATTTTATGCCAAAAAAGTGTAAGATGCCGTTTTATGTATTTTTGTTTTAGTTTATTTTCTGTTGTTGTTGCTAAATAAGTGTAGAACAGTTTATGCATATAAAGTGTATGTCATGTTATGCTAATAAAGTGAATGTCATCCTATGCTAATGCAGTGTTTGTCATTTTATGCCAACATAGTGTATGTTTTGTTATTTTATACTTATAAAGTATAAGTTATTTCATGTGTCAATAAAGTGTAGGTCATTTTATGCCATTATAGTGAACTATTATGGTGCGTAATATATATTACGGATAAGCGATATCGTAAGCATGTACACAGTATACTGATTAAGAAATACAATAGACTTTTACTTAACACTAGATAATAATTATCAATAAAAGTATTTACATTGTATATTGTTGTAACATTATGGTAACTCAGCAGGTTTAACTGATTATCTTTTCAATTGTTTTTCGAGTTTTATATACATTTGTATTTCCAAAAGATGGAAATTACAAAAAACCGCGATTTGTCTTTCCTTTATGTGGTAAGTCTGAGACATTTTTTATGTTTTCAATAAAATGTATTCCTGAACTGATATTTATATTTTTGCATGCTTCAATACAGTTTACATTTTGGTTTGTTTTGCATGTATATTCATATATATATCTGTTTTGCTGATTCTTTTATGCAAAGGAAGATAACATCATTCATAAAATTTGACTATTTTAGCGATGTCTTTGTCTTTGAACTTGTGATTCCTTTATCTCCTTCGCTAGTACCCAAATTTTCCAGCCTTCTATACAAAAAAATGGTACCTCGTAATGAAAACGTACATTAAAAGCTTCCATATAAGTTTGAGCTACGTTGTGAAATGTTAGAATGTAAAATGCATAGCATAAAATGAAATATGAAAAATATTCAACTATATGATATATAAAATATGCCACATCAAGAATAATCAAGTTCATCATATGTGTGCTGTGTAACACTTTCAGTGTATTCTTGATAGAATGTATTCTATGTTTAGACTTCTGGTATACGAGAAAAAAATTCAGGTATACGTGGCGACAGTTTCAGGGACGAATGTGACAGTTCATCACACACTGTTGTGCGTCAAAGTGTTGAACTACACATATTTAAGGCAAGTTTTTAAACCAAACGATACATTGACCTTCCCAGTCACGTGCTGCAGCCAGATGCCGCTGGAAAACTGTGCACATAATTGTGAAACTGTTTTCTCAATCTGCGTAGGGAGGTATGACTTCATTTGATTTTGAATGCATATGAAAAACGAATGAACATTCCGTCAGAAAGGAAGCTTTTAACAATTTTAGACTTTGGCTTGTAAATTTCTAAATTTTGTAGCTCGATAATAAAACATATGTGTAGCTTAAAAAGTTTAGGAACAGACTTCGCATTTATTGTGTACCCAGCGTTATAATTAAGTATATCAGTCGACGAATGCTTATCACGAATGGATGCTTATTTTTTATCCAACACATTTTTTTTAAAACTCTTACGGTAAAGAGTCTTTTGTGTCTTCTTTTCTAGTTGCCAGAAAGAATTATTTAACATCACCTACAGTTATGACAATGCGAGACCCTTGTTGAACCGAAATTTTCACACAAACGAATTCGTCACACGTGTGAAAAATTCGTACGAATTCCTCACATACGTGTGAAAATTTCGTACGAAAATTTCACATATTTGTGAAAATTTCGTATGGAACCTTAGACCTCCCTAAAACAGATACAAAATTTTCACATGACAAAAAAAGTAGAAAAATGATTTGACAAAATATTGTCCAACGGAAAATTCACATATTTTTTTTAAACAAAGGTACGTATATCAGAGGATCTATCAAACAAACGCACGCACCCGCCCAATGAAAATCACTAGGACCTTTTTGCGTATCAGGAGAATTTCTCCAGGATGTTTTCAGTAATGAATCTGAGTTATTCCTCTTATAGCCCAAACAATGAAGATACGATAGCGTCATGACGAGTGCCTTGTTATCGGAGGAACGCGAGGTCGAGTACCACAAGCGGCAGTGCACGCTGCCTAGAGTAGAATGTAAGAGCACCACCGGCGGCAGTGCACGCTGCCTAGAGTAAAAGGTAAGAGCACTACCGGCGGCAGTGCACGCTGCCAAAAGTAGAATGTACGAACATCACCGGCGGCAGTGGACGCTGCCAAGAGTAGAAGGAACGAGCACCAACGGCGACAGTGCACGCCGCCTAGAGTTGAATTTACGAGCATCACCGGCGGCAGTGCACGCTGCCAAAAGTAGAATGTACGAACATCTCCTGCGGCAGTGCACGCTGCCAAGAGTAGAAGGAACGAGCACCAACGGCGACAGTGCACGCCGCCTAGAGTTGAATGTACGAGCATCACCGGCGGCAGTGCACGCTGCCTAGAGTAGAATGTACAAGCACCACCGTCGGCAGTGCACGCTGCCTGATAATTTCGAAGTTATTTGACTATTTCATTAACGTTAGTCAACGCTGACGTCAACGAACTGGTGATCGTAATAAATTACATGTATTTATGTTTTCTGATATAGAAGTCATGTGTGAACTTTCAAATGAAAATCTTTAGCAGTTTCAGAGATATGACTTCATTCCAAAAACTTTAAAACCTAGGTTATAGATTTTACTGAGTACATTAAGGGGAATAATTCTGTTAAAATCCAACCAAAAGTTTTGGGACTTAATTAGTAATCTTACATAATGACCAAGGAGCCATGTGTGAACTTTCAATTGAATTTCTTCAATAGCTTCAGAGATATGACTTCATTTCAAAAACTTTAACCTAGGTTAAGGTTTTTTCTAAGTACATAACGGTGCATAATTCTGTTAAAATCCAACCTAAAGATATGGGACCCGAAGCCATATGCGACTTTCATTAATTGAATATCTTAAGTAGTTTTAGAGATATAACTTCATCCCAAAACTTTAACCGGACGCGTGTGCCGACGCACGGGTGACTGTGACAGCTCTTCATATTCTTAGAATAGTAGAGCTAAAAAGGGGCAAAATTCAATAATCATGATGGAGTTATATATGTAACTTTCCACACAATTGCATGTTGTCATCATTAAGGCGTGTTCCAAGTTTTGAGGCAATGCATCGAGTAATAGCAGAGATAATATAGAGGTTAAAATTTTTACGTGTAACATGTACGTGTACTTGTAACATTTTTCCCCGATGCAATGACTCTCGCTATAACCACACGTTATTGGTTTTCAACAAGTAGCCAAATCGCTATTTTACGTGTGAAATTGCAAATTTTAAACCCTTCGTAACTTGTGACGTGCAGATATCGGGATTGTTCAACGATGCGTTGCTAAGCGCTTATTGAATTAGTGTTGAAATCTTTACACGTACACGTACACGTTACACGTAAAAATCTTAACCTCTATATTGTACCTTTTAAAGAATGTTCTAAGATAAAAGGGGCATAATTCAGAGAATAACCATGATAGAGTTAGGTAAATTGTCTAACAAATTCAGGAAGTGTTCCAAGTTTGAAAATGATACATGGGATAACACCAGAGGTATTGGAAAATGTCAAAGTTTTTGCATGACAAAGACGACGACAACGACGACAACGAGGACATTTTGTATGTGGTTATTTACATCGACATGTTGTGGTTTGATCCCACTACAGGGCCGCCTCCGGGTATACACAGCGTCATAAATTTAATGGTCCGAAACGCTGCCGGAGGTATTTATTTGAAAATGTCGATGTTTGAAGGTCATCCTTACAAATTGATGTGTCCGGTCTGTCAAATGGTGTCAGACTGATCGACTGCGGTTTAGTTCCATAATATTGAAATACAACCACTTAATAAATTCTAAAATGACATCTCTCCGTAAATACCATGCGACTAGCGACAGCGGAAGTGCGATAAGACATCGCAACATGGCGATACAGCGCATGACAATCCGGAACGAAATTCGGAAAATGTCGCAATGTCGTATCGCATTGCCGTGCGTCGCCCAGCGCACGACATGTAATAACGCGATACGATATTGCTTAATTGCAATACAACGTCGTCACTTTACGATACAACATGCAACATTGCGATTCGTCGCGTGACGTTTGCTTGACGAAAATTAAGATTACGTCAAGATTACATTCTTACAAGTTCTCATTTTACAAAATTATATTGCATCTACCTATGATTGAACTAGGAAAATATCTATACTGACTTCCTATATAATGCAATACGACTTATAGGTCCTTTATTGTTGCATCTTGTTTAAATTATGCTTTCCCGAGCAAAGGAGCGATTTCATGCATCAAAAATGCACGATACCGAGGAGCTAGAGATATTTTCAAATGCTGAGAAATCATGTAAATCCATAAGAGCTAACAGTAATAATTATAGTTTTCAGGATTTAACTTCATAACATAGTCATGTGTGCAAGGCGTAGGAATGTATCACATAATTATGTGAAAAATTCGTTGATACCTAGTGGTGGTTAGAAAATAGGCCTCGAAATTTTCACAGCACATTTTTGGCCATTTTCGTACGAAATTTTCACACGTATGTGAAGAACTCGTACGAATTTTTCACACGTGTGACGAATTCGTTTGTGTGAAAATTTCGGTTCAACAGACCCTACGACATTAACTATGAAGTAGGACATACCGTCTATACGAGTAAATAAAGTTAACTTAATATGCTATTAGAATTAATAGTTTATTAGTATTCGAGAACTTGAGTATCAAGTTATGCCTGAAAGGAGAATTGAGTTTCGTTTAGCGAAGTCATTCCAGTATCAAGTAAGAGCAATGTTGTATCAAATTCATTTGGTTTAGCTTGGTAAATGCCCTCTTATCAAACTCCCGTGGTTACTTCCCTTTATAGTACAATTATCACTGCCAACACGTTCAAACTGGAAATTTTTAGTTAAAAAGTTTCAAAACTTTCAAAAAGTTAAAGGTTTATACTAATCATGATAAATGTAGTTCAACAATTATGACTAATTTATAAAAATAATATAATAATATTGTTGTCGTTTTGTTTTATTATTTTTATTTTATTTTATTCTATTCTATTACATTTTTGAAGGGGGTGTGGAAATGCCATGTTATTCTTGATAGAGACAAAAGTATCAGAAAAAGCTCAACATCCTTTGGTATTTCTAGAACAAAAATATTACCATCGCTGTAAAGGAAACATATATCAGCTTGAAATCTGGATTAATGGATCAAACAGAAGTGGACAACTTCACAAAAGTGTACGCACGTCCTCCGTCTGCAAGCTTTGGAAGGCCTGGCAATCACTGGTATATTGAAAATAAAATCATGTAAGTTATGTATACATATTGCTTTGAAATCCAAAAACAAATATTAGTTTATCTGAAGAAAGAAAACAAAAGACACCGCGTAGCATAATGACCTCATTGTTTATATACTCTTATGTTTACAGTCAATATTTTTAACCCCAATCTTAACTGTTGCATTATATCTACTGATTTATTGGAGGCTCTATCTGAATTAATTTTGCTATACATGTACTATCAAATGTTACGGTCGTAGCACAGACTTACCGTCCCGTGTTTAGACTATATTTAGAAGTACAAGCTTTTTGCGAATCTGGGTGGTATTCTCCATTGAATGGTTGCACCAAATCCATAGCAACAGAGTTAGAGTCTATACATTATGGCATCAGGAAAGGCAAGTTTAATCCAGAACTGGACTGCAGAAGTGAAGGTTAGAGTATGATTTCAATTACTTGAATAACTACTAAGAATAAAAAATGATACAACAAGAAACTTAACTCTCCCTGTCAAGAACTCTTACCGTGTGACCCGCGGCACGGGAAAGAGTGAACTCGGACATAATTCTTACAAATAAAAATAGAAATTTCTTATGATAATGATTGAGAACGTTAGTCCCTACTTAGAACAGAAACAAAATAAATAATAGAAACGGAGGCTTAAAATAAATAATCCTAAATATGACATTACCTACCGTAATCTGATATCAGTTTTTACCATAGTTACTGCTGTCAGTAATATTAATATGACAATTGTAATACATTTTAATTTCAGCACTTTGGTTGTAAAAATCTTTATCTGTTTAAGGCATTAGATATGTTTTCATTAACTGATGACATTTAGTTAATGCCATATCTCAAATATATAAGGGGACTTCCTCGAGGAAATAATCAAGAAATTAGATTTCCATATTAAGCGTGAAGGAAATACGCTTTTCTTGGTGATTTTTTTTAATTCGCTATATTTCAGACATATACTTGACATTAAAACGCCCTTTATACGTGATAATATTTTATTTTCAGTTAACCAACTGCATTATATGTTACCTGCATTTGTACCCGTCGCCATCTGTCTGTTGAAACAATTATGGTGTACTTTTCTGAGTAGCCATAACACATTTATAATAAAACTTTTAGTTTTGTATCGAATATCATTCTAATTCTGATGTTTATATACATAACAGAAACTTCCAAAATAGGTTTCATCACACAGAGACCATACATGTATACCAACACGCTTCTGGAAGCCATACTAGCCAGGTTTATAAATAGCAGATAGAGTCTGCCCTACAATAACATGACGTCACGGTGAAGATACTCAATGTTCGTTATAACAGGTGTCAAAATATAGAGTTATCAAAATATATGTATTTTTTTCTTTTTTATTGTTTGAGAAGTAAATAGGTACTAGTAAAGGGGTTTGGGTTAAAAGAGGCCCTGCCGAGGATCTGGAAATATTCAGCAAATAGGTAATGTAAGCACAGTGTATTTAAATTTGAAATCTTGCCATCTAATGTTGTTTTTTAAGCCACCATTTTTTTGGTTTGAAAGAGTTTTATATTTCTGAAAAAAGGCTTTATTGCTGCTCGATGCGACTATATCTGATATACGGTAGTATATACCTTTGACTAACGATGCTACCGCTGTAAATCGTATACAGGGATGTGCCATGTCTAGCTTACAGATAATAGAAATACCCCTGCAAATAAAAAGATTGTCACAGTATTAAACCGGAAATAAAAAAATTCGACTTGATTGATCAAAACATATGATCTTGTTAAAACAAGCATTTAACACATTATATACGATACCCTACAAGAGTAAACTACTGTACGGCTGTTTTGTTACCTCGACATGTGAGAGACACACCATTGTATTGTAGGCTAGAAGTAATGTATATAACTTAATGCTCAATAAATTGTTGTTGTTGTTGTTGATTCCCCTTCTGAAATAATACCGTTTTTTTATTTTAGCAGTGAGGTTCGATGACTAGCATGATGGCATAATTGCGAGCAGCAAACGACCATTACCCCATTAACATCTTAAATACAATGAACCTATGTTTGTAATTAGTACTTTACCTGTTACATGTAATAAAAATCTCGAATGTTTATGTAAATTATGTAAATATGTTGGATCAACCTTGAGCGTGGACTCGTTTCGATTTTACATTTTTATCAGTTTATACATTTAGAAAAGGGTTTTCAGCATTTGCATATCTATATTCAAATGTGTTCAGTATATATTTTTTTCATACATTTTTTATATTTTTTTTCTTTTTTACCAAATGATATCGTTTGCTATGTCAGGATTGCTAGGACGGCTGAGTTTGGTTCGAGACCCATAAAGAAATGACACCTTTTAGGTTATTAAATTTTTTTATACATCATTCTAGCAATATACGCAGTCTGTACTTTGATATGAGAAAAGCAGATGCATTATATACATAGTAAGTAACATTAACTCTTGCATTGATGGTGCAGCTGAGGCTAATGTAATAGTCTCCCTTCATATGATCATGTAATCCGTTTACTCAATACCTCCTTTTCCAGTCCATTCGGAGTCTGCCTGTAATTTCATTTTTCAAACCAAAATCCAATTTTCCATTGATGAAATTTAATTAAACAGTCAACTGCCAATTACTTTCTTATTTTTTTTATAGTAGGAATCAATTTGCATTAATTTACTAGGAAATATTTGGACCCTTTAACATAAACATATTTAAAACTCTCCGAACTTTAAGCACCTTCACACTTTTCAGTTGTTCCGAGTGTTTATTAGCACCGATGAAATGGTACTGTAATGTTTCATTAATATCGTGGAAATTTCTGCAATTGAAGTGCCACTTTTAAACATATCCACAACAACATTTTTAAGATCATTAGTTTAAGATCCGAACATTTACGACCCATTTTGAAAAGACTGCACTAAAAACTAGCAAAAAAACAAAATAGTTTCAAGAATTTTACGTCATCAAACTTTCCAGGAATTGGTCTATTTACATTTCAAAACATTACACAGTTTATTTAGTATAACGAGATATCCAAGGGTAACTAAATCAAAACAAATTTCTAGCGTGACGTCATGAGAAATTGAGTAAAACCTGAAAGTTGTTCTTTTACACACTAGTTACTGTTATAAACAGCACTGTTATTATTACAGTAATAGTGAACGAATAGGTGATGTTTATATCTGTAACGTTTTAGACTTAATTTTAACGTTTTTTTTTTTAAAAAAAAGAAACGATTGAAGGCAAATTTGCATCTTCTGTTTTAAGGGTCAGGAATTCAGCAAGTCTTTTCGCCCACAGTTAACCTTTCAAATGTCTGGTAATGTGTAGTTTTGTTTAATCATATTTTTTTGCTTTTAATATACATGCATATTTACATAATGAACACGTGTTCGACAACATTAGCGATCGGCCCTCCCCTGCAAAAAGATATTGAGATCAGAATTGATGGCATTACTAAGATATTGCTAACATGTATAAAGTCATAGCAATAAATCAAAATACATAAACATAATACTGGAAAGATGTGATTATCCAGTTATTAATAACAAAAAAACTATGGTTAGGGGCTAGGATCCAGCCAAAGTAGTGATACGAAATCAACAGGAGTTCATCTACCCAACATATACCATAGGAGCACGGGTCCAGGATAGTATCTTTTTGGCAGAATTTTGCTTTCTTTCCCTTGCAGAAGAATAGAAATTAAATGCTCAGTCCTATTTCAGCGAATTCTCAACTTTCCAAAAATTACCCCTCGCTCCGATATTTCTGATACAAAAAGCAAAGGAGTGACATACGCCATGTTATCCGCAACGTAACATTAGAGTGACCTCACCTGGGGTCGGTGCGTATTTTATCTTCGTACTGGTTCCCGATAACTCTCAAAGGCGCGTCGTTATGACCGGAAACATACCCATTTAGTAAACAACGTGCGTCGGCAAATTTAAATATTGTATTTTTGAAGTTTGTTTTCTTTTTTTAACAACCATGGAGACAAATTTACATTAATTGTAATACATGTATATATTCTAAACAAAATTTTGCCACACTATATTGTTTGTATGCATTGACTTTGCAAACAAAATCATGGTATTATAAATAAGGAAATTCTTTGTTGATAGAGAGGTGTCAGGCCTATTTATTAATATCTTTACAAATGCAACCTTACCTATAAAGATAGATAATACAGCTGTGTACGGCTGTGTTAAATTGTGCATTGCAATTTGGATTTTTTCGTTTTCTTATAACAGTTGAACATCTTGTATTATACACAGAACAGCTCTGTATCATTATCATTTATGCCTAGATAGCCTAAAAGGTTTTTGCTTTTCTATTTTCTTTTTACATTGATAGACAGTGAGAAAAAAGTAAAACTGGGATCTGATTAAACAGCTTAATTCATTTATTAATAGTCCATGGATATTGTATTTCACAAATAGAATGAAAATGAAATAATATATAGAGTATGTACATGTGACACACAAGAAGATATAAAGCAATTTATATACGTTTCTTATATTCTTAATCCAGCAAGGTGTACAAAAAACAGAAACCTGGCTTTAAAAAACACAAAGATATATTGACCGTTTTTTATCTCTACTAACAAGTAGACAAAAATCACTTCAGAAGAAGACACTTAAATTGTATAGATATGAATTCTGATTACAATGCAATGAACATGTGGAGAATACAGAGACATGGGTTGTCAGAGAAAAAAATACAAATAAAACTTTCAGCTAAATACAGTAAGTAGTTATATATATATATAAATATTCTTTTGTGAACAGGAAGGCTTACATCTAAACAAAAGGGCCATGATGGCCCTAGATCGCTCACCTGAATACTTTGTCATTGAGTCTGCTGTTGAGCAAACATCAGAAGCTTTTTAAGATTCTATAAGAATTCAAGTGACCCCAGGGTAGAGCCAATTTTCACTCAAGGGGTATAATTTAAACAACTTGGTAGACGACCTCTAGCTGAGGCTCCATTAAAATTATATAAGTTCTAGGCTTTGTGGTTTTAGACAAGAAGATTTTCAAAGTTTTCCCTATATAAGCCTATGTAAAATCAATTGACCTCCAAGGGCAGCGCCAAATTTAACCCCAGAGGTATAATTTGAACAAACATGATAGAAGTCCACTAGACAAAGCTACATACCAAATCTTAAGGCTCACGGCCTGTGATTTCAGACAAGAAGATTTCCAGAGTTTTCCCTATATAAGCCTATGTAAAATCAATTGACCCCCCTGACGGGGCCAGATTGGAACCCATGGATAGAGGTCCACTAGACAACACTAAATACCAAATCTTAACGCTAAGGTCCTTGTCGTTTCAGACAAGAAGATTTTCATTTTTTTCCTTTCTGTTGCCATAGCAACCAGAGTTCTTGATGGAATTAAATTCTTTGAACAACTTTGTTAGGGCTTCATGCAGGGAATATCCCAGGCATGTTTCGTCAAATTTGGCTTAGGAGAAGTTGTTCTATTACCAAGGTGTCAGTTTCGAGAATACGCAACTTAGTATTCATAAACCTCTCATCAGTCTTAACAAGATGAAAGAGTTTCTCATTGCTATGTCGTCCACACTCCAAATCTGAAAAGTGATGCATGGTCATAGCTCCCATACCCTGGTACTGATGACATGCGATTCCTGTAAAACAACATAAAGCTACATAAAACATTTATCTTTAGCACTTAACTGCCTTATACATTCTCCTAACGTGAACGTTTTGCCAGTTTGCCAGTTCCAGCCTGCCCTAACAAAACAATGTTGTGGCCAAACAAATAGAATTTAGCACTTTCTTTTGGTCGCCATCCACCCCGCACGTTGTTTACTAAATGGGTATGTTTCCGGTCATAACGACGCGCCTTTGAGAGTTATCGGGAACCAGTACGAAGATAAAATACGCACCGACCCCAGGGGAGGTCACTCTAATGTAACGTTGCGGATAACATGGCGTATGTCATTCCTTTGCTTTTTGTATCAGAAATATCGGAGCGAGGGGTAATTTTTATAAAGTTGAGAATTCGCTAAAATTGGACTGAGCTTTTAATTTCTATTCTTCTGCAAGGGAAAAAAAGCAAAATTCTGATACGATCCTGGACCCGTGCTCCTATGACATATACACGATAATAACTTTCGTAGTAACAATGGTAACAGGGTGAAAGAACTGAAGTTTACTACCTAAAACATTAAATTGCTTGTTGATCTGCGGTAAAAGATTAAGTATTGTGGAAACTATTAGTCGTTTTGATGAATTTATGAACAACTGTTAATATCTATTCGTTAATTTTAGCATCTAACAGGTTGCACCCGCACAGTTAAAGGTCAGACTGAGTGGATGGAAGACTCTAGGTTTCTGTAAAAAGGATAACACTTTGGGGTGTAAATAATGGACATGAAAAAAGATAGTGCTCGGCATCCTCCATGAAATGCCCACAATTACATAATGAAGATTCTCTTACATGATTTTTAAATAGATCAGCATGTAGATCACTACACTTATTTCTTTAGAAAGAAATAGATTTTAGATAGTAGAAATTGATTTTAATTTAAACTTTATTCTTGCGTTTCCAATTAAATACTGATATAATCGTTCTTGCTAACGAAACACATGTAACGTAGGCGCAGTTATTTTTGTGACGCACGCGGAGCAAGGATTCAGTAACTTTCAAGTACCTTTTCTCACCGTATTTGACCAAATAACAAATAACTAGATATATTTATAAGGCGTTAAGAAATATTCATATATCTGAGATTAATATAAAGAATTTGCCATTATGCAATGTATTTTCTTTTAAAGCTAGAGAGGGTTTCAGCTTAATGAGACTGGAATGAGTTCCAGTTTTTAGTTCCAGAATATTCAAAACTTTACCTAAAAATACTGTTCTTAGCTTTGGGATATGCAAGTTCAGTTTTGAGCCTATTGATCTGTTATCCATAGTGTGTATATTATACTTGTGGGAAGTATTGGGGACAGATATGTTAAATATACAGTCAATCCTACCATAACGTCACCTCCACGAACGGCATCCTCTTTATAACTATATTTTGATTCCCGCCCCCCCCCCCCCTCCCCCACCATTGGAAATCTAAGTATTTTCACCTCTCTCGAGCTGCACCTCTCCCAAACGAGCATCACGTTACTATTTCTCCGTAATGACAAATGAAAATCTCCCTTGAATGCCCCAAAAATAATCAGCGAGTTGGAGATATCCGGGATTTCCCAAAAATATTAAATAGGTATTTTCAGCGCATGTGCGCATGTATTAAGTCAAAAATCATAAAGTTGCTAACAACCTGCGGTTTTAAATTAAACAAACATGAAATACCTGGGTGAAACGATTAAGCAATTTGTTTGTCAACTTGCAGGTATTTTTATTATGGATGTGCAAGGTTGTTTGTTGATTCAACCAAGAATAGCAGACATTGAATGTGAGAATTCACAGCTCATTAAAACTGAATACAGCAATATAGTGTTTGCAGTTTGAATCGTGAATGCTCTGTTGAGTTTTATGTATGGTAATACTTATACTCTGCTTTTTCCAAACTATTAAAATATGTTATCTCTGCTTGTGGATCCGCGTCATGCATCACAAAAACAAGATTTCTGTGAAATCAAATTAAAAGGTACAGTGTTTAGACTCATTTATTTTACATCGATTGCGTTACAAGTTCTTACAACTTAGAATCACCACGCTCGATGACTGCTTCTTGGGTTCCATACCAGTATTCCCGCCGAAGTGAGGAATGTGTAGATCGTGAGAAAATCTCGCCTCTGACGGGATTCTAACCCGCGTCCTCCGGATCCGGAGCCCTGCGCTCTACCCCTGGGCCACGGTGGCTCCTCAAGGAGTGTAAAAGATAAATTTGATGAAGATTTTTAATAAAATAAAATGTAAATAAATTTTTATTCTTACTATGCAATTCTTTTAAACCAAAAAAAAAATAAAGTCCTCATACGTTTATGTCAAGAAATCTTCAAAATATCGTGCTAAAATCAAGCGTTTTTCTTTCTAACGCTAGGTTTTCCTGAATGATCTTGAAAATGGCAAAGTTCTGAGACAAAACAGATTTGGAATAAGAATCTACATTGATTGAAGGTCATCTAAGACCATTAAACATAAACCAGACAGAAAAAATGAAGAAATAATGAGGAAAATATTTACATCACCCCTTCCTAAATCCCTGAAATACACGACTGCGGATGCGTTACAAATCCTCCTTCCAATTGTAACGACTGGACACGGTGATATCTAACGAGTTAGATTCACGGACATCATTGTTGAGAGTATTCCATAGTTCAATGGCAGAAGGTATAAAAGATTTGTTGTAAGTTTCGGTACGTCTAGCTATTGTTGTGTAATTGTTACTGTTCCTGAGGATAATTAATTGTTTTTGAAACCGACGATGGAAATAAATTCTCTAAATATTGTGGAAGAAGGCCGTTTTTAGCTTTTTAAATTGTTACTAACGTTTGTATTTTAAGCCTATCTGAAAGGGAAACCCATCCAACTTCTTTAATAAGAGAATAAATTGAAACCGACCTTGTAAGACCTGTCACTACGCGTGCTGCTTCATACTGAAGCTGTTCTAACGATTGTTTTTCGTATTGTGTCCATCCGTCCCACACGACTGAGGCATATTCTTATATTGGACGCATATATGAAATATATATTTTTTAAGCGTTGAACGTTTAAGTTTAAATTTTAGTGCACGCATAGTACCTAATACTTTTGAAGCGGATTTAATTGTTTTATCAATATGCTCCTGCCACTTTAAATCCGAGGAAAATGTAAGACCAAGGTGCTTGTGATGATCAACGAAGTCAAGTACTGTATCATTAAACAGAAGATTTGGTCAATAGAACCTGAATAGAAGAACATGGCTTCAGTTTTACTTGGATTTAAGTTTACTAACCATTGAGTAGAGCATTCATCGATCATTTGGAGATCACGATTTAAGGTAGTTTCAATATATTTGATGTCATTAGATGACACGGCCAAAGAGCTGTCGTCTGCAAAAAGACGAGTTACGGCAATCACATTTTCTGCAAAGTCGTTAACATAGATAAGGAATAGCAGAGGCCCGAGGGCTGAGCCCTGGGGCACCCCCGGAAATATCAAGTATATCAGAAAGTTCTGAGCCAACAAATACGGATTGCTTTCTTTCGGAAAGATAATCGATTGTCCAATTTAGTAATTCACCATTTATACCATATTGCCTAAGTTTAAAAACAAGACCTTGATGCCAAACTCTGTCAAAGGCTTTGGATATATCGCAGAATATTATACATGTTGATTGTTTTTTGTCAAAAGATTCACAGATTTGATGGTAAATCTCTATAAGTTGATATACAGTAGAGTGTCCAGGAAGAAAACATGATTGTAATGGGTAAATTAAACTGTTCGAATGTAAGTGATTATATATATATGTTTAACTATTAGCCTTTCCATAATTTTGCCTACACAGCTGATCAATGATATAGGACGATAGTTTGACGGTGAATTTTTGTTACCCTTTTTAAAAAGTGGCATTACTTTTTGCGAATTTCCAAATATTTGGATAGATACCTTCATGGAGAGATCTATTGAATAAAATGTTTAAAGAATGGCATATATTAAATCGAGTTTCTTTCAATAATTTATGACTAATTTCATCAGGTCCAACAGTTTTATTTACAGGCAATGACGAAAGTATATCTAAGATTTTGAGGTGTTATAATAAAATCATCCAAAATTTTGTTTGATTTAGAAACGAATTCCCGAAGCTGAATTGCTGACGAGTCGATTTTTGAAACAGAAGTGAAATATTCATTTAAACTTTTCGATTTTTCATTTTCAGTAGTAAAATATTATCATTATTACCATCATCGGTGATAAGTGTAGGTACCGAACTGAAAGCATTAGAGTTTTCTTTTATAAGTAACTTTACCGTTTTCCAACATTGTTTTGGATTATTATTACATGATTCGTCTAATGAATATTCCAAATTATTAAAAAACGTTCTCTGGCGTGAGTTTTTAGATTGTTTACTTTATTTCGAAGACGTTTAAATGCGTTCCAATCGATTAATAAGTTAGTTCTTACAGCCTTTTCCTTTTTCCAATCTCGTTGTCCTGATATTCTACGGATTTCTGAATCATACCAAGGTTTATCTATAGGTCTTTTAGTAACTAAACGCGTAGGAATACACTGTTTTGCTAGATCTAAAAGTAGTAGTGCTGTAAAAGATTCGCATGCCTCGTGAACGGAGTTAAGATTTAAAAACGACCAGTCTGTGCCCTGTATAAGATTATTCAAGAGTTGAAAGTTTCCGCTACCATATATCCAAACGCGTCTTTTATACGTGTTAAATGATTCTTGTATATATTTGATAAAAATGTACGTTCCATATTGATCACTTATATCACGTGGTTTATGAAATATACTAGAATGATAAACATGGATATTGCCAGTAACAGCAACAGGATATATTAAAGAAGAGGAATTTTCGGCTACACGAGTTGGTTCGTTAATTAAATTCTTGAGATCGTTCAGTAAAAGGATATCTTTGAATTTATGATTGTTCAAGTTCAATTGGACTTCATTTATATCACCTACTAATATAACCTTATCGCAGTGATCAAGGGCTTTTTCTATACATAAATAAGTTTGTTCCAAAATTCCACCGATGAGTTGGGTTGTCTATAAACCATACATATCAAATATTTAGTATGTTTGTTTCTTAATTCAATCCATATTGATTCTTGTAAGTAGTTTTCTAATTCTGATTTACGTTTAGAAATTAACTGGTCAGAAACATAAACTAAAATTCCACCCGAGTGACATGAAACGTCTTTGCGATAAACAGTTGAAAAGGATTCTATGGTAACTGTTTCGTTATCTACCGTATTATCAAGATGTGTCTCTGTAAAACAGAGTTATTCAAAATCGAGCCATTTTTCTTTAATATAATTAAACTTATGTCTAATACTTCTTACATTTTGACTGAATTTTCGTCTGAATCTCCTGGACCTGGGTTTTCCTCAATATCACCGCACATAAGTAAAATCAATCTGATAATGTATGCTATATCTATATTAAAAACTAACAAATCGAAAAACTATACAGATCCCGTATTGTACGTATCAAATATCTTATTAGCGACAAAAGCGACAGCTGCAGTAGAAAAACTAACGGTATTCAAACTTGATAACAGTAATATCAGTAGACAGTTAACATACTTTCGCAGAAGTAAGAATAAATAAATACATCTCCTGTTTAAGTACGTGAGTGGATAACTGTGGTAAATACTTATCTCCTTAATACCCTGTATACCGTTATAGAATAAAACCACCGTCGGACGGACAAACAACCCCACAAACAGAGTAGTATACATATGGCTGGATCCTAATATACCCCCAAAAACGAAAACAAAAAGAAGACAGAAATACTTCATCCTTACGGAATAAGACAAAAAGGAAACGCTAAAAGCAAATAAAAGCGGAATTAACTATTTTTTTTAATTTTTAATAAAAGTTCATACTGACTAGGTCTCAAATGCAATATCACCCTAATCATAATTGGTATAAATAGAATAGATAATGTGTATCAAACGAAATGTTTAAGAGAAACAAAAACAGTATATTTGTTAGATTTTTAAAGAAATGAATAAAAAAGCATATTTTAAGTCACGGATGACAAAAATTCACACTATTTACATGTATATATATTATATTGAACGAAATGAATGTTGTAAGAGCAAAAACTGTAAAGTTTTTTTTTTAATTTTGTAAATATGGATTCACGGTGCATAGCTTAAATCTTAAACAAAATATCACCATGTCAAGCTTGTACACACCTTTATAGGAAACTAAATACGTCAAATATATTCTTTCAAGTAGTACTAGCAGTATACTACATGTAAATACGGGTTTAAATACACCTTTCCTTGTAAAAAAATTTAACAAAATATTCCCTACTGGAATTTACCCAATATCGTGGACTAAAGGTGTAATCATACCAATATATAAAAAGGGAGATAAAAATAATCCAGCAAATTATAGGGCCATCACACTGATTAGCACTACGGCAAAAGTATTTTCTCTTGCTCTAAGAAACAGATTAAATGTTTGGTGTGAAAATGAAAATTTACTTACTGATGTTCAGTTTGGTTTTCGAAATTCTAGAAGCACTTCCGATTGTGTCTTCATTTTATATAATATTATTCAAAAGATTTTGGCTGATAAGCAAAACCTATATTGTGCATTTATAGCCTATGAAAAAGCCTTTGACACAATCAACCATGATGCACTTTGGTACAAACTGATCGATGTCGGAATCAGCAGTAAAATGCTTAACATATTAAAATCATTGTACAAAAAAGTTTCTTCATGTATAAAGGTAAATTCGAATATATCTGACTTCTTCGAAATATCACTGGGTTTAAAACAAGGGGAGCCACTCTCGCTGTTACTTTTTATCCTCTTCGTAAATGATGTTTCATCTAATCTCGACTTTAATTCTTTGACTGAAAACGACTTGAACCAATTATGCATATTCATGATCCTCTTTGCAGACGACATGGTCATCTTTACCACTGATCCGAAAAGCCTACAATGTCAGTTAGACAGCTTGTATTTATATGCCGTTAGATGGGGCCTGAAAATCAATATCTCTAGAACCAAAGTGTGCGTTTTTTCTAATCGAACACTAAATAACACTCAATGCTGGTACATAAACAACGAACCGTTAGAGAATGTTAGATCATTTTCTTACCTTGGCGTGGTTTTCACAAGAAACGGATCAATGACTCAAGCATTAAAACACCTGTCTGACCAAGCTCTCAAGGCTATACATGCTCTATATACTACATTTTGTCGTCTATTTATTTTAATATAAAATCTAAATTAATGCTTTTTGATCGTATGGTGTCACCAATATTATTATATTGTTCAGAGGTTTTAGGATGCTTTAATACCACTACAATTGAGGGTGTACATATGAAATATTGTAAAAAAATACTGGGTGTTAAATTGCAGACGCCTAATTTTGCAGTACTAGGCGAGCTAGGCAGATTCTCTTTTAAAACTTTTTTTAAAGAACGAGTATTGAAATATTGGCTCAAGATAATATCACGACCACATTCAATTATGTATAAACTTTTTTACGCACAACATGATATTATTGAATCACAAAAGTGTAACGCGTGGTGTAAATTTGTAAAGAATACTTTAGATGAATTAGGATTCAGCAACCTATGGTATGACACAAATTTGAATTTAAGTATTTTCCCTCTTCTGCAAAATAGACTTCGTGACCAGTTTCGCCAAGAATGGCACAATTCAATAACAAGCATGTCAAAATTAGATTATTACGTAAGAATTAAAAAAGAATTTTCATATGAAAGATATTTAGATGTTGTTGAAAATAATCTTCGAAAACTACTAACTTGCTTTAGGCTTTCCTCACACTCTCTTGAAATTGAAACTGGAAGATGTATAGGAATTCTCAGAGAAAGAAGAATATGTCGAAATTGTAATAAAAATTGTGTGGAATCTGTATATCATTTCCTTCTTATATGTGAAAAATATCAAAAATGCCGTATAAAATATCTACCAAAAGTATCATGGCCAGTTTTAAGGAAATTTGAAAAATTAATGAATTCATCTAATAAAAGAACTATTATTGGAATATGTAAATTCTTAAAACAAGCCTTTAAAAGCAGAAATAACAACCAATAAAGCCATAACAGTATGTATTTACTATTTTCGAGATGGACTGTTTAACTCCTTTACTTTCTTTCTTTTTTTTTGTATATGTTATTTGTTCATGTTCATGCGCACTGTAATACTGTGTATATTGTTATTTTCCACTGTTCATTAGCCAAAGGCATTTGTAATGCCGGATTTGCTAATAAAATTTTGTTGTTGTTGTTGTTGGTAAAAATTGTAAAAGAGGGTTACTGCATTTAAAGGTACTTGGTTATTCACGAGAAGAATGTAAATTTGAGACCGTTATATAGCAGAGGTACAATACGGCACTTCTACTCCCTTGCCTATCAGCTAGCTTTTATGGCGACGTGGTAGAGTGTCCGCTTAGCAATCGAAGGTTCCCGAGTTCAAACCCAGCTCGGGGCAGGTGGATTTTTCACGGTTACATTTGGCGCCCAACGTAAATAACTTACGAGTTTCAGTGTGATGACACCCTTAGAAAGTCCCACAGACATTCAGTACTCCAAGAATTCTAGGACGCATTCTTAGAAGGAGGGGTGTATATAGCAGAGGTACAATACGGCTCTTCTACTCCCTTGCCTATCAGCTAGCTTTTATGGCGACGTGGTAGAGTGTCCGCTTAGCAATCGAAGGTTCCCGAGTTCAAACCCAGCTCGGGGCAGGTGGATTTTTCACGGGTTACAGTTATATGTGGATTGAATTGGTAACAACAAGACCTTGTATGTATATGAAAAGCAGTTCAAACACCATTGCATCTATGCATTAAAGATTACTTTTAAAGAAGGTTAATTATGCTGAGATTTTGATATGGATTTTATGAAATACAAGCTAGTGTGTATAATTGTGCAATTTGATATTGGATATATGCAAAATAAATCATCTATGTTACAATGGGAAAATAACGTTGGATAATAATGACAAAATATTCAAGGATTATCATTATAAGGGTAAGTACGTAGATCATTAGCATCGTACTTACTTGGAGAAAACATAGTCAAAATACTAAGATAAGAAGAACGATAGTTTTCTCTCTATCTATCATACTTTAACTGACAGTTTATAGTCTGTGAGCCCAGTGATTATTGAAAGGGTTTCCCCATGTTCCAATGTGTAGAAGTCATCTTAAATAAAATAAAAGAAAATACCGCCGCAACATCTATTCTGGCAGATTATGAGTAAAAATACCAATTCATTTAAGAACAAAATTATGCAGAATGTTATGCATTTTGTTTAACTGATTTTTTTATTTTGGAATGAACAACAGTTTGATCTGCCTTTTATTCTTAACAGACTGCCTTGCAAAGCACAGTAAATTACATGTTCTTTTGAGATTATTAACATTATTTTATTGTGATCCTATGCTGAGAAATTTTGGTTGCTATGGCAATTTATAAGACTTGAAATATTCCAAAAATGGTGATATACTTTTGAAGCCCTATAGATATCCATTTTAAACTTGCTACATGGTTCGATACTCAAAAGACCAGTTCACATGTCATGTCCCATAACTCTGACCTTTTATTTCACAACGTTTTCCCCTTTTCTCACCTTGACAAATTTCCAAACATCTACATTTCCTTGAATATTTCTGGAACCTATCGATGCATTTGATTGAAACTTTCTACAATTTTTATTGGTGTTATTATCATTTTATAAAATACATCCACGTCTGTCTGTCCGTCTGTCTTAATTTTCAAAAACTGGATCCTGAGATAATTAAAAAAGTACTTGGAATATTTTCATGGACAGATGGCAATATGGAAATTACGCAAAGTATTTTATTTTTTTCTATGTTGAGAAAATATGTGGTATGGCAACAGATAGACTTAAAATATTACAAAAATGTTGATTTACTTTTGAAGCCCTACAGATATCCATTTTAAACTTGTTACTTGATATTCAAAAGACCAGTTCACATGTCGTGTCCCATACATCTGACTATTGATTTCACAAAGTTATACCCCTTCATTACATTGACAATTTTGCAAAAATCTACATTTCCTTGAATATTTCTGGAACCATCTTGAATTTTGGTTCTTTTTATGTGACTATGCCTTTTCCGGTAGTGGACTTCTATTGTTTTGCAATAGTCTTACTTATTTCTACATATTTTCTTTTGTTCAGCACACACTGTAAATTACAATACAACGGTTTCGGGTTTATCTAGAGGGTATTATTCAGCGTAATGTGCAATAAATTCTCACGCCGCAGCAATGTAAAATCCTTTCAATTTAAAATATTTCAAATCTAATTTATTCATTTTGAAGTGAAAACACAAACAAACACAAAAACATTATTTTAATAAATTTATATACTACAACGTTAGTGAAATAAAAGATGGTGGTATTTTGCAGTCATGGAGCATTACACAATAAAGTATATAAACGAACGTAAGCAATATCTAGATAGAATGTCCCTGTACATGCTTAAACATGCAATCGACACTTTGGAAAGGATTTATATTCATTTTTGTAGCTTCGTGTATCTTTCTCGTCATTGGTACAATTCTACTGCACGAACATGACGAATTCTGGCAATTTGGTTTTTATACATACGTAAGACAATTTCAAAAAGCACATACTGCTTTTGTGTCAAAGTTTCGAACGAACGAACGAACTCCGATTCGACTAGTCCAGGACGTCGATTGTGCCGCCATTTTTAATGGCGAGGAAAAGGAAATCGCCAGAGCCACAGATCTTCAAGACACAGGGAAATACAGACGTAAATTTATTTCGGACAAAGATTATATCAATATGACAAAAAACAGTGATAATTTTATAAAAACTCGTGGATATGAAACCTATGTAGCAACTAAGGACGAGATAGAATTCCCCATTGCTTACAGTATCCTAGTTTATAAATCTGCGGAGGAGGCCGAACGTTTATTACGTGCAATTTACGCGCCTCAAAATCACTATTGTATTCATGTAGACGCTTATTCAGATCAAGACCTGCATGATGCTATTCAAGGTATTGCAAACTGTTTTGATAATGTTTTCGTTGCTACAAGAAAGGAATATGTCGTTTATGTAGGTTATACTCGCTTACAGGCAGATCTAAACTGCATGCAGGATTTATTACTGCGGGATGCTCACTGGAAATACTTCATAAATTTACCAAGCCAAGAATTTCCATTACATACGAACAGGGAGATAGTGAAAAAATTAAGAAAATACAACGGATCAAATGTGATACAATGCAACTTTGGATATAAAGTGCTGGATTATAGATTTAAGCATCGATATTTTTATCAACACGTTCCTAGACAATTAAAACCACGGATACTTAAGTCCAGTCAGGAAAAAGGTGATCCGCCGTATAATCTTAATGTGACGCATGGAAGTGCGTATGGTGTGTTTAGTCGGGACTTTGTGAATTTCATTATAAACAATGAAACAGCTAGAAGTATATTAGACTGGTTTCGAGATGTACTGAGTCCAGATGAATACTACTGGTCGACTCTGCATTGTAACAGTCACCTGGGAGCACCGGGGTCATATAAAGGTGTGTCTCTATTCATCTATCTTTGCTGGTAGTATTTTCTTATAATTAAATAATTATGTTAACATTCCACACATGACAGATCCTTAAAATAATGACTACAAACATTCGAAATGAAAAGAAAAAAATATATATACAAATCAGCAAGGAACCGAACCTTCGTCAAATAAAAATATTTTTTAGCTATCCTAAATCTGTAATTATCAATTATGTAACAGCTAACAGGGGAAAATGTCCACTTATTACACTTCAAAATCGCATATTCGTTGATAACAGCTGGTATTACTTTAAAACAAGAGTGTAATAACAGCCTATTATCTTAGCTCTATTTCCCGCTAAAATACAATAGTACCGAAAAAAAATAGTGCAGACAATCTTTGACACATGACAAGGATTGTTCCCCTTGGTCACTCTCAGTTTTAATCTTGACACAGAAATTATTCAGAAGTTGTTCTTGTTTTCATAAATACTCATTAACTAGTGTTTCTTGAGCAGTTTTAGTAAATGATTTCTTTTGTTCTTAGATGTTGACTAAGCTTAAGTAAGCATCTAACAATGTGTCCCCTTTCCCTGAAAAATCGTCAAGCCCGTGACAAACTCTTTCACAAAAAAATGAAAAACGGAAATGTTAGAATTTTGTGTTGATCAGTTTGCGACATTATTAACAATATAATAATGTGCGATTCAGTTTTATTAAATTTTAACATCCACTTCATTGAATAACTATGTACTGCATGTAATGAAACTTAACACTCATTTTATTACTCATAACACTGTTTAACAAGTTCAACATTTTATTGAAACAAAGAATAAATAAATGAATAAATAAGACTTAGGCAGAAACCGGAAAACTTATCGCTCGAATGAGCTTAACGGCGTAAATAAAGTTTTGCTTGAACGAGAACAGATATTTAGATATTATAATTTTATAATTGTAATCGCATTCTCTATAGAAAGCAAGGCGTGGGGGCGATGTTACATAAAATCGTCGTGAGGTGATTTATTATACATGAAAATATACTTTAAGTAGAAAACTATTCTAATATATGCAAATGCTTCTCGCGGTAAAAAGCAATAGTTTGGCATTACAATATTCACGATGATAAGGCATTAGCATGTAGATGATTGAGATAATCGTTGTCAAAATTTCTAACAAAGGCCGACATTATATAAAAACACATCAGCGAGTGTGATAGAGGATATTGGCTGTCACCTCGGGTGTTTTTGTTTTTTCGGGTTGTCAATATCCTCTATCACCCTCGCTAATGTGTGTTATTTATTTTATTATACCGAACCATCTATCTATTTGAGCTTATTTACCGTCGGTATCGGTTGCCCATATGACCGACGACCCCTGAAGAGATTAGTTATATAATGTTATGGGGTAGTGCAATATACAGAAAGCATCCCATTCCAGAGACACCCCTGGTTTTTTTACATGCTAAGTGTATAGCACTGATACATGGGACCTCGGTTTAACGTCTCATCCGAAAGACTATGAGTAATGTTAGTGGAGGAGCGGGGGATCGAACTCGGGACCCTTGGTATATCAGTCCAGCGCGTTACCACTGAACCACATCCGCTCCTTATACCGAACCATACATGTGATCATGTTATATATACCTTAGGACTGTTTTCGTTTGGTAACGAGTCGAATCAAACTCAGCTAAACGCTTACAGTCTTCAATAAGCGCCATCAGACGCTTGAATTTTCTACAGGGTGTACAAAAAAACAATAACACCCGGAGGGTTTTTGAAAAACAAAAAGTTATCCTCCGAGCTGATGCAAAATGTAACATTAGTTTTAATAGCCCGATCGCCTATGGGAATTTAGTATTGGCAGTTTACGTGAGGTATAATAAATCAATCTGTCCCTTTGATAACTTTTTCCTTCGCTTTTTAAAACTGACGAGCCAGTTATAGTGTATATACTGGGTCATTAAATAGATTGTTGAAATTCTTCGTACTAAACAATACATTTCCGGTCACCAAACACCCGATTTCCACCCTTTTGCGCATAATTTTGAGACATGAAAACCTCGCATAGTAACCCATAGTAACTGCTGCTCATGAATTACACCGGAACCCCTGTTAACTGAATATTTAGCCTACAATGTAAGTCAAACTGATGAAGAGGCAGTAACTTTCCCCTGTATTAACTTTGTCATACAAATGAGGTCTGTTGAAAAAAATTATGCTCACTAAATAAGTCATGCTTCTTGATTTATGAAAATAAAAGTGTTAATATCATTCAGCTGTGATCTGTAATTCAGGTATTCAATAATAACAATTCAAGACTTGTATTTATTTCTTCTGGAGACTTACTGCATACTCGAGCAATTCTGAATAATTACAACGGGATGCATGACTTCACTTTTTCGTACATATATTTTATAGTTGTTAAATTTACTGTTTATTCCTTCTTTTTTCAAGTTCAAACACAGGGCGTTTCTATTTATGCAGTCATACGGCATTTTAGGACGACGTCGACAGAGTAAAAACGTCTGTAATCACTTAAGAACCTTTGAACTTAGTTTAAAAGAATAAACAGCACTTCAACTGTTGACCTTCTTTTTTTACACTGAACTGTTCATTGCATGTTGCATTTAGCTTAGTCACAAAACATAACAATTCTTTTTAGAACAGATGTAAATAACTTCGAACTTTCGAAAGCAATTCCTCCATAGCTTTTTTTTTATCTTGACTTTCACCTTTCCAATTTTATCCATGCCCCCCCCCCCCCTCCCCCCAACTCCATTTACCATATTCCATGTTTACATATGATCTGTCGACATAACTATAACCTATGATTAATAAAGTAACTACTCATTTCCACAAGATTTGTCCCTCTTTTAAAAGTTTTAATAGATTCCAGAATTGTTTCAACAATTATAATTTTTATCCAAAAGGCAGTCGTCATATCTTTTGCCTTCATCAAAATTGCGGTTATCTACAAAATTATCTACTTCAGTTATGTATTTGCAAGTTTTAGATAGCCAGCACCTGTTTTACTTAACTGAAACTTTCTTTGCTTTTTATAATCACATATCAATATATTACTGTTGTCGAATATAGCGCATTGTGCCTCTATATAATTGTTTAATCTACAAACATTCGTAGTCAAAACATACTCTATCTATTTTTGAATAAAGAATGACTGATTCCTAATATTATGACGTTTAAATAACGTGTCTTCAATTTCTGGTGTAATGCATTAACTGGTTAATAGTATGTCTTTTTTTACCGTTTACAGCTCACTTTGAATATACCCGGTTAACTCTATTCACCGAATATGGCTCTCAATAAATAAGGAGCTGTATCCGGTGTACTTGTTGCTATTTTATTTTTTTGGATAGGTCTCCCCAGTTATCTGATGCAAGATAAAATTCATTTATTCATTGTATACACAGGAACGTAGAGATATGTATTCTGGATTCAGTAGCCATTTAGTAATGAGATTGTTTGTTTATCTGGAAGGCTAGCTAGCTGACTGTCTGTCTGTCTGTCTGTAAATGCCAAAAATATAATAGACGGTTACGATGATAGCGGTTGTTTCAGGTCATTCAGAATTGGCTAGGGGGCATTTAGTGTTGCACGTGTCCATCCGCCCATGAGCCCGTGCGTTTACATTTCGTTTCCACAAATATATAGGAAAACGCTTGTACATCTACCATTCATGTTATGCATTTATATGTATCATATAAAACTACAGGTCCCTTGCAACATCGGACTTGACATCTCCATTTTTTTCAGAGTTATGACCCTTTTCGGGCTTAATATATTTTAATTAAGAGTGAAGTTTCCGCACATTTCATGGCCAACACTTTTCATTCCACTATAGTATGCATATGTATCGTACTAAAACACAGTGTCCTTTCGAAAGACGGCATTACACTTCTAATTACAATAGATACCTAACAATTCAAGACTTGTATTTATTTCTTCTTGAGACTTACCATGAATTACCATATCGTCGACAAACAACAGCAAAGTAAGAACAAGATCATTAAAACGAAGTCCTCACTCTACATCTTCTACAAAGAAAAGAGAAATAACCTCACCTTGTCTTAAGTATGCAACAGTACTGCATCCTTGAGCAATTCTGAATTATTACAACATGACCGGGCGTATAACCACATTTTCGCACATATCTTTTCACAATTAATAAGCCAAAACGTTTCTTCCTTTTTTATTCAGTTTCAAACACGGTGCGTTTCTATTTATGCAATTATACGCCATTGTTAGGACAAAATAAGACACTGCAAAGACGTTTATAATCATTCAATAACATTTTAAACAAAGTTAATAAGTATAAAAAACGCGTCAGCTGTTGATCTTCTCTTCCTAACACAAATTTTGCAACTGATGTTAATAAATTTAGGAACAAAAAAAATGAAAAAATCTTTTATTTGAGATAGTTGTTATTATTCGTCATACAACTTACTAAAGGAATACCTCCATAATGTTTCACATCATGGCTTTGTAATAGAACAATACCCCTGTCTGTCCACTTTTCCAGACAATATTCAATGTTCAGAATTCTGTTAAAATATTACGTAGATATGCTTATAATTTTCGACAGATTCTATAAGATATTCCTTAAGTAAACACTCATTTCCGCAAGATTCTAAATTTCTTCTACTAAAATTGGAAATCCAAAGAGCATTCATCATTCTTCACTAAATGATGGCTATCAAAAAAAACCTGATTTAGGTTTTACTTTAGTAACATGCTACAACTTATTCAGCAAAAAATCAAATATGTCTTTTTCAATACCGTGATCAGACTTGTTACCTTCTTAGAAATAGTCCAAACAGTTTTTATAAGATTTATAAGCCTAAGGATTTCGAAAGCATCTGTTGTATTAAGTGAAACCGTTTTTTTTTTTTTTTTCTCAATATTCGTTATCAAACCATTTTCTATCTGTTGTTGAATAAGGAAAGACCGATTTCTTGCATAATGACGTCATCAATTTCTCACAATTCTTTATTTTCTGTATTGTTTATTTTTTTGAAAACTATTCAGAAAATATATATACATTTATATTTTCATCGTTATCATTGTTTTTTTTTCTTGTATCTGTTTACCTTTTTTCCAAAACTGTTTCGGTGATTTCTTACTAAGTTCGGTAAAATAAGCATTCTCTTATTTTTTCAAGATTCTTTCCGTTTACATTTTTTAAAACTATTTGTACTTCGGGCACTGTCCAATAAATTGAATTGAGTCAACGATAATGGGCAATCATTTTTTTTAAGATAGTGTGATCAATGATAGAGATAAGAAGTATAAAACATATTGGGGTCTCATTTCTATATAAGGTTTTAATTATGCCCCTGCCATTCCAAGAATGGCAACGTGGAATCAAGTATTGCACCTATCCGCGATACCACATTTCGTTTCCGCGCATTCAAAGGAAAACTTTTGCACAGATTTCATTCATGTGTTGCATTTATATGTATCTTATGAAACTAAAGGTTGTTTTAGAAATTTGGCATGACGACTCCAATTTTTCAGAATTGTGACCCTTTTTCGAATTTATTTCTGTTAGAATGAAATTTCTATGCACTTTAAGGAAATTCGATTTTATTCATATTGTTTTTGTATAAATGTATCTTATAAAATGTTGGTATTCTTTTGAAAAAAAGAAGTGACACCTCAAATTTTATCAGAGTTATGACCTTTTGTCGACTACTTGATTTGAGAATGAAGTTTCTGCACATTTGAAGGACAACACTTGGAGGGATTTCATTACTCTTTAGCACACACACACACACACACTATATCTTACTAACTTCTGCAAATTTAAAGGACTATGTTTTGCAAAAAAAGCTGTGGCATGGACAAATTCTAGTATTTTTCATAGTTGTATTTTGTTTCAGGAAAATACCTGGGGCATGTAACGTATGTTTCATGGGAGCATTCAAATCGTCCGTGTCATGGCAAACATGTTAGGAGAGTCTGTATTTTTGGTGTTGGTGATTTGAAGAATTTTATAAGGCGACCCGAGTTGTTTGCAAACAAGTTCTATCATGATTACCAGCCATATGCTTTAGACTGCATGGAAGAATGGCATTTCAACAAAACCGTGAATAGAGCAGAAAAATGATATGACCGACGTGGCAGTTTTTAGCCAAGATACTTATTAGAGCTTTAGAATTTGGCAAAAGAACACAATGTAGGGGTTGACGTTTATGTTAAATTTCGAATCAAAATGCGTGCACTTAATAATATATCTATGCAACATGGAAAACTAGAGACATTCTAATGATTGGTTTTATTGGAATTTATCCCGGCGGTCTGTCTATCTAACCAGTGTTCCTGGGTATCCAACCAGTTTACTGATCAATTTCTCCGCAAGTGACTGACCACTTCCTCACTTGCTTCAGAGGTGAGGAACAAATGACATATAGACGCTTTGTCTGAGATTAATTATCACGGAGAAATTTTGCCGGCCCTGATGGGGATTGAACCAGGATCGCCAAGGTTGACAATCCTACTCTACCGATAGAGCTAGCCGGGCCGGCTACATTCTAATGAAGTGAAACACATATTTCCATTATTGGTAGAAATTTTTAAAAGCCGCCTATTACGTCGCTAGAAAAATAGCATGACGTCGTTTGATATGCTTTAAAGTACTCTTATGAGAAAAGATATTTTAATACCGTCATTCATTTTCTTATTCTCTTATTGTAGTCTTAGATGTGTAAAATATAAACTTGTAATGGTGTTCTCTTTTTAAATGTTTTATATGTTTTTCAGCTCTATTTACGATACTTATTATCTTCAAAGGATAGACGATAGTAGTTAAGTTCTCAAAGATAATATTTTATAGTGTATTCATTATATCCTGTGCCTGTAAGGACTTATAATATTATATACTATACTGTATTATAGGACATTTAAAAAAAAACGTCATTCATTCTCTTATTGTAATCTTAAATGTGAGCATTTCTGTATGATTTATTTAGAATATTTTGAATGGCGGTTTGTAGGTACTAAAATTTAAGATTGATCACACTCATGTTTATAAGTTTTTCATTACTTGTCAGTTTGAAGAATTAAGATATATTCCCACGTTATTCCAGATAATCCAGCGAGACGGCATTTCTGTTTCGATTTGCTAAATGTTGGCATTAATTTGTGTTTCAAGTTCATGCCTTTCATTTCATGCTTATAATCTTTAAAAAAATCGACAAAAAATAGATAAACGACGTCCACCTGCAGTCTTAGGAACTCTTCGACGTTATTTTTGTATTATTTCACGCCCGTTAGATAATACACCTACTAGCCGTACTACGAAATTATCACTGTTATGGTCAAATTTATTTCATCCTTTTTACTTTTAAACTTATTTGAAAAAAAATCATTTATAAACCATTTGATACCAATTTTATGCTTTTCTGTCTGAATATTTATTGTTAGGCAAATATAGTGACATGGTTTGGTATATTTGACGCTCATAGCGTCTTAAAGAGTTGTACGTCATATAGAAAATGTATGCATCCTGTTAGCTCATTCTTGTTAATCAACAATCAATATTCATTTTCCTTTTCTGTTCAAATAATACTTCAACATTATCATTCAGTGGTAACTAGCTGGATGTTAAACTGCGGTTTAGTAGCGGCAATTTTTAAGAAAAAAAAACAACAGTTGTATGATTATCATACAGCCATGTCATACCTGTCACAATGGAAATTTTGCCTTACCTACATTTTGTAACCCAAGTTTAAAAGCTGTG
The DNA here is from genome assembly GCA_012932295.1 of Cyclina sinensis. Lineage (NCBI taxonomy): Eukaryota > Metazoa > Mollusca > Bivalvia > Venerida > Veneridae > Cyclina > Cyclina sinensis. Next base: position 4,011,525 of record JAAONU010000007.1, on the reverse strand, counting down.
TAATTCTTATTTTTATGTTTTCAACCTCTTTATTAAGCAAATAAAAATGCTCGTAAAAGAGTTTTACAGAAACTTAATTGTGCAAAACTTTTCTTTTTATGATTTTCACCACTACATAAGCGGCGCGCCTTTTTAATTTTAATGCATGGATAGGTTTGTGTACGCTGATGGTGTGAAACGTTTGATTTTAACTACTCTGTGTGCCAGTGCGTTTCGCTTTAAATGTCTTCATAACTTATTACATACGTAATAAATAATCAAAGCAGAATTTGAATGAATTTGGTGTTTACTACAGGAATTTCCATTCTTTGAAATAACTTACTGGACTGTAGATTCATCATTAAGTCCTATCTGTGGCCCCATTTCCTGCTCTAGTTTTAACAACGTGCAATAACTAGATTTTTCAAAAAGTTATTAGCGAAAGTTTAAAAAACGAAGGAAGCTGCATTCATTTTTTTTCATTTATATTTGCAAATACTTGGGGCCTCATTTAAATAAAGGCTTAGAACGTCAACAATTTGAACAATTACCCAGAATTTAGAAAATGCCTATAAAGTAAGCAGACGATGTGAGCGTTGCTAAAATAATTATGTATTGCTCTATCTTTTTTAGTTTCTTTATGGTCGGACCGGTTTCTCATATTAATGACGCCTCATATGAAGAGGTTAGTTATTTTAGAATCTTTTTTAGTTTCCTTATGGTCGGACCGGTTTCTCATATTAATGACGCCTCATATGAAGAGGTTAGTTATTTTAGAATGTGCATGGATGATATTGCAAGGTACAGGAGGTATCCAATTCCACCCCTTGTTCTTTTCGATGCTCAGGTACAGACGTAATAAGGAGTGTTGGACCAGTGGTAACGCGCTGGACTGGTAAACCCGGGGTCCCGTGTTCGAGACCTTAAACCGTGGATCAGTGCTATACACTGAGCATGCAAAAGAACCAGGGGTGTCTCTGGAATGGGACGCTTTCTGTATCTTGCACTACCCCAACAACATAAAATAACTAATCACTTAAGGGGCGTCGGTCATATGGGCAACCGGTACCGACGATAAATAAGCTCAAATAGATAGATAGATACATACGTAATTGATCTTCAAAGCAGAATTTGAATGAATTTTGTGTTTACTACAGTATTTTCCATTCTTTGAAATAACTAACTGAACTGCCAAGTCATCATTAAGTTTTCATAATTTTTTTCTCCATCTTCTTCAGATGTAACAGATAACTCTGTTTTATTTATTTCTCTTCCTGATCCTATGACAAAATGCTTAAATCTATCAGTGATATTTTGTATAACTTTCTGTGGCATGGGCCAGCAAAAGTAAAAAAGTCAGTTGTAACTAAAGATTTCTGTGAGGGTGGACTTAAAATGACAAATATTCAGTGTTTCATTCAAAGTCTTAAAATAACTTGGATAAGAAGATTGATAACAAAAAAATCAAAATGGCTAAATTTAGCAGAAAATCTATTTGATGTACAAAAACTGATAAATTGTGGAAAACATTACGCTGATAAAATGGAACAAAAAAATAAGACACAAGTTTTGGAAAAATGTATTGCAGTCTTACTCTTATTACATAATGACAGCTCCAGTTGAAACAAACAGTGACTTTTTGAAATGTCCAATTTTTTACAATCACAATATCCTTGTTGGAAAACAAATTCTATTTTTGAAATCATGATACCAAAACGGAATAAGATATATAAATGATTTGTACAAAGGAAAAAAGCTTATGTCGTATGAGGAATTTAAAAATAGCACTAACGTTCCTGTTAACTCTTTACATCATCTTGGAGTAATAAGAGCAGTTTCAAGTTACAAAAGGAAAGTCACTTTAAAACAAATAGAAATAAGCTCAGAAAGTAATCCTTTAATTCCCTTTCAGTAAGAACTATAATGCAGTCAAAATCAGGATGCAAAGACATTTACGATATTCTTAACAAAAACTCTGATATGCCAACAAGTCAGATAAAATGGAATATGCAATATCACTTTGAAGATTGGAAATTTTTTTATAGCATGCCTTTTAAAGTGACAAGAGACAGTAATTTACAATGGCTCCAATATAGAATTTTACACCGAATCTTACCAATTAATAAATACTTAAAAACATTAAAGTTGAAAGATAATGATCTTTGTGACTTCTGCAAGAATGAAACAGAAACAATAGAACATATTTTTTGGAAATGTAGATGTACACTTTCACTTCTGAATGAACTACAAAGACACTTAGAAAAGGAAAATATTCCTATAAAAATTAATGAAAGGAACATAATTTTGGATCAAAAAATACACCAGAAAACTTAATAACCCTCTATATTAAAAAGTACATATTCACAAGCAAATCTCTTGGAAGATTACTGTCAATAAATACACTTAAATGCTACTTACAACATGAATATAATATAAACAAAGAACTGTCAATAAAAAACCAAACCCTAAGTATGTTTGAGACTAACTGGAAAATAATATACAATTTAATTAAGTAAACTGTGGTGCTGATTTTTTCTTGTTCTATATAGAGGAAGCCAATTTATGTAAAGATTTTCATATCTCCAAAGATTTTGAATTATGAGCCTTTGACATTGTTATTATTGTATTCTGAAAACAGAGCAATATGTCCAACATGCTATTAAAATTTGATATTGTTTAATACTTTTAGGCCTTAGAGATCCATTTTTTAATAAACATGTAATAATAATGATGCATTTGTAAACTTAAAGTTACAGGTAAATAAATATATGTAGAATCCTTTGATATAGATATGAAATGCTTATATATATATATATATATATATATATATATATATATATATATATATATATATATATATAATTACAGTCCCCGTTTGTATATAAGTTGGATAGTTATGAATATACTTAAGAATCATGAATAATTGTAAGCTGTGGAGTGTGGATGGTTCCCCGACCCTCACACACCTATGACGGGGAGAATAAAAGTATTAAAAAAAAATTCTGTTTTGTGTTATATTTTAAACTGTGACAGTTAAGCGATACTACGTGGTGAATGATGTCATTTAGATTGTCGCAAGCAGCCGCTTTTTGTTGTCTCGATACAGAGGAGAAAACTGCTGTTAGCATTTTATTTTTTCATCAGTTTTAATGGTATATAACGCATGCGAAGCGGAAAATTATGTCCTACACATTTGCCCTGATAATTTTTTGTTGGATGTACAGAATTTTCTTACATTCGGGAAAACATGCGCTTTTCGCGACAGCAAACATATGACACAATTTTCTGCTTCGCATACACTATATCCGCTTTAAATTGATGTAAATACTAGATAACCTACAATAATTTTCTCCTCCGAATCGAGGCAAAACATTCTACTTGCGCCAGCCGAAATGGCATCATATACCACATGGTATGGCCACACTCTGTAATGTGTAAATTTATTGAAAAGAGTAAGTATATCAGTATTTTGTAAAACGAATCAGTTCACTGCTTTCACAAAGAATGTCGGTAAATATCTTAAAGCAAGAGACACGTTTACTGTTCAGCATTGACAGATTTTGGACAATCATGGTCTTATTGACTCTATACTCTATATTTTTGTTGTTTTTATGGCATCTCCCAGTTTATTATATGACCTATAAATAGACGTGATCCCATCGGTTCAAAGCGCAGTCGGCGACCAACAATATATCGTTATATTCCTGCATTCTGGGTTTTTCCCATGTTATATTTTAGGTCTAAAAATAGATTGCGGTTGATACTCGTAGTAGTGCTGTCTGGTGCCCGGCACTCAGTTAACAAAATTACTCAAATGCCGGGAAATAAACAAAATACATCCGGGCACTTAGACTTTTTCTAAGAAATGGCGTCTGGTATGTGTTTTTTTTATTTTTTGATGTTATATTGGATTTCAAAATCACCTGTCAGACTTCTGAGTATTTTTGTAATGTGAGAATGAGTATAAAAAGTCCTACAGAAAAATAACACATTGTAATGAATGTAAAATCAGTCTGGAAGAAAACTTAATAGAAACAATTGTTTGCCTCGGTCAATATAGCATTTGGCAGGTGAATATAACATCATATTCAATGGCACACTAGTCAATAATTGTATATTATTGGCGACTTTTTGAACTGCGACAGAGCGCCTATGAACAATGAAAATGCATCAGAGCGTAGATTTTGCAGGCATCCTTATTCTGCGGTCCTGCGATCGTATCTGCGGCCCCATTTCCGGCTCTAGTTTTAACAACGTGCAATAACTAGATTTTTCTAAAAGTTATTAGCAAAAGTTTAAAAAACGAAGGAAGCTGCATCTTATTTATTGTTCTTTTTTTGGTTGTTTTGTTTTTTCTTGTTCTTTCTTTTTTCATTCTTATTGGCAAAAACTCGGGCCTCATTTAGACAAATACTTAGAACGTCAACAATTGGAACAATTACCCATAATTTAGAAAATGCCTATAAAGCCAGCAGACGATATAAGCGTTGCTCTATCTTTTTGAGTTTACTTCTCGTCAGACCGGTTGCCCATATAACTGACGCCTCATATGAAGAGGTTAGTTATTTTAGAATGTGCATGGATGAGTTTGCAAGATACAAAAGGTATCCAAATCCAACCCTTGTTCTTTTCGATGCTCAGTGTATGGCACTGATACATGGGACCTCGGTTTAACGTCTCATCAGAAAGAGCATTGTTAGAGTACTGTTACTGCAGGAGCGGGTGTCGCACTTTTGTTTTTGACCTTCATGTCTTCATGTGACCTTCTGATCTAGTTCCTTTCTTCTGAAACTACATGATGTAAATTTCAACTATATGTATAATTTTGCATTACACTTCAAATTACAATAGATACATAACAATTTAAGACTTGTATTTATTTCTTCTCAAGACTAACCATGAATTACCATATCGTCGGAAAACAACAGCAAAGTAAGAACAAGATCATTAAAACGAAGTCCTCAATTGATAATAATTACTCTACATCTTCTACAAAGAAAAGAGAAATAACCTCACCTTGTCTTAAGTATGCAACAGTACTGCATCCTTGAGCAATTCTGAATTATTACAACATGATCGGGCGTATAACCACATTTTCGCACATATCTTTTCACAATTAATAAGCTAAATCGTTTCTTCCTTTTTTATTCAGTTTCAAACACAGTGCGTTTCTATTAATGCAATCATACGCCATTGTTAGGACAAAATAAGACACTGTAAAGACGTTTATAATCTTCAATAACATTTTAGCAAAATTAATAAGTATAAAAAACGCGTCAGCTGTTGACTTTCTCTTCCTAACACAAATTCTGCAACTGATATTTAATAAATTTAGGAACAAAAAATCTTTTATTTGGGATAGTTGTTATAATTCGTTATTCAACTTACTAAATGAATACCTCCATAATGTTTCATATCATGGCTTTGTAATCGAACAATACCCCTGTCTGTCCACTTTTCCGGACAATATTCAATGTTAAGAATTCTGTTAAAATATCACATAGATATGCTTATAATTTGTCGATAGATTCTTCTTCGTTAAGTAAACACTCATTTCCACAAGATCTGTCTTTTTTGAATAGATTGTATATTTCTTCAACTCAAATTGGTTATCGAAAGAGCATTCATCATTCTTCACCAAATGAAAAGAAAAGATACTTTAGTAACATGCTACAACTTATTCAGCAAAACATCTTTAAATATCCTTTATTTCGAATACCTTGGTCAGATTTGTTACCTTCTTTTATAAATACTCCAAACAGTCTTTTAAAGATTTATAACCCTAAGGTTTTCGAACGCAGCTGTGAAAACGTCTTTTTTTATTTTCTTATTTTGATAAACACAACTGTTGTCTAATTTGTAAACTGTTTCTCTTTAAATTTGTTTAACTTACAAACATTCGTTATCAAACCATTCTCTATCTGTTGTTGAATAAAGAAAGACCGATTTCTGATATAATGACGTCATCAATTTCTCGTAATACATTTTTCAATTGATTTATTGTATAGCGTATTGACACTGTATTGAATTGAAAAGGCGCAATAAACACTTTGCATCTTTGAAACAATAAGTAATAATTTTATCAGTAACTGGACCCTTATTTGAACATAAAGAGGAAATAGTATCAGTAATCTCTTTTTCGTCAAAATATCTGTCCAGACATTCGATACCTAATGTATTAGATATAAGAACAGAGAACTCATCTAACAATTCTTTATTTTCTGTATTGTTAAAATGTTTGGAAAACTATTCATAAAATATATCTACATTTATATTTTATCGTTATCTTTGTTTTTTTCTTGTGTCTGTTTGCCTTTTTTCTAAAACTGCTTTGGTTATTTCTTACTAAGTTCGGTAAAATAAGCATTCTCTTAATTTTTCAAGATTCTGTCTGTTTACATTTTTTAAAAACTGTTTGTACTTCGGGCACTGTCCAATGAATAGAATCGAGTAAACAATAAGGGACAATCATTGAACGACTTTTTAAGATACTGTAATCAAATATCGATAGAGGAAGTATTAAACATATTGCGGTTTCATTTGTCGATATAAGATTTTAATAATGCCCCTGCCATTCCCAGAATGGCAACGTGGAATCAAGTATTGCACCTATCCGTGAGACCACATTTCGTTTCCGCGCATTCAAAGGAAAACTTTTGCACAGATTTCATTCATGTTTTGCATTTATATGTATCTTATGAAACTGCAGGTTGCTTTAGAAATTTGGCATGACAACTCCAATTTTTCAGAATTATGACCCTTTTTCGAATTTATTTCTGTTAGAATGAAGTTTCTATGCATTTTAAGGAAATTCGATTTCATTCATATTTTTTGTATATATTAATCTTATAAAACCTTGGTATTCTTTTGAATAAAAGGAGTGACACCTCAAATTTTATCAGAGTTATGACTGAATCGACTTAATCTATTTGAGTTGAAAATGAAGTTTCTGCACATTTGAAGGACAACACTTGGAGAGATTTCATTACTCTTTAGTATATATACACATACATACATACATACATACATACATACATACATACATACTAAATATCTTACTAAAAGGATTATGTTTTGCAAAAAAAACTGTCGCATGGATAATATATTACCTTAGTTGAACTGCTTTCGATATTCCGCCTATCTCTTCTAACATTTTAAACATCTGCATGGCAGAGGCATCTGTGTCCCATGGACACATTCTAGTTTTTTCATAGTTGTATTGTTTCTTTTTCAGGAAAACACCTGGGGCGAGTAACGTATATTTCATGGGACTATGCAAATCGTCAGTGTCATGGCAAAAAAGTTAGGAAAGTCTGTATTTTTGGCGTTGGTGATTTGAAATATTTTATTGGGCAACCTGAGTTGTTTGCAAACAAGTTCTATCATGATTACCAGCCATATGCTTTAGACTGTATGGAAGAGTGGCATTTCAACAAAACCGTGAATAGAGCAGAAAAATGATATGACCGACGTGGAAGTTTTTAACCAAGATACTAAATAGACGGCTATTGAGTTTGGCTAAATTTTGAATCAAAATGCGTCCACTTAGTAATATACGTATGCTACATGGAAAACTATAGATATTCTAATGAAATGAAACACATATTTGTATTATTGGTAGAATTTTCAAAAGTCTCCTATCACGTTGCTAAAAAAAATAGCATGGCGTCTTAGATATGCTTTAAAGTACTCTTATGAGTAAAGATATTTAAAAAAAACCGTAATTCGTTCTCTTATTGTAATCTTAAATGTGAGCAATTCTGATTTATATATTTATTTAGAATATCTTGAATTGCGGTTTGTGGGTACTAGAATTTAATATTGATCATACTCATGTTTATAACTTTTAATTACATTTCAGTTTTAAACATTAAGATATATGCTCACGTTAATCCAGATAATCCAGCGAGTTTGCATTTATTTGTACTTCAAGTTCATGCCTTGCATTTCATGCTTATAATCTTAACAAAATCAGGTCTTTTATCTTTTGCTTAATGTCATGCTATATATTAAATATGGCAATTAAAATAGCATTAGTTATATTCGGCATTAGATAAACGACTTCCAACTGCAGTCTCAGGAACTCTTCGACGTTATTTTTGTATCATTTCACGCCCGTTAGATAGTACGCATACTAGTCGTACTACGAATTATCACTATTATGGTCAAATTATTTTATCTTTTTTACTTTTAAACTTATTTGAAAAAAAATCATTTATAAACCATTTGATACCAATTTTATGCTTTTCTGTCTGAATATTTATTGTTAGGCAAATATAGTGACATGGTTTGGTATATTTGACGCTCATAGCGTCTTAAAGAGTTGTACGTCATATAGAAAATGTATGCATCCTGTTAGCTCATTCTTGTTAATCAACAATCAATATTCATTTTCCTTTTCTTTTCAAATAATACTTCAACATTATCATTCAGTGGTAACTAGCTGGATGTTTAACTGCGGTTTAGTAGCGGCATTTTTTTAAGAAAAAAAAACAGTTGTAAGATTATCATACCGCCATGTCATACTTGTCACAGTGGAAATTTCGCCTTTCACCTAAATTTTGTAACCCAAGTTTAAAAGCTGTGTAATTCTTATTTTTATGTTTTCAACCTCTTTATTAACAAAAAATATGCTCGTAAAAAAGTTTTACAGAAACTTAATTGTGCAAAACTTTTCTTTTTATGATTTTCACCACTACATATGCGGCGCGCCTTTTTAATTTTAATGCATGGATAGGTTTGTCTACGCTGATGGTGTGAAACGTTTGATTTTAACTACTCTGTGTGCCAGTGCGTTTCGCTTTAAATGTCTCCATAACTTATTACATATGTAATAAATGATCAAAGCAGTATTTGAATGAATTTGGTGTTTACTACAGGAATTTCCATTCTTTGAAAAAACTTACTGAACTGTAGAGTCATCATTAAGCTTTTATCTTTATTTTCTCTCCATTTTCAGATATTATGTGTAACAGATAACTCTCTTTTATGTTATATGTTGAACTGTGACAGTGTGGCTATTCTACGTGGTGAATGATTTCATTTAGATTGTCGCAAGCAGCATTTTTGTTGCTACATTTAGAATTGCGACAGAGCGCCTATGTACAACGAAAATGCAGCAGAGCGTTGATTTGCAGGCATCCGTATTCTGCGGTCCTGCGGTCCTATCTGTGGCCCCATTTCCGGCTCTAGTTTTAATAACGTGCAATAACTAGATTTTTCTAAAAGTTATTAGCAAAAGTTTAAAAAACGAAGGAAGCTGCATTCAATTTTTTTTCATTTATATTTGCAAAAACTTGGGGCCTCATTTGAATAAAGGCTTAGAACGTCAACAATTGGAACAATAACCCATAATTTAGAAAATGCCTATAAAGCCAGCAGACGATATAAGCGTTGCTCTCTTTTCTCGTCGGACCGGTTGCCCATATAACTGACGCCTCATATGAAGAGGTTAGTTATTTTAGAATGTGCATGGATGATTTTGCAGGATAGAGAAGGTATCCAATCCCACCCCTTGTTCTTTTCCAATGCTCAATGTATGGCATTTATGGCATGGGACCTCGGTTTAACGCCTCATCAGAAAGAGCATTAGTACTGTTAATGCAGGAGCGGGTGTCGCACTCTAGATTACCAGTCCTGAATGCTACTACAGGACCACTGCTCCTGCTGAAATGTGACAGCAAAAATGCGAAATACATTACAATCCAGCAGTTTCATTTCACATGTTTGATTGAATATAATACACACTGAAATGTAAATTTTGTAAAATATAACATTGTAACGATGTTCTCTTTTTAAATGTTTTTTTTTCTTTTCAGCTCTATTTACGATACTTATTATCATCAAATGTTAGATGATTGTAGTTGAGTTGTCAAAGATTATATTTTATAGTGTATTCATTACTTGTAATATTATATACTATATAAAATTTATTGCTAACTTTGATACAACATTCAAACAATTGTCTAATGCTGCGTAGATTTTACTTCAACTTATTTCAACTTATTACTGCCAAAAGTCAATACCGACTATACTAGGCAGGCGCTTGTTAGGAACATTAAAATTATAAAAGATAATAACAAAGAAAACAAGATTTAACTGAAAATCTTACTTAAACATTTATTTTAAATACTTAAAATCTATAAAGCTTGTTTAGTCCACTGATAAAAGCTGGCACAGTTGAGGAAGCCTTAATCCCGGTCGGTAATTCGTTCCAGAGTCGTATAGTCCTTGGGAAGAATGAGTTAATTTGATGTTTTGTTTTTTTATTGTGAGATGTGGAATTTGCTGTTTCTTGTGTTTGTAAGGTGATTGTGATCGACATTGACCTGTTTGTTTTTTATTTTGTGTAGCATGACCAGGCTGGCGTGGTTTCGCCTTTGTTCTAAAGTTGACCATTTTAGTTCCTTGATCATGTTTGTTACACTGCTTGCATAGTGGTAATCATTATGAACGTACCTTGCAGCTGACCTCTGGACCATTTCTATTCTGTGAGTGAGATATTTTTGCCATGGATGCCATATGGTTGAGCAGTATTCAACCTGTGGCCTTACATATGTTTTGTATGCTGCTTCTCTGAGTTGTTTGTTTTGTGTTTTGACATTTCGTTTGATGAACCTTAAGCTGTTTTTGCTTTGTTTGTGATATTGTTTCTATGTGATGCCCAGTTTAGGTTACTACTTATTGTAACTCCTAAGGATTTTGCATTTTCTGTGGTTTTCAGTATAGTGTTATGTAGGGTGTAGGGAAAGATGACCGGTTTCTTTTTCCTGTGTATTCTGAGTACTTCAAACTTGTCAGGGTTGAATTCCATTGACCATTCTTTTTCGTTGTGCAATTCATTTTGTAAGGTTTGTGAAGATGCTTGTGATTTAATTGTTAAATAAACTATGGTGTCGTCGGCAAATAGATGCACCCGGCTCCTGACACTTCCTGGTAGGTCATTGATGTATGCGAGAAAGAGACATGGACCTAAGACCGATCCCTGCGGGACACCAGAAAGCACATGGAGCCTGTCAGAGACCTTGTTTTCCACTAATACTTGTTGTGATCTGTTTTTGAGAAAGTTTTGTATCCATGAACTGATGTGTGGATGAACTCCCATGCGTTTCAGCTTGTGTATGAGTTTGTGGTGGTCTACTTTGTCAAATGCTTTACTAAAGGCCATATCTATGACATCAGTTTGTTGACCTTGATCTAGGTTGTCAGCCATTTCTTGTGTGAAACCAATGAGCTGTGTCTCACAGCTATGTTTTGACCTGAATCCATGTTGCTAGGGGCAAAGTATGTTGTGTTTGTCAAAGTAATCCATCATGTTTGAAAGAATGATGTGTTCCATTAGTTAAGATGCTATACATGTGAGTGATATTGGTCTGTAATTGCTAGGTTTTGATTTTGACCCTATTTTGTATGCTGGTGTGATGATGGCATGTTTCCAATCCTTAGGAAAAATACCTGTTTCTAGTGACCTTTGGAATATGATTTTAAGGATTGGTGCTATCTCTGTGTGGAGCTTTGAGTAACCTAGGTGAGATCTTTCATCCTTTATGAGTTCACCGGAACAAAGGTCAGGTATAGCTCTAAGTATGCTATTTTGTCTGCCGTCCGTCGTTCGTCCGTCCGTCGTCCACAGTTGACTTTAAACAACATCTCTGCCTATACTACTGAGTCAGCTGCGGATAAACCTTACAGAAATGATCTTTGTAAGGTCTTTTTTATTTTTAAAAAATGGAATTCAATGTAGAACTTTGGTTGCAATAGCGACTGAAAGGAAAAACTTAAAAAATCTTCTTGTCTGAAACCATAATGCGTAGAGCTTAATGTTTGGATGATATCATCATCTAGTTAACCTCCACCAAAGTTATGTAAAGTATGGCTTTGGGGTCAGAACTGGCCCCACCCCTGGGTCACTTTATTTAACATAGATTTTTATAAAAAAAACTTTAAGAAAATTTCTTGCCAGAAACCATAAGGCCTAGAGTTAAGACGTTTGGTGTGTATGATTGTCTGGTTGACTTGTGCTAAGTTTATACAAATCATGGTCCCTGGATAAAAATTGGTCCCGCCTCAGGGGTCACTTGATCTTATATAGAATTATATAAGAAACAAATGTTATTGAAAGTCGTCTTGTCTGAACCTGCAAGGCCTAGAGCTTACATATTTGGTTTATAGAATCGTCTAGTAGACCTCTACCAAAGTGATATAAATCATGGCTTTGGGGTCAGAATTGGTCCCACCCGAGAGGTCATTTGATTTTACATAGAATTTTTTTTAATAAATCTTCTTGTCTGAAACCATTAAGCCTATATATTTTGTGTAATATTTTGTACAAATCATGGCCCTGGATGAACATTGGCCCCGCCCCAGTAGTCACTCTGTTTTACATAGAGTTATATAGGAAAGAGTTTGAAAGAATCTTCTTGTCAGAAAGTTAAAGGCCTTGAGCTTAGATATATATGGTTCAGCAAAGCCTAGTTACAATGTAATTATATGGGCTTTGGAAGATCTCGGCCCTCACCAAGTTACTCAGCCGCCACCCACGTCATCTGCAACCCCCTCCTCCCCTTCCCGAAAAAATATCATTAGATTGGGTAGGAAGGTACTTAACCTTTATCCACCTTTGTTTTTGACCTTCGTGTTATGTGACCTTCTGACCTACTTCCTTTCTTCTGAAACTACATGAATCAAATTTTCGCTATTTGTATAATTTTGCATGCAGACTTCAACTTTGACCTTGACTGACCTTGACTTTAACCTACTGACTTACTTGCGTGCTTTTGAAGAATGTCATTGATTTTTTTGCTATTTGTATAAAATATGCATTTGAATTTGTTTACCATCAACTTTTGACCTCCTTTCTTAGTTTACCAATATTTTTCATATCTTATGTGGTATTTGAATCGTCTGCCATTTCACACATACCTTAGGTTTCCCACTTACCCCAACAATTGTTTGATAGTTTCTTTAAAGGTGAACAACCCAGGACCATATGATCCTTTTGTATAATAATTTATATGATATAATATATGTAATAAATCTATATCACACACTTATTAGAATATTGTGTTTCCGTATTGAAAATAAAAATGATTGAATAAGCACCAAAAAATGTCTGAGTTGTTACTCATACAGTGTACCATGAGAATGCTAAAACTACACCGCATATAGGACGACGAAAATGACCGCAGGGCCACAGAACAAAGATATCCAAGATTTTTTAAATTATCTTTTGTTGTCAGTAGGTGACATGGTGTGTTCTGTGTCTGCAAAACAGTGCATGCAAATGGGAGTTTTTTAATTCAATGAAATTGCACTCTTTTATTATTTCTTTGAACTGGAACTATGATTAAAGCTTCATGTCATAGCGAAGTGGTTATAATAATGACAAGTCTTTCTCACGAGCGAAGCACGAATTTTGTGACGGTATATTGGACAAAGATAGACAGAAAAGCCATATCTTACCCCCAACCTGCGATCACTAGATCTGTGAGGAAATTAACAGATCATTTACTGTTGAAGACACAAAGATATATATGCATTAATTCAGTATTTACATCAACTCTAGTTTCATGTGCAAGCCAAGCAATGTGTATACATTCACATGAGGCAGAATGTTTAACTCTGGCAGTATTTACTATTTATATCGCAAGAAATATTGAATGTAGAATTTTAAACAACCAACTTATTTTGACAGGTCCCACTGCGTACTTGACAACAACAAGCAAATTCGTTGAATTGATATCCTCTGCCATGTGATACAAATCACTGTGTTACGAGTAAAGGAAAGAAGTATTCACAACACAGTTTAACAAACATGCAGTACTTTGATTAAATAAATTAAAATAAGTCCAACAACAAAAATTTAACAATTGCACAATAATGACTTGCAATGTAATGTTTACTGATCAAAAAAAACTTATAGTCACTATCTCCATTCACATAATCCTTTTAAATTTAAATGTTATTCCAGCTGTAAATATATTCTTAAGGTATTGATAATGTCCATGAATGTTGTTTGGTTGCAGCTCGTGCAACGATCAGAAATTCTTGTGGAAAAGATACAAAACAAGGCGCTATTTTTTCAAACGGGACACTGTGATAATTCCACGTCATGACAAAACACACAGGTTACACAACACTACTAGTATTATAATGTATAACGAGGGACAAAAAAGTAACAATACTACATTCCTCCCTACCTTTAAAGAAAAGCCTCATTATACAAAATCAGACAAATTACTAAATAAATGTGTTCAAAATTTCAGAGTCAATGTTCATTAGTCACATTTCTTCAATGTTCTTATAGCTGAGTCACATTTCCAGAATAAACCATTTATAGTCATATACTTCAAATTACGCATAGTCTTATAATTATACCAAGTTAGTTACTTTACTTAAAACATGTTACTTAAGAAATTAGAACAACATAATAATGATCAATTATAACGAGTGTTCATATGGGAGGTAAATAATACTAAACAACAAATAATAAAACATACACGAACAGTCATATTTCAAATGAAGACTAGAAACTGACTAGACAATAAATGTTTACAACAATGCCTTTGAGATATATTTAACTTGAACTTTACCTAAATACATGTACCATTTTGTTTTTCTATTGACTTGGAACTAGAATTAGAACTTAGGTATCTATCATTTAATACTTTGTTGTAAAATGATATTCATGCTGATGGACAATAACGAATAATACAAAAATTTAAACTGATTTATATTGAAATCTTGACTTATTATGATCTCAACACAACAACTGATACATTTATAATGATTATGTCAGTTTAACTTCAAAATCACTAAATCTTTTGGGCATTCCCGCAGCTCTGGACGGATTCCTGCGCACAGGAACAGAAGACAGAACAGGTGTCTTAGCAGGGGAAGGATCTGGAGGGTGAGGGTCTGGATGTTCTTCAACGGAATCACCAGGTTCATCATCTTCCTCTGCAATAGGAGTGTGAGTGTGAACAGGCCTGAAATGAGGTAAATTTCTTTCTCTCAGCACTAACCATACTACCCTTCTTCTCAACCACAGTGTAAGGGTCTGAGTTATAAGGGGGAGTGAGTTTGTCAACCTTGCGTTGTTTCACTAGAACTTGTGCACCAGGCTCCAAAGTACTAGCAGCAGTATGACGTTTGTTGTCTGCATACTTCTTCATCTTGACTTTCTTGTCTGCGTCGTTCAACTGTATCTGAGTAGTAACAGAGGGAGCAGAAGAAGAACTAGGTAGTTCTGGTAGTCCCATACTCATTTTCCTATCAAAAAGAGTTTCAAAAGGGGACACCTGAGTAGTGGAGTGTGGAGTTGCTCTGTAGTGCATAAGAAAGTCAGGGAGTTCAGTTCTCCAATCTTGATTTGAAGCAACCATAGCTCTGACAAACTTGCGATCTTCGGTGCTTGAATCCACAGGTAGAAGGAAATTCAGCAAATTCCTGTCCCTGAAAGGGCAGCCCGTTGTCTGATTTCAGAACAGAGGGAAACTCTTGTCGAGCAAATATAGAATTCAACTGAGGTATGACAACTTTGGCAGCTGTCAAATGAACAATTTCCACAAGTAAGTATTGGCCAGAAGGGAAAGGACCCACAAAGTCAACAGCGACTTCGTGTCATGGCTTAGAGGGAAGTTTTGTGGGACAAATTGGCTCTCGTTTGTTTGGCCCGGGGTATGAAGCTTGACATGGAATAAAGGACCCGACCGTATCCTCAACCATCTCATCAATGCCAGGGAACCATACCTTTTCCCGAACTAGGTGCTTAGACTTTACAATGCCTTGGTGGGTACAGTGGGCGATTTCCACAACACGCTCTTGTAAAGGGGTAGGAACAACAATCCGATGGTCACGTAGAATGACACCGTTGACTATCGAAAACTCATCGCGAAACCTAACTAAGGATGAAAGATCTGGGCTAGACCACTTGCCAGACTGAATGGCTGTCATCACCTTCTGAAGTGTGATGTCGTCTCTAGTTGCGGTTCGGAGGACATAGCGTTGGGTACATTCTTTTGGGCAATGAAGGCAACATGAGCTTCAACCGCATTTTCACGTTTTGGCTTAGTGAAAGGATGTCTGCTCATATAGTCAGCAGGGTTCAGGTCATCTTTACCTGGACGATACTCAAGTGTGAACTGGTACGGCATCAGTCGAAGACGCCATCTTTCTATGCGTCCAGATGCAGATTTGCGACTATTCACAAGTCCAAGAAGAGTTTTGTGATCACTAATCACCTTAAATTCAGAAGCAAAGAGATACAAGTGGAAGTGTTAAACTTCATAGACAACAGCTAACATCTCACGGTCAGTCTGTGAGTACCACTGTTCTACAACAATAAGTGCACGACTAGCGTAATTTATGACTTGACCTTCCTGAATGAGCATAGTTCCAACACCAACAGGTGATGCATCAACAAGAACCTCAGTTTGCATTTTCTGATCAAAGTATATCATAGAGTACTAGACAGAGCAGAACGTAAATTATCAAAAGCTTTATGGGCATCATTCGACCAATTCCAAGAAACATCTTGCCTAGTGGGCCGTCTGAGTGGCTCCGTCATGGTTGCATAGTGAGGTATGTATCGAGAAACATACTGTGTCATGCCAAGGAAAGATCGTACTGGTTTATACAGATAATATCGGAACCAACATGAGAAATCAACTGTAATCTTAGTTCGTGATTCATTTCAGTCCAGCCAGTAATATTTTAATAAATGAGCTGTTGATACTGAGTTTTCAAGTCAGCCGGGCGTTGGATTATCCATCACTACTAAACACACGGCCTCTCCCGCTAGCACCACGAGCATTTTGTACAGACGGATCTTTCTTCACTATTCGACCATTGCAAGTAACGCGAAACTGCTTTCCATTAGGCAGCTCAGATTACAGACTTTTGGTGTTCAACCCCAGAATACACTCAGTATGGGTTTTACTAACATGGAGGTACACATTTTTGTAAACTGTGTGAGACTTTAATCTTCTCTTTGAGCGAAGCTCAAGATTATCAAATGCAATTTTAACCCTTAACATGCTGGAACTGAAAGTGATTAGCCTTTGCCACCAGTATAGAGCCTGGTCAGACTGCTCCATTTTTGTATTTTGATATTGAAATCCCTTAAACTTTGAATGGACTGTTCCAAATTCAAAGCTAAGCAAATCCATTACAAAATTTCAGCATGTTCAGGGTTAAGTAACAGCGGTTTTCACGTACTTCTGTCTTGACATCGACTTGCATCGGTAATTTTCACTTGACTGAATACTTCAATACCCACCGCAGAGATCAAAGCTTTTGCGTCGTCTAGCGGCACTTTTCCAGGGCGCGCAGAAACATTTGTAGCACTTATTGTGACATCACAGTTATTAACGGATTTACCTTGCTGCAACCCATCGTGCAATGAATTCATCTCAAGTACTAGGTTACCAATCCGTTTATCCACGGTGGCAAACTGCAAATCTATATCGACCTTCACCGCTTTTATTTTATCGTCAATAGTTGAAAGAACATCCCTTCATAAAAGCTCAGTCTTACTGTCAAATGTCTTCTGAAGACTTTCCTGTCCCTTCTTTAATGACCCAAGTAGTTCCATCATTTTATCCATACGATCGGACAATGAGGTAAAGGACTGGACATTTATCTTATCGTCACCACTGTCCGCCATTTTAGTTTGTTTAGACAAGGGGCTTGTAAGTCCTCTCAATCTTTTCTCGACATTTTAACGTCAAAACATGTTAACAAGTCATTTACAGTTAATGCCCTGGAAATATCCAAAGCACAAAACACTACTTTAATACATTTAGTCCATTTTCACACACCGGTAGAAAAATATAAATCCATATCTTGCGCATGCGTACAAACAAACAACTGTATCCACCCACTGGATTGATCTCCAAAGAGCCCCGACCTATCCGAGCCTTTGTGGGACCAACTGGACAGAGAGGTTCGACGACGTCAACCCCCTCCTGTTACTCTGGCCCAGCTGAGAGCAGCCCTCTTGGAAGAGTGGGCCAACATCCCAATGAGGGGGATAAACTCACTCATGATCTCCATGCCTAGGAGAATTTGGGCTGTGGAGAGAGCGAATGGGGGACATTCCCGGTTTTGACTAGCCAGTTGCATTAGTCAATCCATTGCGATTTCAGAATACAGAGGTCTCTTTCAATTCCCTTCAATTACTCCTAAATCACTAACCAGATAAAAATAATTGAGTATGCAGTTTGTTCTCTATGGATTAATCTTCATTTTTACTTTAAGAATATCGAATATTATACTCCACGTCTTACCCATAATCATCTTAAAAGTTTACCCTGCGTTTCTTTATTTCTTGAGTATAAATGTATATCCTTATGTAAATTATGACTTAACAGTCATAACTCATGAAAGGCTGTAAAATGGGTTTTTATTATATTTACTTTTTAACCGACCCTCTCGAGGTAATGTATAACCACAAAATGTTGATTGACAGGCGATCGGTTTGACGTAGAAAAACGATGTAAATTAATGTTCGTCAATTCAGTAATTAGTTTTATTGTGTAAATTCCGTAACATAACTATACAGCATTTGCATTTTAAAAACAACACCGAGAGTAAAGTTCCTTTCAAAAATGGATATAAGGACAAACAATTATAGTTTACATGTGTTGGTAAGGTTTTTCATTTTATATTTCACGGAGAAAAATAGCGTTTAAAGGTATTTGCTTATATATAAACGAAGTTTCAAGGCTGTTTTTTCATTTTTCGCCGCCTTATATATATAAACAGATTTTTTTCATTTTTTCAAAACGCAATTTAGATTTGTTGAGCAAAGTGTTTTACAAAATTGCCGCTTCACTTGTTCGTGCGAAGTAATGTGTTCGTTTTAACGAATTTATATTTGTTCGCTTCCCCTATGCTCAGAAGCAAAAGACATTTATTTAAATTAGACTGAAAAGTTAAGTTGATTTTTCCCCTACTAGAACATTCTATCATTGGTTCAACTTTTATTACCGAATTGTTTATCAACATCACATTCTTTTTAATTCTTAGCTCCGGTTAGTGAAACGTGCATGTATCGTTCTGATAGAAGTGTTGCTGTTCTTTCAGGTGCTGTTTTCTCTACCAGTCATTATTTTTACCCAGCTAACATGCCCGGTGAGTTTCAGTGAATTTCTACACCTATACTATGGTGTTTAACCGTTTATTTCAAGATTGCACTCAGCCATTGATACTTTTGATAATGTAAGTAAGTGTTTGAAAATGAGACAAAACTATAGAAAACAAACACCCTGATAAATAATTCAAGTTCTCTTTTACTTATCCCAAGCACTGCGAAAAATACATCAATATACGGAAGTGTACGGTCCCGTATTTTTTAGATATACGGGCATATACGGGACGTATTCGCATGATATACGGACATAATATACTAATCCGTATTCGGAACATCGGGTATACGGGAACTCCGTATATTTGTCATACAAATACGGATTTCCGTATTCTTCCAATATACATGTGTGTATATGTGTCCGTATATTTGTAATATACGCACAGTACGAAATCCGTATTTCAGCCATATACGGGCTATAACAACATCTAGTTTACCAATATACGGACTTGTATTTTTATAGAATACGGGAAAGCTAAAAATCGTACATGACGCATATACGGACTATGTATACTAGAGATATACGACGAATATACGGAAATGTATTTTCATAGAATACGGAAATGCTTAAAAGCGAATATGACACAAATACGGGGCAAGAATACGGACTTTATACTGTAGATATACGTAGGAAATACGGAATTGTATTTTCAATGAATACGGGAAAGCTAAAAGCCGTACATGACACATATACGGACTTATTATATAACATGTACGGATCAAGAATACGGACATGATATATTACAGGATACGGGAACCAAATAGACCGATAATTTACATGTACATGATGTGCGGGATCATTATATGTAGTTACTACTCATTTCTAGAACGGACTAGTTAAGATCCTCATCGTATCTATTTGAAGCATACGAAAAAATATAAAGACCTGCAATGTCTGAGAGAGCGGTAGGAAACATACCTTTTTTAAATAGATATACTGACAGAAAGTTTACTTTGGCGTACACGAAATATGCCATAAGCATGATAAAAATTAACTCAGTAACTTGTAAAGGATGAGGAGGTGCACAAACAAAAGTAATTCAAATTAGTTCTGAATTTAATTAATAGTATTTTATGAACAAGTTTATTAATAAATGTAATATGATCATAAAAGAGTAACAATCAATAATAAAACCAAGCATATTGCAATGATAAGAACATAACTGAAATCAATCTTGAAGTTATGCAAACAATGACTAGTGAACCTTGGCCACTTGGAAACATATATTCAAATTACAATAACATATGTAATATCAAAGATTTGTCAGCTCATGCCATTGGTATTGTTTCATACGTTATCGTTAATCAATAGAAATCTAAGTATCACTGTATGTGTATGTAGTCACGGGTCATTGTTTAGCTGTACTACATATAAATGAGAAATATTTTTAAAAATCTTATAAAACTATGTGGAAGTGGCATTTTTACTTGCTACGATCACAGCTTATATATAAGACCCTGTTTCACTTGCACAGATAAACATACTTAATTTATAGGATTCTTGTGAGTTATTTCACTGTTTCTAACAAGGACATACATTTACAACACGCATTTCATAAAGTTTTATTCTTTTTGTTCTTTTATTCTGCTTCATTGTTTTGTGGCTGTGACTTTTTCTGGGACTCGTTCAAGACTCGCATCTGCTCCTGCAGCTCTGCAATGGCATCATGAAGGTCCATTTGTCTGAAAATACAAAATGATAGTATTGATTTTGTATTTTAATTAATTTTCAATTATTACTTTTAAACATTTACTGTCCGTGTTTGATCGCTTTTGCATAAAAAATTGTATTACCTATTTCGAAATTGTTATTGTCATGGAAAGATGCTGGGATGATTAAGAGTTACATATTTCATCAATTAATTACGCTCATTCTTACTTTTTTGTGTGTTCGCAGATTTACATAGAATTATTTTTCACATGTTTAAAAGTTGCGCATGCGCATTTTGCAAAAAACTGGTGTGCATAAACGTGCATAAAGACAAATAAGAAGTAAGGATACATAAAGATAAGTAAGGATGCATAAATATCAAAAGTAAGGATGCGTAGAGATTAGTAAGGAGAAGTAAGGTAAATATAAGTAAAGCGAAGAAAAGATAAGTAAGGAGAAGAAATGTAAATATAACTGCCATTATCATTTTCATACATGTTGAATATGTTATTTATTTAATTCTTCGTCCTACATTTCTCTGAAAAAAATGAATTATATACCGCTACTGAGTGATGCACGTGACCTGTCGAAGCACGTGAAGGGATGTTATGTTTCATAGAAGACGGGTAAAAAACAGATTTTTAATCTATATTCCACTAACAAATTCATTAGTTATATTACATTGAAGAAAATATATTTATAAAACGGGAACAACGCGTATTACTTAAAGAAGCTGTTCTTCTGAAAATTAAAGAGAAATCAAAATATAATAAAAAAAAAACAACAACATAATTTTACGCTTCTATACACCTTCAGAATGGAAGAAAAAAGTTGTTGACCTAACGGTGTGCAAACTCATGTCCTTCAAATCAGTAATTCTTTTTTCGCTAGGTATACCACTGAACCACGGCACTATTAATTTTTAATGTACATTATTAACATTATGCCTGTGATGATCTGTGAGTCAGTCGCGGGACGGCATAAAACGCTAACACTATAGAATAAGGAGAAAAAGCTAAACTGACTTGCGAATACATTTTGTTATCATGGCATAAGTATTCACTAACTTGATAAACACTTTTACCGTAACAGGCCAAGTGTATCATACAACATTCAATCAACACCTTTATTAATGATATGGCAATTTGATTAACTCCCATCTTAAGTTCTATAACAACATCATAATCAAAACTGTTTTTGTTGAAAATTTTCCTTTAATTTATAGGAATAACTTTGATAAATCAGGTCCCCAAAAACAATATCCCTAAATACAACGTACCGAACTCAGCAGTTATTTGTTCGTTGTTTTTTATATGTATTATCTGTTTTTTTGTTCCCTTTATGAAAAAAACTAAAGTAATTTCTTGTTCCGGGGTCATTTAACTTTTGTTTCCGACTACAAAGCATTTGATATACCCCATGTAAAAACCTTGATAAAAACATATATTGTTATGTTCTGTTCTGCTTAATATGCTATATACACTAGTTTATTGATTAGCGTTGTGAGTTCTTAGCGCCGATGAAAATATTTATTCTTATCAAATTATAATAACTTTTTAGTGTATGTACATGCGTTGTCAATTACAAACAATTCTTTAGTCAATCATATTAAGGAACCAGGAACAGGATGTTACACATTTTACAATTTCATTGCCAATGCCTCTTATAGAGTCATATTTTGTCTTTTTAATTGATAAAATCTTTATTTTTCTTAATTTTGATTTCGATCATGAAATACTTAATTATCTAATTGCCGACATTTGTGAATGTTTAAACAAATAATCAATTATCTATCAGGGCTTATTCACAGAATTATTCAGTCTCACTTAGCTCTTAATATGCAAATGATTTACCGAAATATCGGTAAAATAATTTTATAGTGAAAAAAAGAAAAATCGGTAACAATAAAAATACTGTATGTACCCGTGTAAAGGTGATAAAGTAGGTGTGAAAAGGCATGCTGGGGTACACTGCTGATCATAGAAAGGTGCTAACGACACGTGTCGGTCGTTAGATAGGTTATTAATTTGTCTCCGCAGGTAATTATATAATTTGTGTTTGTCATGCAATTGTCATGATAAAAATTATTATAGCTGACTCTAAAATTTTATAATCATAGTTACTTTTTTACACTTAAAATGACGCCGAAGGAAGTAATGTGTTCAATGGTTACAGCTAGATCTTTGATTTAAATCGGTTTATGATCTAATAACGGCAATGTATTAAAATGAAAACACATTTAAAATATATAAAACTTTTACAATATACCGCAACACATCAATACTCAATACATCAAATAACTAATCGTAGCTTGTCATTTGATATAATATCTAAATATTTTTTCAAAAGAAAATTCAGTTTAATATCTGCAATACGAATTTAATTTTGACGTTGAACAACACTTTACCGAACTTACCAACACCCGTTTAAAAACGGAAGCATACAAAAATCATCATAAACCATTCATTGCAGGGCATGATCAAGCATTTAATTCCAAGCATGAGTTCAGTAAAACTGAAAAGTATTATACAAAAACTTTGACTTACCTCATCTTACTTTCAAAACGACGAAGACTTCGAAAAAAAGGCAATTTTTGAGACATGAATTGCTGAAATCTGCTTCCTCCATTTCGCGCCCAAAGAAATGATTGGATAGGTGAACACAAGTTATACTTGATTGGTGCAATCTGATCACATGAAATAAACCCACGCTTCCTTTGATTGGTGGGATTGATCACATGGAATAAACCCACGCTACCTTTGATTGGGGCGATTTGGTCACATGGTATGTGCCTTGTTACACTGACTGGTACAGTATATTTCTCTTTCTCGTCTTGGGGAACTAATTTTTTTATAATAAAAAAGAACCAGTCTAGTAAATAAAACTTGATGAATATGGTTTTCTTGGTTGATGTTGTCGCCAAAATACCCTGGTATCTCGATCCACCTGCGCAAAAATCATTATCTTGTACGGCTAGTCTTGAGAAAAAAAAACAACAAAAAAGCTATCATTGCAAATAATAAAATAAAAACGAAGACTTTAAACACCCCTGACTTTGTGTGATGCCTAAATTATGATAATAACTGAGTGAACCTCTTTAAATATAAACTGTTAGCCTTTAAAAAGCTGTTATTAATGTATGAATATTGATCATTACCGAAGATCTTATATCTGCTTCTGAAGTTTTAGCGCACATATAGACCGTTCCATAATTGATAAATTAAACGCCGCTGTCACGTGACTGTCCGCCATTAAAAGGCTGCTTAACTTCGCTGTGATGCCTAAGTCCCGTTAAACATTGTATAACTTTAGCACATTTCAAGGTGACATGCTGTCTTTTATCGCGTGAATTCTGTGACATCATTTTATTGCATTATTATTACTTTTCTGTTTGTTTTATTCCTGACTTGAATATATTATTAACTTCAGTTATTAAATATATAAAAGACGGTGAAAAAAGACCAATGACTGTTCAAAATTAAAGATTGAGTTGTGTAAAACACATATAACTGTTCCTTTTCAAAAGTGGAAAATATGATTTCAATATTTTGAACACCTCTGAAAGTTTACAAAATGGACAAAATTAAACATTTCGCTCATCAACCGCATGTTGATGTAGAATGTTAACTAAAAATTGTTTTATTCTATGATACAGTTTCAAACAATACTTGACAATAAAAGTGCATTATTTAGCGCTTCAATTATTATCACAATCTTTTGTCTATCGCGGTGTCCTGTGGTGAAGGGATGTGTATACGTAATATGGGGGTGACACACTAGCTTTGTTTTGATAAGTCACCGTTAATTGTCTTTGTCGGTGTTCCTTGATCAGTCACAGTAAAACACTTTAGTAACAAAATTTGCTCTTGAGAAAATGTCTGAAGGCTATAAAACATGGTCTTTATTGTTCCTGATTGTTATATAAAATTTAGCATCTACTGCTGAATAGACCTTTTCTCTAATATTTATTTCTTGCATTTCAGATTTTTTTTCCTTTTTCTTTTTTTTGCAAAGTGTTAATATGTACAGCATTCGAGTTTGTGTATGCAGAAAAAAATAATAGCTTCAATGCACAAACGTACGTTTGTAAGATATTGATCTTACAAATAATACGTTTGCTTTTTTTTCTCTTCTTATTTTAAATAATATTGTTGATGATATTTCTTTTACTACGGAAAACGAAATAATTATGACACCCATGTAACTGTACGCTTTTATACAGATTTCTTTTTAAGATAGAAACATGTACTTCTTAAAAGCAGTTTTCCGTGGAATTTTGATAAAATAAAAAGAATTAGTCTACCGGAGAATATCACAAGAGCTTAATTTAACAGTTCGTGAGATTGAGATGTTATCTATGATTCATCTAAGTAAATTGTAACTGTAAATTGATTATTCGTTCTATGTATTAATTGATAATTGATATCTCATAGCAAACAAACGTTTTGTTTATTGTTATAACATACAGCAAACTGGTTAAGCTAGTTTAATGTTATGAAGCTGTTTAACTTTCTGAAGCAAAATTTTAAATGTTTTATTACTGGCTTAAATTTCTTTGCTGTTTATAAGTAATCATGTTTCATCATAGGTGAAAAAAGATGTCTAACCATAAACATGACAGTTTAGATAAATTAGATCTACATGCTCGATGTAATCAAAGCAAAGGCAAACTAATTATTTCAACAGAAGGTCTTTTTAAGAATAATTGAACCTGCTACTTGTTTTTACTTTTTAAAAGTCATCACAGTTTAGTTCTTTTTCTAAAAGACAGAAGCACAAGCAGACCTAAGAGCACATTTAAGTATAAATAATATCATCATAGAAAACCTACTTTAAATCGCAATGTTGTTTTAAGACAATAAAGTACATCACTGTTACGCAATATTAGATCAGACAGCAAAGAAAATTTTAACAAGAGGCACGGTTTGATTGAATTTAGTTAAAAACTTGAAAAACCCTGCTGTGAACTATGATCCATATCCGGCTTTAACAATCCAATACTGCAATTTGGTTAAGACAATAAAGGACATCACTGATCATCTTGGAGATAAAAATTAGAAAATAGACACGGGCAGACTAATTAAAGTTAAGTCGGTTTCTTTTTAATTTCGTTTTCAAGTTTGAGACGCCTGCATCGGATTATGATTTATATCCGGCATAAAATCAAGAGTGGAATTTAGTTTTGACAGACCCCCCACCCCCCCCCCCCCCAAAAAAAAAAAAAGAAAGAAAAAAGAAAAAAAGGAAAAACATTATTACGTAAAGAAAACATTTTGCTATATAAAGATCCTTTGTTTCAACTAGTCATTATAACTCTATATAACTGTAACTGTGTAACTATGACCGTTATTATAATCGTATTTTCAAATATACGGAATGCCGTATTCGAGTAATATACGGACTTGCAAGTACACTCCTGTATTTGTAAGAATACGGAATGCCGTATTTTAGTAATATACGGACTTATTATGACGTTCCCGTATTTTAGAAAAATACGGACACCGTATATCTAGTTTTTCGTATTTTGTAAGTATACGGAACAATGTATTTTGGTCATATACGGATTTGCTGAATATACGACACCGTACACCTCCGTATTTTATGTTTTCCGTATTTTTATCCGTATATTAATGATATACGGAATTCCGTACACTCCCGTATATCTACATATTTTTCGCAGTGAAGAAAGACGCTTGTCGTTAATCTTACACACGGTCCATTGAAACAAAATGTATATCAGAAATGATCTTGAATCTGCTCAAGGAAAATAAATACGTCCATGGCTAAAGAGAATGCGTCTGTAGGGTATGTTTTTTGCCAGTAAGAAAGGTTCATATTAAATGAAAATTTTAGTGAGACTGTTAAATATTAATAAGATGTCAACTTTGATTGATGTTTTACTTTGATTATCATAGCTAACATACCGATGCAGGAATGGATATAGATGCGCTATGGTGAGGCACGGGAGCGGGCCGCCAGTCCCAGACTGTATCAGTAAGTCAGATAATGCAAATGTATATATAGATATAATTATAGATCCGCTATGGTGAGGCACGGGAGTGGGCCGCCAGTCCCAGACTGTATCAGTAAGTCAGATAATGCAAATGTATATATAGATATAATTATAGATCCGCTATGGTGAGGCACGGGAGCGGGCCGCCAGTCCCAGACTGTATCAGTAAGTCAGATAATGCAAATGTATATATAGATATAATTATAGATCCGCGATCTTAAGAGATGTCAGCAACAACTGTTAAGTTATGGTCACTTTAAAAATTCTATTGCATCTACATGAAAGGGTTTTCTTCTTTCTACTTTTTTCTTTTATTTTTACTCTTCTTTCTCTGCCTATTTTACTTCTTCTTTCTTTCCTTTTTATATTTACTGACGTATATCTATTTTGTGTAATTTTATATTATTCCTCTCGCAACAAGAAAGTCCTGTTTTCTATGAAACTTATATCTGTTTCACTACAGCCATTGAAGAGGCTATGTTGCTGGAGCAAGCCTATCTTGGAGGCGCCACAGGTCCAGGAACTGGCATAATGAAGCAAATACATTATCCTAGATTTCGAAGAAGGCGTTTGCGCCGTCCAGGTGCCGTACTTCATCCAGGCCTCGGAATTTTTGGTCTTGGAGGAGTCAATCACGGAGTCCCTGGTGTCATACCACTATCGGACGGAGGGCATGTCCATGTACCCCATTCTGTGAGAGATCAGTCCGAACGTATCAACCTCAACTTGACAATTCATAATGAAAATAACAACAAACATGATCAGCGTGGATCAGGAAATGTACAAGTGTCACAAGGTGAGACCTCTGTTCAGTCAACATCATTATAAAATAAGTATATGTAATGTTTTAAAAAGAACTGTAACAATGTTTAGAGCATAACTTATGTTTCATTCCTGAGAAAACAATTTTATTTTTTTGAAAATTGATGATATAGATCGACATCACAGTTATGCTAATGAGAAAAACCTGGATTCTTGTAACTAAATCAGATCATTTAATAGTCTTAGAATAAAATAACTTAATAAATTTTGATCATTCTGTTGTTAGGCTCTCAGCTCGAAAACTCTTCTTAAATACATATATACCTTCAGTTACAGATTTAAAATAAAAAAAACTCCTTCTGCCGTTCAAAGAAAATTGACTTAGTAAATATCTTTAATGTTTGTTACAGTTGCCGGACCAGGTTGTACACCATGTGGACCAGAGGGACTGTGTCCTCCACCCCAGCACTGTATGTGGACAAATGCGTGTCCGAACAATCTTGGGTGCCGTTTATTGCCGTAAATTTCTCTTCTTACTTAAGTGATTGACCATTGTGTTATGTTTTCTAAAGAAATAAATTCAAAAACAAGTATGACTAGCTTCGATATATTTTTCAGTTATTCATTCATATTGTTAAGGACGTCATTTAATGGTGTTTAACTTATGCTCGTATTGTTTAGTAAATCATTTTACTACAACTGACTTCTGCTCGTATAATTCAGTACGTCCTTTAATTGTGACTCACACTCTCGTATTATGTGGTACGTCTTTGAACATTGACTGACATTTACTCGTAATATTCGGTTCGTTTTTTTTAACATTGACTGACATTTACTCGTAAAATTCGGTACGTTTTCTAACATTGACTGACATTTACTCGTAATATTTGGTACGTTGTTTAACATGAATTACATTTATTCGTAATATTTGGTACGTTTTTTAACATTGACTGACATTTACTCGTAATTATCGGTACGATTTTCTAACATTGACTGACATTTACATTTAATATTCTGGTAAATTTTTTAACAATGACTGACATGTACTTGTAGTATTTGGGGTTTTTTTTAACTGACACTTATTTGTATTATCCGGTACGTGCTTTAATTGTGAATGATATTTAACTGTTTAATTTGGCCCGTCATTTAACTCTTTCTGACTTTAGCTTGAATTAGTTAGTACGTCATTTAACCATCTGACTTTTGCTTGAATAACTAGGTATGGCATTTTACAGTCTGACAAATGGCAAACGGATGTCTTGATTTTTAAATGTGTCATTTACTTGTTATATTTCGTATTTGTAGAATTTTGATACTTCTTTCTTTGCTTGTATTCTATGGTGTGACATAAACACTTTATCTTTCATTAGAATAAATGCACTGAAACGAGGAACATTTTACTGTCTGTCTTCTGCCTTGCCAATGGTTGAATTGTTAACTGCGTCAAATTTTTTGCCTATTGTCCTCAAACTAATTTCTTACTGTAATTCTTGAATTTGAGCCTATAGCAAAGTGTGTTGTTTAACATTATTCACCCCCTCCCCCCACCCTAACCCCCACCCACTCGACAGTCTTTCCGTCTGCTTTATACAGAATCTTCAAAAAGTACTATAAGGTTTTGGTTCAAATTTACCCAAGTAATGTTTCAGTATACTCATTTGTTTGCTGTGCGTAAAGGCTTAATTTTTTCGACCATACACCAGTCATGGCCCCTTGTCAATTCTTAATTTCCTCACAAGAAAAACTGACCTTTTCTTGCAGATATGGCCCTTCGCCATTTCTTCGTTAATGATTATTTATGAAAAAAAGTTAACGTGAACAAAATATCTCATGCAGGTTTTGAAGATAAGGTGAAAACATACTCGAACCATCAATCATTAGATATTTGCGAAAAGGAAGGACTTATCATTTTTTCTTATGTTTCTTTGTTATAAATGTTAACCTGGTAATCAGGTCAAGTATCTGTTTATCCGTCTGTTTATTTGCAGAATCCAGTGTACGCCTAATAATAAGGTATATAGAGTGAGCAGCAGTTTTTGAAACAAGACTTTCCTTTAAAGAGAAATTGAATACTTCGTATCATTCTAAAGAAAAAAAAACATTCAAACCGATCATTGTGAGTGTTTAAATTTGTAATGCTACATCTTGCAACAGTATTGCTTTGTTTTAAGTCACATCCTTAGATTATCGACATAGGACATAAATGAAAAAACAATGTCGAAAATAGAGTTTTAACGTCATTCAAATATTCAGTATATTCTCTTTTGATCGGCCAAAGAGGTGAAATATCTATATATTTAAACTGATGACTTGTTCTATCAAATTTCAACGTTAACGAAATGATCTAAATATACTGCAGTAGGCAGAGCTTAGTAAAGAACACATTGGATCCAGTAGATATTTGATCGATTTAACATCATTGGTTACTAACGACGTTGCATGCTAGGTCATAAGGCCTTGCCCGGTACCGTGGAAAAATAAACAGGAACTGTGTGTAACATTTCACAATCTGGATGCATTTTGATTGATACATAAGAAAGATCAGACGTTTCATAATTAAGTTTTAATTAGGTATTAACTGTCAGTTTTTTAAAAAGAAACACCAGTTGAAATACTTGCCTAATTTTCTCATGCATTACAGAAAAAGGAAATTACAGAACGTCACATTGCGATACCTTGAAAAATTGAAATTGACCTGCCTTTCACTTCATATTTTGTCAACTGTTCATTAGCCAGAAGCATTTGTAATGCCGAATTAGCTAATAAAGTTTTGTCGTTGTCGTTTATACATTAAAGATTTCTGCAGCCCAGTTACATGAGTCAAAATTGTCAAATTAATGTTGACGTCATCAAGAGGGTAATTGTCACCGAACTGATTGAAATGGGTCGATCAAGCAATGAATGTTCATCCAAAAAATGAAGCATATATTAAGAACTTTTTAATGTATTAATATATCCCTTTTCCTATATAGCAAGTTCTCTTACAACAAAAAATCGACTTCACGATCAGTTTTCGTTTTCACAGAAAATCAATGTTTATTTCACATTATAAATTTGATATTCCGGTTCAAGACAAGCTTAGAGCCAATGGTAATTGTTTATCTGTACGGATTTACATCAAGGCATATTTCAAGACAGCGTTTGTGATATAAGGACATCGTGACCTAGATCAGCCGATCTTCATCAAAGATGTTTAGAAAGAGTCCGGCACAAATATTTTCTGTTGAAAAAGTGCAATTGTAATTCTTAATGTCCGATCGATCTTATTTTTATTGTCCCATTTTCTGCAATAAATGCGATGAACATTAAATTGTAGTGGTTTTTTTGCATGAAGTAATGTGGAAAGCCTTATTAGGCAACTGATTATTGTAAAATTGATATGAAGATGAATCATAAAACAGTTCCTTGCTTATGCTTGTAACGAAAATGCAATATAAATATAGGAGAAAGATTTTGCAATGTTGTTACACTTTACATGAGTTTCATTCTGTATGAAAATGTCATTCCTGTGAAGATAAACGGAAGGTATATATTGCTGGGAAAAAATCAGTCAGGTGGCGCAGTGGTCCACGGGCTAACCGCACGAATTTTGTCTCTAATCCTGGTTTAGTGAAAAGAAATTGAAACTCAAAAGCTCATTTTTGTCCTTATATCAAGACTGAGCCGAGATTTAACATGAATACAAAGCTGGAATCTTTTAGGTGGACTCTCTGTGTAATGCACTATCCGACAAAAGCACAAATAAATTTGTATTTTCTAGGAGAACTTTGCATATAGACTATAGGAACGAAGGATAAATGCATTTAAAGATAAATTTTGTTCCATACGCCAGACGTTGGTCCAGAAGTCATAAATGTGTACACTGTGACCAGATATTCCCAATTTTTAATCTTGTTTTGAAATTGTTTTTTATCTGTAACATCAATGCAATATTAATTACAGAATCTGAACATTTATTGCATTTTCTCTAAGGCTAGAATATTCTTAATTCAGCAATGAATAAGTCGCCATAATCACACGACGTTATCTAAAACAGATATGCATGAACTATGGTTATGGTATAATAAATGTAATTAGATGGAGACAATTTTAACGTTTCAGATTTTAATGTATGACAATTATTTCGATAATAATTTATTCAGTTATTCAGCCATACCTGTGCAATTTGATTTTACTTAAGAACTTTATTTTATGTTTAATTCTTCTCTGTACACACACAAATGCCGTTTTATTCCAGTTTTCACCTGACGCTGTGACATTTTATTGACACTGTAATAACATCTGATTTCTATATACTTTGGTCCTCTATCGTGACATTCGATACCCTATTTTGACAACTCTGTCATGGTATTTGATTCCAACACTTCTCCCCCCCCCCCCCCCCCCCCCGTGACATTTTATTCATAATCGTGGTATTTGATTCAACATTGACACTCTATCTTGACATTTGATTCCTTGAATGACTGGTTAATTGCAACGTCGGAGACCAACATCGACCGCCCTGTCGTGATATTTAATTCAATAATTAACCTTCCATTTTAATATTTGATTCCTGCATTAAACCCTCAGGTGTTCGGGTTTTTGTCTTCTACTGTAATATTCTAACACTATCCGCAATTCAAGACCGTGATTTATCCTATACGTTTTATTAAATTGAATACAAGCGCGCGCCCGCTGACGTCACTGCAAACTACTTTGGGCTGTTCTTATTTGTCATTGTAAACCGATATATATTTCTTTAAATAATTTTATAAACTTTTATTGTTACGGCATAAATTAATGTTCTTCTGTAATAAAATTAAAGATATTTGTTTAAACGTTAATTATTTACTGATAAACTAAAAATGACCTCACTGTTTTCATTTTCACGTGAGAAATTAATTGCGCGATAAACGGAATAGCCTGACAGGAGCAATTGCCTTAAAGAATGGCATGCTAATAAGTGCACAAAATTGTGCCCCTTAAAACTATACATATGTGTTAGAATGGAAATATATTTTACAGTTTTTCGTGATCAGGGCTGCGAATCAAAACTGCGTCGTATCCCTCATTTTATAAACAAACGCCGCCATCTTTGAATGAAAAAGGTATATTTTATACCTTTTTATATATGAAAATATATTATATAAATATGAACACGCTATGCATTTTTCCGCTTCATTTGGTCTATGTAACTTGCAAAACTATTTTGAAAAATAAAAGTTATAGCTGAAAACTCGAAGCGGACAAGAATTTGTGAAAATTTGACAGATACGACGCAGTTGATATTGCTTTATACATGTATAGCGGTTTTGTTTTTCTCTCGCAAGTTATTTCTGTCCTCGTTCTGTTGCTAATTTGAGGCACAAAACTCTTTTTTTTTATTTTCAAGTCAAGGTCCCATCTTAAACAGACAACTTTTTGCCAAGAAAACAACGACTTTTACAAAATGATACGTCGTAGTTGTATATTACATATGGTACGACACAGTTTAATTTCTATGGCAATCATTTCAACGGGATTTGCTTTCGCAATATGAGTCTATTTCACTAAACTTTTCGAATGACTACTTGCGCTTGATAAAAATTAAGGCATACACAATTTATAACAATGTTCTGTTCCCTTACAATAGTCAAAGTATGTTGTTTTATTAGAATTACAAGACTCAGTTTGTTTTGTAGGTTTACATCGCGCGGATCCCGTTAAGCTACTTTTCAGATTTAGTTGATTTGTTAAGCTTTTGTTTGCTGTAGGTATTGATAGTACTATATGCCTTTCGAAAGGAACTTGCAATGTGTAGTTTTTGAATTTGAAATTTCCGTTTAAATTTGAATATGAATTTGTGTTTTTTTTTCCCTGTATCTTAGACAATGAACAACACTTACGAGATGTTCGGAGAAAGCTTCATTGCACTGAAAAAATTTAATAGATTTAAACAAAATTTAGATAATGCCAATTTAAAAATCCTTAACTTCTAAACGTGCCTTAAAAAAAGGCAATGTTTGCAAAGAAAATGCCTTTTCTCCAAAACATAGTAATATGCCTAGTTAAAAACTCTCTATCATTTTTTTAAAAAAAGACACGAATCTTGAGAAATTTGCATTGCTACATTCCTGTGGTATATTTCGTTTCCGTTACTTGCATATGAACCGAATATGTTGCAACGGTGTGAAATTAAAGCTTATGGATGCATAAAGCTAAATGAGCTGTGAGGCGTCTTTATAGTTTTGATATTATCGTGACATATGTAATGTTGGGTACAAGATCATGAGATGCGTTTAAGATGTTGTATAAATTAAATTGTGATTTAAATAGGATAAAGAAAGGTTATGAATTTCATTCAGAGTTCTTTTCTTACTTTTTCTTACTTATTTCAAATTCGTAACATAAAGATGCAAATGCATTAGAAAAAAAATCCAACAATAGTACAATTCGAATTCGGGACCACCGGCTTTCAAGCAATGACAACGCTCTAGACCACTGAACTAAGGAATCGATTCCATGACGCAGTTGTCAGAAATGGTTGTATTTATAGTAATAGATGTAGGTGTGCAGTCATACTCACACAACCTCTTTAGAAAGTCATCATTTTCGATGACGAGAGTCTTTTTAAAGTTTCAATCCATTTTGGTTTTTTGTACAGAAATCATTCCGAAATCAAAGTCCAGAAGCAGTGTTCCCGGACTAGCCCCCATATCACGAAAATTACTAATTCGTAACACAAAGATGAACCAGTGAAAGACAATAAGTCATCAACCAATATTCTGCACGTTTATGATATAGTATTTTCTTCAAAGGAAAATAATTCACATAAGTGTTATTAACACTTTTTCTCTAATTCTAACACGATAAATTATCTTTATTGTTGTCTGTAATATAACATTGTGCATATAGTGAATATTGTTTAAACTAAAGATTTAAATGCATCTGAAAAAATTCCGGCCCGCATGGGATTGAACTCGCGACCACAGGTTTACAAGAATGTTAAGACAACACTCTATCTATCTACCTATTTGAGCTTATTTATCTTCGGTACCGGTTGCCCATATGACCGACGCCCCCTGAAGAGATAAGTTATTTTATGTTGTGGGGGTAGTGCAAGATTCAGAAAACATCCCATTCCAGAGACACCCCTGGTTTTTTGCATGCTCAGTATATGGCACTGATACATGGGGCCTCGGTTTAAAGTCTCATCCGAAAGACTATGAGTAATGTTAGTGGAGGAGTGTGGGATCGAACAAGGGACCCCTGTTTTACCAGTCAAGCACGTTACCACTGGACCACATCCGCTCCTTCAACACTCTAAATCAGTCAGCCAAAGAATCGATTCTTTGACGCAGCTGTGCAGTTGAGCGAAACAACAAGTTTTGCTTATGATTTATGCTTACACTTAATATATTCAAGCAAGGTGCATATATCATGATAGCGATCAATAAATGAAGGCGATGTAAGTACAATTTTTATTTCATTTTTCATGGATCAGGCAGTTTCAAACCAAGCTCTTCTTTTCGAAATTAGCGACTTTGTAAATGAAAGTGGGCGATTGTCAAATAAAAGTAATATATATGTACACACTGTAATTTAATCTGTGCGCCCTAATTGTTATCAAAGAATTGTGTTGACAATATTGCATGGTACACTGTGCGCATAATGTTATAGAGGAAATCATATAAAAGCTTTCAGTGAAAAGTTAACTGCGTCGTACCAAATTTTATTTTGCAACTGCGTCGCATCATTTTGTACAAATCATTATTTTCTTGGTTAATAAGTATCTCTTTTAAAGGACACTTTGACTTATGGTGCAAAATTATGTTTTGAATCTTAAATTTAGCTCTAAAACGAATATATAAATGATTTGCGTGTAGAAAGGATGGATTTAAGCAATATAAACTCCGTCGTATCTGTCAGACTTTCGCTTATTTATGTCCACTTCGAGTAACTTTTAATTCTCAAAATAGTTTTTCAAGTTGCATACACCAAATGAAGCGGAAAAAATGCGTAGCATGTTCATATATGTATCTTGTTATCAGTCATTTCCAACAGAAAAAGAAATAAACAAAAATAT
This sequence comes from Cyclina sinensis, assembly GCA_012932295.1. NCBI lineage: Eukaryota > Metazoa > Mollusca > Bivalvia > Venerida > Veneridae > Cyclina > Cyclina sinensis. Next base: position 3,975,929 of record JAAONU010000007.1, on the reverse strand, counting down.
ACGTTTTTTATTCAAAGATGGCGGCGTTTGTTTTCAAAATGAGGGCTACGACACAGTTGTGATTTGCAGCCCTGGTGATCTACCGTCGAATATATCACGGTTTCTCGTTCAGATGCGTATTTATTTAATCACTTAGGCTTACAGGATTAATACTTCTTCAGTATTAAACTGTGATAATACATGTGTATAAGTTGTAGTAATGTAGGTTAAAGTTATCCAGGATAGTCATTTGTAGGTCTGCAAAGACCGGCAGCGTGCATAAGTTTATTTGTGTTCCTTTGTTTAAGGTAGCTTTGTATATAAATGTGTAATATTATATATGTATGCAGACTATTAATAATTAATTACTACGCATCTGAACTCGACACTGCTATATTTGACGGCAGATAATCAAACTTAACATCTATTTCCTAATTTAATTCCTTTTTGGGCCCTTTGTCGTGAGATTCAGTTTATTCGCCGACCCTTAGCTTTACGTTATATATTCAATACTTCAGAGAGATATTGAGATATATTTTTATTACAGTATTGTGTGATTTGACTGAAAATTATACTGAGTTCCAAGGTGCTTGAGACAATATCTTAAATAAAGAATATTTTGTTATTTAGTTCCTGGTTTTCAGTACGGCTGTCATTCATAAACAATTGTAATTCATATGCTTTTTTTTTCGAAAGAAATGTAGATATGATTATCTTCAGTAAAGTATATTGCTTTTTATCTAAAACTTTAAAAAATTATAGAGCCGAAAACCGCCAAAGCATTTAGTTTTTTGCTAGAAGGTGGAAGTTAAAAATATTCATTACTGAGTATCCCTTAAAAATAGTTAAAATGCAACGTCGTTTGTTTTATTCCTTTGATGTATTGATGAGGTCCTAAGCTTGTTTTTCTTAGATCCTACAGCATAATGGTTTAATTCATGTAAATTAATTGCAAAGAAAACGGTCATGCGTTCCTTTAACAGTCACGATACTTTTTTTGATTGATTATTTTGACGTGTTTTACGTCGTCTAATGAAGAAATGTACGTAAATTTGTTTGATGGTTATTAATGAGACATTATTTATATAAATAAGATATTTTTTCCTGTATGGTCGCATTGTTCTTGTCACCCTTCATAATGGAAATCTCTGTATTTGTAAGCTGCGTTCTTACTCTGGTAAGTCTCTACGATTCTTTTTTACTATTATTCTAACAGTGTTTTTATTGAGTAATGTATGGTAGTGTTTTTTTGTATAATAAAATGACAGTGTTTATCGTTTTCTTACTGCAGCCATGCTAGGCGTCATCTACTCTTTATAATCCAATTAATTCTACATACTTTCAAAGATTGCAATTGGTTAAATGAAGGTTTCAAACTCGTCTTTAAGAATGGCATATTCTGATCTTCTTGCAGACATAAGGTGGTGGCCATACGCATTGAAAAAGTAAAATGTTATAATCATTCAAGGCATTTTTATAGGCGTTTTCTGATTTGGGACTCTTTGTTTAAAAAAGTGTGTATTGTTTGCAGATTGGTTTTGTGGGTCTGGATTTGGTACGTGCACAGCCATTCTCTTTTGGATCAAGTAAGAAATAGTTTCAATTATTATGCTTTAAATCTGTTCTTATGTATGCATGTAATCATTCACATGCGCAATGATCCAATAATTTCGTGAAATTTCAGAAAACTGTTCCAAAACTATGCGGCTCAGTTTTGTTAACTTAGCTCAGTTAAACGTATAAAAAGTGTCATAAGACTGCCTAATAGTCATCGGTAGCATCGAGCCTGTCCAGATATGACTTTAGTTGTTGAAAGAGATGTTCACTTGCATTAACTGACGAAGGACTGCCTTGTTATAAGTTCAAATTTCTGTTTTCAGGGTTTGGTCGACGTGGCTTTCTCGGACGGCAAACTGATTTTTATCCGTACCCATCACCTGGTTTCCAAAGATCGTCATTTATAAGAGATCCTTTTATTGGCGGACCTGGTATTGGATATCCGATTGACGTTCCGGACGTGGTTCCGGTGTCGCCAATTATCGGCGGTGGTCTTGTTCGTGGCCCTGATGTTGTGAGCGACAGATCTGACAGACAGAATATTAATTTGAATATTGTAAATGAGAACAATAATGTACATGATCAGGCGGGGTCAGGAAGGGTTACGGTAACTCAAGGTGAGAAAACTTGTCAATTAATGGTAAATTAAATAGCAATAGAACAAGATATTGTTTTGTGTGGTCAATGTTTCAGTATCAAAAGGTGTCTTTTAAAGCTCAAAAATTGTCTGAAATGATTTTAGAACAGTGCAGTTTATATTCGATATCAAGCGATTGGAGTCTTAACACCTTCTTAAATGTTAGCGAGCAAAGGTTTGACTGAAAAAGGCAAAAGATAAACAAGGCGGATAACTAAAACATCTTATAAGTCGACTTAATTAAAATTTCTTTGGAACTTGGTTTTAAGTCACTGCTAATATTTAAGCAGGATATTAAAGAGTTATGATTATATTATAAATTTATCATAAGTTTGAGAAATTATGAAACAGAATACTAAGTTGAGATAAAAAAATAAACGGGGTCACTGTAAATGATCAACCAATCCATGTTTGCTATGAAATAAAGTGTTATCAGGATGAATGGTTTGAAATTGGAATGAAAACACATATACGTATAATTCAGATTTGTTACTCGTTTGATGATAGAAACTTTTGATTAAATACACATCATTTAGGAAATGGACACTTAATGTCGCAACCTATTCTTCTTTATGTCAAAACTGTCAGCTGAATGGCATTGTTTTTCAAATTTACATTGATACATTCTAATCGTGTTGAATTGAGTTGTTTAGAAAAAATGTTATAATTCAAGCTTGCCTATAACGTAAAAGAAATTTAGGATTTTATGGTAAAGGTAAGTTTCTTTGTAGGAGTACTGGAAGTACTGGACGTTTTATAATTTGTCTTTGTTTTCATTTCTTCCAGGCAATAGCAATTGTGCAAGACCATGTCCCACAGGATATTGCCCGAACCCTTTCCAGCAGTGCATGTATGACCCACAGTGTCCTGGTAATTACGGGTGTCGAGATGGCGGTTTCATGTAATTGTTTGTAATTTTGTGTAAACAATATGTAAATACACGACATGTATGTGCAATTCTTTTTAAATACATTTTTTAACAAACACAGTGATTTTGTTTTACGTAAATCTGTACCAGTTTGCTTCAGATAACATCTCCTCCTGTACTACTGCATGGATTAAACTTGTCAGAGATGATCTTTGCATGAAACTGTGTAAAAGTTGTTCAAGTAGAATTTGCCATAGCAACCATAAGGAAATTACAAATTCAAACAATCTTTTGGTAGGACACCAATAGTCCAACATGTCACTCTGATATTTAGTACTCAGCACTGTTATGTAAATCTCCACCAAGACTGATTCTAAAGTGCTGAACGATTGGCCATTATTTCCCCCATCCGAGGAACCACCTGCTTTGATCAGATATCTCTATGCAATTCTCCCTAGCCAAAAAGAAATGGGTTGCAGATTTAATATTTAACTTAAAGCTTTGTCTAAGAGTCCTCTACAAAAGTTGCTAAAATTAGTCCCTAGGATCAGTGTTTGCTTTGTACCAGAGGATCAGCGTTTGCTTTGAACTAGAGGATAAGCGTTTGCTTTGAACCAGAGGATCAGCGTTTGCTTTGTACTAGAGGATCAATGTTTGCTTTGTACAAGAGGATCACTGTTTGCTTTGTACAAGAGGATCACTGTTTGCTTTGTACTAGAGGATCAGTGTTTGCTTTGTACCAGAGGATCAATGTTTGCTTTGTACTAGAGATTCAGTGTTTGCTTTGTACAAGAGGATCAATGTTTGCTTTGTACTAGAAGATCAATATTTGCTTTGTACTAGAGGATCAATGTTTGCTTTGTACTAGAGGATCAATGTTTGCTTTGTACTAGAGGATCAGTGTTTGCTTTGTACAAGAGGATCATATTTTTCAAGCCTAATAAAAAAAATATTCGAAGATCCTCTTATCTTAAATGCTATGGCCCGATCTCCAAATAAGATATGCAATGTTATCTTTAACACCTCACACAGAAATAATCATAGTACAAGCCTGGGTATATATAAGTTTTTATACATGTTAATAGGTTTACATAGGCATTTACGAGGACAGGAAAAAACTTTGAAGTATCCGCATCAGAATAAGAACCATGTATCCAAGAGCTTATGCATTTTAATTGTAGCATGTTCTGGAAGTGTTCAAATTATGTCCTCGGTGTCATCGCTGCTTGAGTTCTCTGTCACGTTTTAAGTAGACTTAAAATCTTTTAAAATCTTATACAACTTTGATATTCATAGTATACGGTAATTTCAAACGGTCTTCAATTCAGATTGTTTTCTGGCGAACCAGACCTCCACACCCACACCCAGTGATAATTATGTTTATATAAATTATGATTTGTTCCCAGTTTATATAAATGTAATTTGTTCCCAAGCATATCTTGAATCAAAAATATTCCTTTAAACCATGTAAATGTACAGGACATTGAATGACTGATTACCCGATGTCAAAGACTATAAGTAAAAGATCTTAAATACAACGTATAAATTGAAAAACACTATTATTTATTTATATCGTGCTATCATGCTCAATAGGTGCCGGATAAAGCCCTGCCGGTTAAACTTATCTATCTCCAGTCAGTACGTCACATGATCAAATAAGGAATAGGAATGTGACCTTAATTAATATAAATATTTATGAATAATATAAAATATATTTTTTTTAATATAAGATTGTTTTTTTTAGATTCGTACCACTTTTGTGTGGATAACCATTTATTCAAAATGAATCCTTCCTATGTGGAAAAATGTCTGAACATAAAGTCTTCTTTAAACATCTTTCATTGTTCATTTTATTGCGAATAAGTCAATACAATATATATATGCAACATATCATCTGTTTATAATAGGATTTGTCCGTTTAAATAAAACAAAAATTAGACAAATATATAAAAAAGGCAAAAATGTTATTTTGTCTGTCACCTTATTACTTTCGTTTTGCCTTTTATTCCACACTGACATTTTGTCTTGATATTTTTTATGAAAGAGTAAAGAATTTCGGATTACATTATAGTTTTGGCAGTTTTACTCGGATCAGCGAATTAGGTCAATCAGTGTATTCGGGTTCAAATCTGACACCGTTAAAACTACGTCCACACCCACCAGAAGAGTTTGCATTCTATATTCCGTTCATTACATGTATGAAAATTTTATATAAAATTATTCCTCTGTTTGTTCTTTCAAGCATACCTATTTATCACCCGACGTTGGGGTTCGATAGCCTGGTGGTTAGGGACTTACTCTCAGTTTGTTAACTCCTGTGTGAAATACTTTTACTGTATTTTTTGTTAGTACCGGTTTCCATATGAACGACGCCAACTGCAGGGTTCTGATATTTTCGCTTCTTTGGGTAGCGCAAGATACTCCAGAGGCAGCCCTGGTTGTTTTCCATGCTCAGTGTATAGCACTTATACATGGGACTTTGGTTTAACGTTCCATCCGAATCATAATTAGTAATGTTAGTGGAGGAGCGGAGGATCGAACTCGCGACCCCAGGATTACAAGCCAAGTGAGTTTCCACTGGAACACTTATCTGCAGCGCGATAATTAGTCAAAGATTGAGGTTAAGTACATGTATATCAAAATAATTGTCCTAGTGATGAAATGATAATTGTCCGAGCGTCATCTTGATGCATTCAAAGAAAAAGAATGTGAACAATTACAAAACCTTAAGCTTGGCCAATCAGGCGACAGTGTTACATTTCACAGGGTTGAAAGTGGTTTTTTTTATGATATACAACTATAACCATACAAAAAGGTGATCAACAATCATTAAATAAAAAAATAATATTTCGTAATGGACGAAGACCTCGTTCGCAACAATTAGTCAATGCGACTTGCCATTTGTTTAGAATTATCTCCTGTATAGTTACAGAAAAACGTCTCTCTTGTGTATTCCTTGATGTTTAGGTTCATAACAGATATTTTTTCCGATTACAGAAATAACTTGTATTGTATAAACATCATTTCCAATTTTTGGCCAGTTACTTATAAAAGTGCCCACACCTCATGCGACGTCAACAACCGGTGAATTGTTTAATTAAGATGAATGTACACCACAAAACGTCACACTTACTGCAGACATCAATCAAATTCTATTGTTTCTACAATAAATATATTGTTTTGAAGGTTTGACCTGCACAAAGTCTCGTGTAACTTGAAAAAAGAAGAAAAACAATGAAAAATCGCAGTCGACTAATACGTGGTCCCATGAAGGTCCACACACGTGACTGAAGAAAGCAGTCATTCATAGCTAGAGATGAATGCCAAAACGTTCTAGGAGCTATAAAAATAAGCTAGCAGATAAAACCTTTAGACATCCACCCCTCGATACGTTCTTTGTTAATTCTGTATACATGGCCAATTAGTTCCTACCTCCTAGTTTTACGAACGAAACTTTGGGCAAAAATAAACTTTCGTGATGTGTTCCATTTTTCTTGAATTAGCAGCCAGCCAATTAATAATAAATGCTGCCGACTAACTAATCAGTTAAGCCCGTGAAAGCCACTGACTTGACTCGAACATTCAGCTAAACCCGTGAAAGCCACTGACGGGACTCGAACATTCATAATCCTGACCCGTAACCGGATGCTCATTTCTAATTGTCTTTTAAATAGAAAAAAAAAACTACTGTTTTCTTTATTTATAAGACAGCTTGGCTTTTTATAGGAGAATAATTGGTTCGAGTCCTACTACAGGCCCGGATATGTATGTGTGAGGGTCGGCAGTTTTCCGTGGAGTTAAGGGATTTCAGTACAAAGACTGATTTCAGTGTCCTTTCGACATATTAACCCTTACCATGCTAAATATCTAAAATAAACTTGTCCATCTTTCAAATTGAACAGACCAATTAATTATTTATGGGGGTGCTTATTGAAAATGAACTGACCGAATGGCGAATAGTGCAGACCATGATCAGACTGCATGGATGTGCATGCTGCTCATGGTCAGCACTGGTGTTGTCCGCAGCAGGGTAAGGTTTAAGATACTGATTACATATCATAACAATATTAAATTATATTTAAGGCAAAAAGCACATACAAACGCAGTGTATATATATCGCTTTTTTGTCCTTGTCCACTTTTTTCAGAAGGTATCAATTCATGCACAATTGCCTTCAAATATGCGTGGTATTTTAGACTTGATTAAACAAATAATGTTTCCCTTATTGTATTCCTGTGAGTATTTATACCCGAGATTTCCGACGTTTCGTCGTTGCATTAACTCTGATTCGTTTTTAAAAGATAAAACAAATTAAAGCAAACAACAACAACAACCATTTATTGCATTTCACCATTTGCATGGTTTTGGCAATGAACAGTGAAAACCAAATAAATTACAGTGTTAACATGTTTAGTTTTCAGAAGCAGATATTACAAAAAAACAAATAATAAAAATTACAACAAAAGAAAGAACAGATGTTTACAGTAGTCACAATGAATGTATATTATGTACCCTTTTTAATCCTCGAGATGCCTCGATCGTAATTTGTAGGTTCCTTAAGGAATTTACATACTCTAACAATTATTCTGTGGTTGTCTGAATTTAGGACTAATTTAAATTTATTGGTACTGGGCCAGGATAAACAGAATTTAGGTAGAAACTTATGTCTTAAGTCTTTGTACAATGGGCAACACATCAAAAAATGGTATTCCGACTCAACTTTATTTTGGCTACAATTCTGACATAGTCTATTTCTTCTATCTAAACCACTGTATCTACCCGAATGTATAGCTAAGCAATGGGCAGATAAACGGAAACAGGAAAGCAATTTTCTTAAATAGTCATCATTTACAGCGGATAAATATGGTTCAAAACCGAACGATCTTTTAAATTTTACATAATATTCAAGTTTAGGGTATGTCGTTATTCATTCTTGCCATTCTTGAATATAATTATCCCTTATTCTTCTTTGTAATTTTGGAAAGAGACTCATATTAATATTTTGTGTATTCCATAAATAACTGTATCCAATATTATCAAGATTTTTTTTCACTGCTTTGACCCATGGAAGACAATTTGCACTCTCTACTGAGTTGCGCTCTGCATCAAAAATATTAAACATAATGGAATTAGGATGTGTCATTATCTTTAGCTAATACTTCAAAACTCGCTCTTTACAAGTTACTGATAAAGGATATCGCCCTAGCTCACCAAGGACTGCAATGTTGGGAGTACTGTTTTTTACACCTAGAATCTTTTTGCAAAATCGTAAGTGAACCTTTTCAATATCTGTAGTATTATGTATACCCCATATTTCTGAGCAGTATGTTAAAATTGGCATAACCATTCTATCAAATAACAAAAATTTAATCTTAAAATCTAGGTCCAATCTTGTAAATATTGTATATAATCCATTAACGGCTCTTAATGTCTGGTCGGATAACGTTTTGACTGCATTTTTTAACAGTCCATTTTTTGTGAATTTAATTCCTAGATAGCAAAATGACTGTGCTATTTCTAGAACTTCATTATTTATGTTCCATTCAAAATTGACGTTATGTCTCTGTTTGCTAAAAATACATATTTTTGTTTTATTAATGTTAATTTTTAATCCCCATTTTTGTGAATAATAGTACAAACTGTCTAATTGTGCTTGGAGACTAACCGGTGATGTGGTAAATAAGACCATATCGTCTCCAAACAAAAGCATAAAAATACATAGCTGATCTAAATCATATTCTGTTAAAGCATTAAAATTCAAGTTTATATGCTACATCATTGACAAAAAGTATCTAAAGTATTTAAAAGATAAAACAAATTAAAGCAAACAAAATATCTTAATGAATGAAGATTTAACGTTAGTCCCTACCTCAGATAAATCATTTTTGTTGAAAGTAATTCGTTACAATTAAGGGAGAATTGTGATATATCTTTTATTTATGCACGTTTGTAAGGGTAAATGATTGCGTTGAATTTCGTGAAAGGGTGAAAAAAATGTAAAATAATTGTAAGTCAGGGCTTTAATATTATTATTTCTGTAAAAGTTTACGGAAAAGTAAACGGTAGATATGGAGTTTCATAAACTTACATGTTTTATACTTCTGTTGGTGAGCTTTTTTTTCAGAACTTATTTATTTGTATTTTCTTTCGCACGTTTTTAATTATTTCTTATATTCTTTATTATTTATTTGTTACAAAACATTCACAAATATACATTTAAAAAATACCATGTTCCGATTATTGGTGTGAATAGCACTTTAGGGTTGCACTAAAGCGAAAAAAATCGGATATATATTAGAGAGTTTTAAATGTAAAAAAAAATGAATTATAGCTTTTAAACAGTATATTTTCATTGAAAAATTGACCCTGAGTATTTTTCCCCCATCGGAATCACCAAGTACTTTAGTGTCACGACCCACTACTCAGTAAAACTTTGTTTTATTTTATTTAAATTGTAATATTCAAAGAAAACTTTAAAGAAACCTGGAATTTTCAACTTTTAACCTATATAACACATTAACATAGCATGAATAAAAAAAGCGGAATTCCATCTTTGAAAAAAAAAACAAATCCAAATAAGACATGGGATAAAATCTAAAACTTGAAACTCAGCTATATTTTCAAGAAAAAATCTGTAGTCATTTTATTTCAGATAGTGTGTTTAGGTCCGCTATTTGTAGATGCGCAGCCTCCATGGGGTCCAGGTAAGACCTTTTAAATACACTGAGTTTAGAGGATTTCTTTTCTTAAAGACAACCTTCTGGTATTATGTTTCTAAAAAAGCTACATCGAGTCAAAGAAAAAAAAACTTGATTTAAATATTGTATCAAACTCTGAGGATAATTATAACTACGCGAGACATGACAGGGACACTATTCATGAGTACAGAAATCACATTTTTAACTTAACTGCCACAACTAACGACTGTAAGTATTTTGATATATATATACTTCTGGTCATACGGTATTACTTATATAATTAGAGTCGTATAGTATGACAGTATGTTAAGCTAGTAATAAATTTATTCACACGCATGCTAAGGGTCCCAGTTCTGTTCCCAGAACAATTAACCATTCCTTAATTGGCTTATCAAATAAGCCTATATTCGATGATGTCAATTTGAAATAAATTCTTCGTTTAGGAGGATATGGAAGAAGGCGGATGATGGGCCGGCGAAGAGGGAGACATTTTCGCCAAGATTTCCCAGATCCCGGCGGAATTTACCCAGGATCTGGCGAAGTCTTCACATCCGGAATGAGCACTTCTTGGAGCCAGAGTTCTGCCTTGCACCCACCTAGGTACACCGATCCGTCTCTTGACGGGTCTGTACTCCATCCTCCAGGATATGTTGACGGTGGTGTTCCAGTCGTGCCCCGAGTACCTGTATATCCAGGGGCTCCAATGATGCCCGTTTACCCAGGGGTTCCTTCAGTGCCTATCGCCCCTGTCGTGCCCGACGGACGTCCAAACGTTGTGGACGACAGATCAGGCCGGACAAATCTGAATCTTAACATACATAATGAAAACAACAATAAGCATAACCAAGCCGGGGCTAACCGTGTCACTGTTACGCAAGGTTGGTGCATACATTTCGCTATTAACTCATCCTCATCCTTGGAATGTGGTTAAACTTAAATATTAATGTCTACACAATGTTTATGTTTTTCCAATGTTTGTTTAGAGATAAGGGCGGTTCAATAATCAAGGAGAATGCACAGGACCTGTAATCCAGGGTCAGTTCAAGCCCCCGTTCTTCCAGTAAAACTATATATTGTCTCTAAGAAGACGTTTAACGGAAGTCCCATGTATCCGTGTTTACACTTAGCATTTAAAGGAAGTGGCAGTATCTTCGGAAAAGTATGTTTTCGTATCTTCCACAATTATAAATTCTTCTGGGGTGTGTCTTATGTAAAACCCGTACCGACAATAAATAAACTCAAACAAACATCCGTCATATAAAGACGATTTGATGTTAGGTCCACTTTCTGGTGGGATTTTTACTAAAAGAAATATATTTTATATTTATAAAAAGATGATTTTTCAAGCTGTCATTTACTAAAAGTGATAGACGAAAACACCTCCTTCCTTTCTTTTAATAATTGAGTGGTCAATATTGTTCGTCGTTTTGGCTTTATCTTAACGAGGGCTTAGTCTATAATTGTATTTGAACATTATTAACTTTCTATTTTATTCAGGCGGCAATACCAACACATGTGACTCTCCTTGTGGTCCACACGGGGAATGCCCATACCCAACAATGTGCATGCCAAACGCAAACTGCCCTGGAAACTTTGGCTGCGAGTAGCAACTGCACTTGTTAGACGGCTTTGTAACAGAGTTGATAAAACAAGAAATACACATATATATCCGACGGACTTTAGTTGCTATTTTGAGTAACCACGGCCTAAGAAAAAAATATCAACAGTTATTTACTGGTTTAAGTCATGAGTAAGCTTCATAATCTTCTATAATTATTACCTTCCTCCACTAACGCATAAACAATGTAATTCTCTTTCGAATGAAATGTAACAGTAATGTGTCATTAAACGTATACATTAAACACGTATTATTATGGAAAGGGGCATACATGACAACAATACACATACTGATTTTGTAAAGTAAATTTATTGCCTGAATAAGCAAGATTTTTTTTTTTTTTTTTTTTTTTTTTTTTTTTTTTTTTTTTTTTTTTACGCAAGATAAGAAAGAATTATTTCAAACTTTTCACGGCACATTTACTTTTAAACGAATGAACACTTACAATGCACCAAATTACTTAACATTAACAAGTCGTTGTAGGTGATTTAAGGCCTGATCATGTAAAATATATATACTTAAATGTAGATTCCCTTTTTCATGTCCCATCATTCATAGAAATGTCAATGTTCTCAAATGCGCAACATATGTAATACCCAGATGCCTTATATCTGACTTATATAAGTTGCTTAAACTACACATTTGGATAGAAATGAAACCTATGGTGGCCGATTTAGAACATTTTCGTTCTTTCGTATTGGTGCGCACGACAGAATGATAGGTTAATTAAACTGTGCGCGCGACAGAGAGACACAACGACACTTGTAAAATAATCTCGTCTTGCCGTGCGTGCGGTTTAACTTAACTGTCGTCATTTCATTCTGTCGCGCGCGCCAATAAGAAAAATCGAAACATTTTAAATGACGTTTAGTTCTGTCGCCCGCGTCAGTATGAAACTTCCAAACATCAAAATGTCGTTCTGTTTTGTCACGCGCCAGTAAGAATTTCAATACTTTAAAATGTCGTCGTTTCTTTCTGTCGAGCGCACAAATACGACGGAACGAAATGCTGCATATCAGTTATTGTACCAGCTTAGAAAATATTTAATTTGTTTACATTTGTAATCGGGGCGAGTGCTTCTGATGACGGTACATTAAACTTTGGTACTGCACATAAACGAATAGCATCATGTCGAATAAATTCAGAATGACAAATCAGTTTCTAGCGTATTTAATGCGTCATTAATTATTGCCTATAAGTTTTTTATGTATACGTTCGGAATTCGGCAGCAATCAGGACTCGTTTCATACCTTAGAATTAAACAAAAAAAATATTGAGTTTGAAAATCAGAGTTAAAAAATTGTTTGGCCATGTATAAGTTATCGTGACTTCTAGAATAAAGGATACGACATGACTACCTATTGCTAGGTAATTAAAATGGATGTTTCTGAGTTTAAGAAATTTGTATAGCGGGATATTCACATCGAATGCCAGAGATATGGGAACTGTCAGTATTAGTTCCTCTGTATAAAAATGTTTTTTTCGCGAATCCACATAATTAAAGAGAAATCCTAATTGCACATCTATAGTAAACATTTTGTTATCATTCTATGCCAGAAGCTTTGAAAAAATAACAGAATCACAATTTGGTTGTAGATCTAATTACCTCACCAACCTTAATGGTTTTATTCTCTTTTCCTTGGCAAGTAAATGTTAATGCATCGAAAGAATTTATTACCTTTTATCAAATTAGAAAAGCTTTTGAAAGTATAGAAACTGTGTTGTTAAAGCAAACCCTAAGACGGAATGGTTTTATATTGTGCATTTGGTACAGATTCTCATAAAAACTTATAGTAGAATGGTGATAATTATGGGCTAGGATCATTTCCTTTGAGAAAGGGATGGCTTATGAGTAGCTGAATAATTGGCAGGGCTTTTCAATAGCTTGCTAATACATATTTTTCTTAAGCCATGTTTCTTTTTTCTTTCTTTCTTTTCTTTCTTTTGTTTTTGTAATTGTTTTTTGCTTAAGAAAATATGGGTTTTAAAAAATATCTAATAATATCAAAACACAAAGCTAAATAAAAAATACCTATGAAATGAATTGCTTCATAATTAAACTATCAAGCATTCTATCACATTGCTTTAAAGTTTCGAATGTACATACAATTATACGGTCACTTATCTAACATGGAAATCAATGATATAAGACACCTGGGAATCAACGGGCAACTGACAGCATTGACGAAAATAATGTTCACGAAAATTCTCAGGTCCGTTCTCGTCCTGAGACTGCTTCACTGTCATAACGGTTCTCTATTGTCTACGGAATCCTGTTGGGCCCAATCAAAATGTCACCGTCACGACAATACGAAATGAAATCGCGATATTTCGTTTCACATTGTCACGCGTCGCTTCGCATTGTCGAGCGTCGTATCGCATTTTCGCGATGTCGTGTCGCGTTGTCGAGCGTCTACTTCTAAGCGTGATTGTGACATTTTAACTGGTCCTAACAGGATTCCGTAATTGTCAGCACAAAGCTGCTATGTATGAATTATATAAACGAGAAAAACTACTATGAATGTTTTGTACCACGGCTGTTTCTGCAAACATTTAATCTGATGTTGCAAAAGAAAGTAGGGGGGGGGGGGGTGTTTACATTTTCACCTCAACTTCAGGGTCGTTTAGGTGTCAAGGTAAAGAAAAATAGGCATTGGAAAATATCTTCCGAAAAGGTTGTTGTGTAAAAACATTAAACATTAAATCTGTTGAGTTATAAGGGAGTTATGGCCAATATCAAGTTGTTGTTTTTTTTTGACGACTGGACCTTCGAGGTCAAGGTCATATAAGGGTCAAGGTTTTACAAATACAATGTTGTAGTTATCTAAAAAAAATTAGATGCAATCCTTTTTAACAAATGAATATAACTCTTTCGAAAATAAAGACAATATTTTGACGAGTATTCTCCCTTGCTCTACTGTTCTACATCGAGTGAGAAACAAGCTAGAGAGCATATCGCAATATTACTATTCCAAAATGGCTATATTCTTGTTTCTTAGCGAACTTTGAGAACAATATTTTAGGTTTTTGAATTTTTTTTTCGTATCTTTTAAGGATATTAGACCACGTGCACTAGAGCTTGCTTGAAGGTGTTTTAAAATTTGTTAAGACTATAGTTGGTTGTTAAGGCTTCTCTTCGGGACGCTGACGAGTTCCACTATAATGTGTATCTTAACTGGGATGGAAATAATTCAAACAGTAAAGAAAGAAAAGTATTTGCAGAGCGAGGTTTCGATCCTCGGACCTCTGGATTATGGGCCCAGCACGCTTCCACTGCGCCACTTTGCTGTCCGAAAGAAAGTCGTTAAAATCAAATAATAAGCTAAAAAGATCTGATTCAATACTTTTTGACAAATGACTATATCTGTTTTGAAAATAAAGACAATATTTTGACGAGTATTCTCCCTTGCTCTATTGTTTTACATCGAGTGAGAAACAAGCTACAGAGTATATCTCAATATTGCTATTCAAAATGGCTATTTTCTTGTTTCTTAGCGAACTTTGAAAACAATAATTTAGATTTTTGAATTTCTCGTTTTTGGCGTATCTTTTTGAGGATATTAGACCACCTGCACCAGGTCTTAATTGGGATGGAAATAATTGAAACAGTAAAGATAGAAAAGCATTAATAGTGCGAGGTTTCGATCCTCGGACCTCTCGGTTATGGGCCCAGCACGCTTCAACTGCGCCACAAGCTACAGAACATATCTCAATAATACTATTCCAAAGATCTGTATATATCAGTGGGAAGCTCCTGTCCAAAGAGATGTTGTGTTAGAGTATGAAATAAATCCATTTACCAATAAAGAATTTATTGGCAATGTTAAAGTTTTTTTAATTCGAACCTTTAAGGTCAAGGTTATTAAGGGGTAAATGTTATACAAAAATATGTCAGTAAGAAAGTTTTATCCAAAGAAGTGTATAGGTTTTCGTAGGAAGTTCTAAACGATGTATTAAGTATTGGATAAGGATTTTAGTTATATAATGAACTAGAAACGGAAGAAATGTTTATAAATTCGACAATTTAGGGCATCACATCTGGGAAACAAGTTTAATGTCTAAAGTATTAAAATGGTTTTGGATGTGTTTAGGACCGTCAGTCATTCAATTATCCTACTCATTCCTACTTATTGTCAGTTTAAGAATAGTTTCAGTGTAGACACCATCTGGACATCGTATACACATATATTTAGAAAATACGAACCATTTTGCTTTATTGAATATATTGTCGCATATCATTAAGAATGGGGAAAAATATAATTCTATCTTAAAAAATTTAACGACAAACGTGTTTTAGTTTGTTTTATATAATTTAAACAATGTATTTCGAAATTCCAAACAGTCATAAATTTCAGAAATTAACTGTTTGACTCTATAAATAAATAATTCCTAAAAAAGGATGCAATCATTATCCCATACGACTATAGCAAACTTGAGGTTGGCGAGTGCAAACTAATTCACTTTGTGACAATATTAAACAAAAAAATTCTTGCTAAATTTGTATATATAATTTTTGTACATTCTTCACATTACGAATAATGATAATAAATTGATGATTCATGTTACTATCCGTTTCTCCATGAGAGTTTGTTTGTGTTATGACAATTCCTTGTATAGGAAGTGCCAACTTCACATTTTGTTTACTGCTACTGCTGTTACTGCTACTGCCAACTTCACACTTTGTTTACTGCTACTGCTGTTACTGCTACTGCCAACTTCACGTTTGATTTAATTTCTACGGACAACTGCTACTGCGAACTGCTACTGCCAACTTCCTATTAGTCAACATGATAGTTGTATCTATAGTCCAAACAAAGATCATGTAAATTGTTGTGTTCAGCTGTAATGCTTCTAATACAAACTGTTCACGTAAGGTAAATCAATAATATACACAGGCATTCTTTTAAAAATGCAATTAAGGCAAAACATCGAACAGCAATCATGTGATTTGTTCTGCACAAAAATATTATGCTGTACTGATGTATTGGAACCCTAATGGATTCAATAACGATGCAAACTTAGATAATTTTAAAATAAGTAAAATAAGTAGATACTGCAAAGAATACTTGGACTTAGAAGTCATCGGATCACTTTTAAGACTTTGAATTTAGATCACGATGGAATTTTAAGGGTGTCAATGTTTAAGAGCTCTTCAAAGGAATATATCAAAACATGTATTTGCTGTCTCCCTCTGCAAATTTTTCTAGACAACTCAATGCAAACTTATTTTTTGACACGATTATGACGCAAATATATGAATACCAACAAGGCTCAATGATAAATGTAATAGGCGACTTTAATATAAGAAATGGAGAACATGATGACTTTAATTGTTGGTGTCGACAACTTCCCTCCTATAGACATCAGTGTGGCCATAACACGGTGTATATATGATGCCATTAAGGCTGTCGCAAGCAGCATTCTTTTTGCCTCGATTCGGAGAAAACTGCTGAAGGTATTTTATTTCTTCATCAATCTAAAGGGGATTTAGTGAATGCTATGCGGAAAATTGTCCCCTACGTATAGGTCCTAATAATTCTTTTGTCAGCTCACAGTTTTTCTTTACATTTGGGAAATAAAGAGTTCGTAAAAATATGTTTGCCATCACGAAAAGTGCATCATTTTTCCCGAATGTTAGAAAATTCTGTACATCTGAGGGCCAGTGTGTAGGGCATAGTTTTCCTCTTTGCAAGCGCTATATACCATTAAAATTGATGAAAAAATAAAATAATTTCTGCAGTTTTCTCCTCAGAATCGAGGTAAAAACAATTCTGCTTGCGACGGCCTAAATGACATCATTTACCACGTGGTATTGCCACACTGGACGTACAAATCAACCACTATTGTTATACAGTTATCGAGGTACTTTTAAACGTCAAGCTTTCTTTACTAAACGGGCAAAATTATCAGAAATACGATTTTACGAGTTAATCAACAACACTAGGAAGCGAAGTAATAAAAAATACCAAAACGCAAATAGAAATAACTTTAAAAATGTTAATATACCAAAACGCAAATAGAAATAACTTTAAAATGTTAATATATCAAAACGCAAATATTTGACAGAAAGGAGAAAGTATTTTCAATAACTCTCAATACAAACCATTGCAAGCCTGTGAATCAAATAGAAATGATTTCTGGAAATCTATTGGAAAAGTATGTGTTGGTAATAAACGGACGAAAGGTATCCCAATGGAAATTAAATGGAAAGAAGGAACATTAAGCTTATGCACGAATGAAGTCCGCGAAAAATGGAAAATATGCTTCCAGGATCTTTACAAAGTCCAAGAGACAATTATAGAACCCGATAAGGCAAAAAGAGAGATTATCGATAATGAATGTGATACCAATGACTTAAATAGTGAAATAACTATTCAAGGGACTGAAAAGGCAATAAAAATGAATAAAAATAAAGCAGCCAGTGCGGACGAACTACCAATAGAGGTTATTAAAACACCTGGAGTGTGATGTATGTACATAGACAGCTCTGCATGTGTTTCAATACAGGCAAAATTCCGAAAACGTGGCGCAAAGGCATGTTCATTCAGATTATCGAAAACTCAACATCGGACGCGAGAGACAGGCATTGAATTTACAAATGTATTTTATCTTCAAGTTTGACGTTCTTCAATGCGGAAACTTACAGCGGCTTGTGAAGAAGAAAAAGCACGAATCTGATCTAGTTTTGTATTATGTCTGTGCCGAAGATATGTATGGCATAATAAAAAAGCTCGCATTAATACTGGTCATGGAGGTCGTGATAAAGTGCTACAAGAACTGGCAAAAAGTATGCAAACATTACAAGGGATGTTATAGGCCTTTTAAGGAATTTTGTGAATAGTGTCAACTGAAAAAGAGAAAACTTGTCGTCAAGCCTATTATGAGCAAAGACTTTAACAGTACAGGTCAGGTTAAACTTGTAGGCATCTATTCATTTAATCAGGGGTATTACAAATTTGTCATGCACTATCTAAGTTTTCAGTTCTCCGAGCTTTAACATCAAAACACACACAGCCTAAGTTGGCGCTTTAGCTACTGGACATATTTCTGTTGATAGGCGCTCCTTTATTCTACAATCTGACAATGGGCGCGAGTTTACAGATTCAGTTATTTCAGAACTTAAAGATCTTTGGCCGGATTGTTGTATTGTTCATGGTAAACCACGCCATCATTCTGCAGACACAAGGCAGTGTTGAACGTGCGAATGCCGATATAAAAGACATGTTGTAGCAAGTCCTGTACTATTGGTTTGAAATTTGTTCAGTTTATGAAAAACAACAGCTATTATTCTGGAATTAAACGCAGTCCCTACAAGGCTATGTTTGGCTGTGATGCCAAAATGGGTTTAACTACATCTTCACTTCCACACGATATTCTGTCTACACTGGAAAGCGAAGAGTATCTTCTGTCACAGTTGGAGGAGTTGGACATATATAAAATGCCTATAAATTTCAGTCATTATCCAAACAGTGCCTTAATTCAGAAAATTCCAGTGACACACACGCACACACAAGCGCACGCGCGCAGTGAGAGAGAGAGAGAGGAATATCCCAGATTCAGTGTAGCATGGCTTTGTTAATTGAAAAGGATGGAGGGCGGGGGGAGGGGGGTAACACAACAATGATATATCACTAGCGGAAAGAATAGTGCATAGCTTAATCTTCATAGAAAGGAATCAAGAAAACATAACATGTTGGAAAGTTGATGAAACCACCCCTTGAATACAATATTCAATATAAAGAAAATATTTTAGCCTTGGTAAATTTTTAGTCTTTCAGTTATTTACAAGTAGAAATGTTTCATTTTCATCATTCTCTAAAACTTACTAGACTTCTGCAAGAAGTAACAACTTTCTCACATTAAGAGATATTTTTCATTGTCATAGTTAAAATTTACAGTCCAAATACAGTATTACATAGCACTGATTTAAAATCAGTCCCGAGGAGAGGTTGCAGAAAGTTCGTTTTGTGAATGGTATCCAGAAAACTCGAACCTATGACTCCTCGACGCAATGAGTGTTTTCTCAAATCTTAGGTATTCCATAAATTCAATAAATAATCAAAGAAAGCACTAATTATATACTTCTGTTTAATTGAATTACAAAAATACTTGTTACAATATACCAAATTGTCATATATAACTTCCTAAATAAAAGGTAAGCTTGCAAATGGTTACAGTATACTTTTTTTTCCTCAAAACAATGGTACAAAAGATGCTTTTTGAAATAAGAAAAGAGAATGTATACCTTATTTTCACAAACAAAAATTAGAAGCTATCAAATTTTAAAGAACCAAAAATATTTCGTTAAAAAAATGCAGAAAAAGAGGCAATAATAACTTCATGATTTCAGAATGACAAAATTTCACATTTTTGAATTGATAAAGCATTACGACCTAGAGATATAAACCAAATAAGACAAATACACTTAAACATGTAAGTTAATATAAGCAAATGAAGATGACAAGTATTAACTTGCATTCTAAACTTACATTTTCAAAAACTATATTTTCGTTCATGGGCTATTAAATTTTCATTCCATGCAACTTGTTACACAGTAGTAATCTGTTTGCTCATTTTTAGGAATGTGGGATACATGTAATCATGTAATCTGTTTGTTCATTTTTAGGAATGTGGGATACATGTAATCATGAATTTGATTATACATTTTTTAAAGTCTTAAGAGTTTAATGAGGGTGGAGATGTTCAATCTTTTTTTAAAATAATTTTGAACACCATAATAAACCAAATATATTGCAAATTAAGATATCATTTCAAAATTCTATTACTTTTTATAGACCGATATTTCAGATAGTTGAGTATTCATGCTTCTTTTCATTAGCTACTTTTTAACTGCACAAAACTATTCCATTTTTTATCAATTCTAATGGGCATACAAACAATAAGTTCTACTGTTTATTTTACTGACAGTAAAACTCAGGTATGAGTTTTTATTTCATCTACAGAAGTAATGACATTCTTAAACGGGCAGGAAAAAGCTATGATATAACCGGTAATCAAACGGGGATTTAATTGTCACTGAAACATTCCACGGAATACTAAATTTCGAAGTTGTCTAGAACATGAATTTCAGCTTTAAGCAAACAAAATTCATGTTTAAGTATGATTAATAAAATTTTATTTGAAGTTTAAAATTGTTTTAAACAAATTAGCCATTATTACTATCTGTGCATTGCTTTCATTTTCACTGAATTTCTATTCTGGATAATTTCAATCTGATTCAAACTTCTCGCTAAATAAAATTCCTTCAAAATGTAGCATCAAGCCAAAAAATCAAGTTTATAAACATCTACCGAAATTTTACAAAACAATCCACTTTAAGAAACTTTAAGCGAAAAAAACCAATCTTCATAGAAAGCTTTTCTTTAAAAAAAACAACACATACTTTTATTAATCTAACATATAATTACGTGTTCCTTTTAAAAGATACTAGCTTATGCAGTCAAATTCTTGAAAACAAAAATGTAATCTGCTAGATTTTGCTATTGTAATTAAATCACAACACATAACATATATACAAAGTTTCTGTTTGGTGGTTTTATACTAGAGAATATATGGGATTAATATTAATGTCCAAGGTTATATCTATATTTTCAAGGTTACTGTGACCTTAACTTTTGACCTAAAACCCCTCAAAACTAAAAGGGCGTCTATTTGTCATGACCAACCTGTCCATGATGTTTTTGGGAGCTGGGCCCAAGCGTTTTACAGTTATTGATCAGAAACCATTTTGCTATTCAAGGTCTCTATGACTTTGACCTTAGACCTGGTGACGTGAAAAACAAAAGGGGTCATCTACTGGCCTTGACAAACCTACAAACTAAGATTGAACAACCTGGGACTTAGGGTTCTTTAGTTATTGATCGGAAACCATTTTGCTATTCAAGGTCTCTGTGACTTTGACCTTTGACCTGGTGACCTGAAAAAAACTAACGGAATCATCCACTGGTCCAACATACAAATTAAGTTTAGGAACCTATAGTTATTGATCGGAAACTGTTTTGCTTTTCAAAGTCAATGTGACCATGGCCTTTGATCTAATAACCTGAAAAACTAAAGGGGGCATTTATTGATCATGTCAAACGCCAAGTTTGAGGACGGTGGGTTTAACGATTCTCTAGATATATTTATCGGAAACGAAGTGTCTTCCGACCAACATTTGCAAAACATTATTATGCTCCCTTATCTTAGATGGGGGCATAATAATTGTTGTGTACTATTTCAAAAACTAAAATGAAACAAAAGAAGTCTGAAAAGGAAACAAAAAAACATAATTAAGAAAAACAGTGTTAAGAATCAATATTATATTTCAAACGTAGTCATTTCGGCATATTTAACAACAACCGAACTAATTTTACATACTTTTTAAATAATCAAAAATAATTAAACCACATTAAATCACACTGACATATTAATCCCATTATCAAGGCAACTAATCTTCCATATTGATCTCATATTCAATCAGAAAATCAGTCTAACATATTAATTTTTCACTGAATATTGAAACCAGTCTGGCACGTTTCTCTCATTTTCAATCAGGAAACCAGTCTTACGCATTTATCTATTTTCAAAAAAAAAAAATCTAGCATATTAACATCATTTTGAATCTGAAATCTCCGTTTATCTTGCATTATTTTGGCATTTTATATTGCAAGGAGAACTCTTTATTTGGTTTATATATTGCTTGATGGCAGGTTGAAAATATGTGAAAATCCACCCAAGGGCTTTTTGAGAAGATATGTAGGAATATTTTTTTTTTGCTTCACCTGAATCTTCTTTAGAAAATGCAGATAGAAACTTTTTCGCACTAAGCCTCTGAGTGATGTACAAAGTTTCTTTATTGCGATTTTACAAGAGAATGTCTGAGATTTAATGTGTTTAATAACAGACTATTTACTGTATATGGTCTCTACTGATACAGAATCATAAAGTTGAATTGTTACTTTACTTCTACAAGTCGAAAAACAACAACGATAAACTGAAATTATCATAAAATAGGTTTAAAATAAGTCTGGAAAGGAAGTTGAAAGAAAAAGCATTCTGAAACAAAAAGTATTTTTGCAAACATGTATCTAATTCAATTTTAAAATTAAATTTAAAAAAAAAAAGTTTTAAACAAATGAACCATGGTTCGGGCAATCTGAATACCATTTTAAAAGCTGTAAAAAATTTGTATATAAATTCAAAAATAAACACATTCGAAACAAAAAGAAACAAACTTATATTAAAAAACAATTTCAACCATTAATATGCCAATTCAAATATAATTATTCGGCATTTTAAACAAATACCACGCAAGTTTTGCTTTACTAAAAATCTAACATACTGAACTCATATCCAACCACTTTGATTAGTAATTTCATACTGAAGGCAAGTGATTTCACACAAGAGAAGAAGTTAACTCTCACATTTATCTCACTGAAACTAACATATCAATCTCACCTTGAATATAGAAACCAGTCTTACATATTTCTCTTATTTTCAATCAAGAAACCAGTCTGACAAAGTTATATAATTTTTTGTTTAAAAAGTTTATCAAGCACATTTATTTTCTTTTCAATAAAGGATTTAAGTAATTTGGTTTGTTCAATATGGTGAACAAGATATGATCTTGCATTATTAAGGCAGATGATCTCTCAATCTGAACATTGAATTTGGTCTTCTTACCACCACAACGATTTGATTCCTGCCAGGCTGAAAATATATGAAACGAAATACATAAAAATCACATTTCAATATGTTTTTCAAAATACTTAAGCATTGAGTGCTCATGGTGAGCTGTTGTGATCCCCATCTGGCAGGCGTCAGTGCGTAGTAAAACATCTCCTTCTAAACCACTAGGTCTACGGCGATCAAACTTAGCAGAAATGTTTTTTTGCATAAAGCCCCACAAACATTGTTTAAAGAATTCTATTTTATGCAGAATTCTGATTGCTATGGCAACAATGACGAAACATTTTGAAAATCTTCCTCTCTAAAACCACTAGGTCCAGAGCTCAGATGCATGGTGTGTCGTGTTATGGTCAAGTGTACGCCGGCCTGTAAGTGTATCGATGCAACCTCTGACAACTGCTTCAGTGAATCAATTCTATGACTCAGCAGTCTAGAGCTTTGGTTTTCAATACAACAGGAACTGAAATCGTATCCCGCTTTAGGTAGTCTTTGTGTTACGAATTTTACTATTTGTGAGATGTGGGCTCGTCCGGGATTACCCCTGGGCTTAGTTTTAATAATGAAAAGACTTCGAAATTTCTTATATAAAAAAGCCTTTACCATTCATCATCAATAATGGTGATTTTCTCAAGAGTGGATTTCAGTTATGCAGTGCACACCGACCATTAATTTATATTAATACAACCTCTGACTACAGGGTATATGTTATTTGGCACAGTGGTCTAAATGCGGTTTTCAATGCGGGACGACCTTAGTTTGAATCCCACTCTAAAAATGACAGTCTTCAGGCTTGATTCTCACTTTCGTTTATGCCAGGTCAATCTTCCAGGAAAACAGGTTACTTTCTATTCCATAGGAGCCGGCACAGACCACGCTTCAGCTTGGGCCTTACGTAAAATATTTTGAAAAATCTAGCCATCTTGTTGTGCCGACGCACGTATACAACAGTGATCAAGGTGAAGAAAGTACTAAGATATTTAAAAATCCTTCCATGCAAGGAGTAGTTCCGGACCGGACAAGCAATTTTGTCCACGTGTTTTATCTTAAAGCTGTCATTGGACCTTGGCCTTTACGCTAAGAACCTGCATCTTTCACACGACGCACCGTCTCTTTTAGTTATATTAATTATCTCTCTGTTTTGATCATATAGTGCTAAAAGAGCAGCCTGAAGGGCAGACCACTGCAGTTATCAATTTGAACTTAGCACGTGTAAATATAAATGAAAATAGCTCACGGGAATCAGGCACTGCCATCCAATATAATTTTAGAGAACTAGGTCAATTAAACAGATTATACCATATATTTTTTTCTTAAATTGAAGGTAACGAGCATAATTCAGACTTGAGACAATTCTAAAAAAAACTAGAACACGCTTGTGAGTTCAGTTGCTCCTAAATCCTGACAGTTGCATGATATAAAAACCTAGGTCAAATTTGTTGGACATATGGTAAGTGCAGATGACGCAGCTGCAGACCTTGACAAGGTCAAGGCCAAAACAATTTCCATCCCCTATACAAGTTTAGGGTGTACATATCTGGGAAAGGTAATGCACCGCACCTTGGAAAATTCCCATCTCTCCTAGCTAAATATTTAAAGCAAAGTTAGAATTACTGTTCAATAAAAATCAATTTTGCTAGAGTCCTCCTGTTCAAAAAGACAGTTTTGACAATATCAAAGGCATTTTAACAAAAAATCCTGTTTTAGCACTGTATGACCAAAACAGAACGACAATTCATATGACTGACAATAGATGCTATCTAACTACCTGTTTGGTAGCAGTTCTCTTATGCCTCCATTGTCCCTACAGAGCAACGGTATTCAAACATAGAGGCTAGAAGCTTTAGGGGTAAAGTTTGGCTGTGATACGGAAACTCACCATAAACCAAAGGCTTTACTTGGTCAAAGACTTTAGTGATTAACTAGCATTTTAGTTTGCACTTGGTGCAATTCATAAACAGCTACTCATCTCACAGATTATCAATTAAATATACCAGATCTGCTCACCAGGAATCACATCTGTGTTGGTTTGACATTTGAGAATGGGCAAAAAAGCCAAAAAAGCATGACACCCAAATGAATGTTGATACTGTTGTGACACTTTAGCTTGCCACACAAAAGGCTCAGGAAGGCATGTCAAAGCAAAGATTGGACTATGGTAGACAAAAATTCAGTTTACCAAAAAAGGTAAGTCTGCTTCAAAGAAATGTGAAGTTTTAAAACTACACGTATAATGGAAATTTCTATCAGAAATAACTCTCAACAAGGGTATGTTTATGAGAAATGACAGGTTAATTTATTCCTGCAGAAAAGAAACAGAAATATCGGCCACATAATTGTCAATCAGGGTATTAATAAAGGTTGATAAAACTAGCAACTGTGAATCTTGTTGCACTATAATCCATATTGATCAAAGAGAGCAAATTATAGCTAAATCTTTCCCAGAAAGGTGTTGGTCAAGACTGGGATCAGACTTGCATATTGAGCCGTTCATTTTCTTGTTAGAGACTTATTATTACTTGCGCTAGACATAATTAGGAAAAGTTAGTTCGCTATCATCGGACATATGATCGTGTTCTGGTTTGTGAGATATGTAAACACTCACTGATGGAGGTCTGCAATGTGCATCAGATACGTTTAACAATTATATTACATTATGATGTTGAAAACATAACCTAATGAGAATAGGCAATTCGGAAGTGGAATGTGCATTACAGACTGCTTAACATCTACTAAATGCAACTCATTATATTATTATGATTATTATGTATGTATGTCTCAATGAGATATATAAGAAAAATACCCTCGTTCATGGTGCTATCATTTCTTTAATAAATTTATTAAATTTCACAATTTATAGAGTGGGTAACCCAAGAAAACATCTTTTCCAAATCATTTACAAATTGATGTAGCTTTTTCTTAAAAGAAGATTATTCAAGTTTTTCACGTAGACATATAAAGAAAATAAGCCCCACCCCTGACGGTCATGTTTTTTCAATGAACATAAACATCCGAAGAACAATTGCGTTAACTCATTTTCATATTAGTCAAGGGGTTGCTGAAGAGCGGATCTCTGAAGATTTTCATTTTGTTTGCCACAGCCAGCAAAGTTCTGCGTGAATCTCAATAGATTTCATGAAATTGAAAGGATACAATGCAAATAAACATTTTGGTAAAGGTAGGTTGAAAGAAGCCCAGTGATTTCAGAGAGATGTCCTTTGAATTGGATCTACTGATGGACTGATGGATTCCAGACATTAGCGATCCTAAAAGATCACTTGAGTCTATCGGCTAAGACCATGCAGCTAAAAAGATATTTTTCTGTGAAACAATGTACGATGTTTATTTACAGAAAAGGTCAACTATTGGTTTATAATATGGAAAGAACATATAGATTATATTTACAATCATCTTACCCTGGTTTCTAGTAAGTGAACTGTTTCTAATCCTGGGGCGTTATTAAGAGTGAGTTGATACGTCTTGCCGTTCATAATGGCAGTTGCAACTAATTGGCTGAAATAAAAATACAGAACAGAACATATGATTCATCGTTGTAAAATCTACAGTAAATCATTTGGTATTTGATTATTCTAGTTACAAGTAATTTTACTTTTCGAAATAGGTAAGTCTTAATGAACATAATAACTTAATCAGAATGTAATGCTACACCTTACACTGCTAAATTTTAAAATGTTTGTATTTATCATCTGTTGTAGTCAGACCAATTTCACCATTTCCAATGGTATTAATTGAAAACATACAGAATGGATAGTGACATCGTGGACCATGTTTATTTTTCTAATGGGGTTTAATGTCAGTTTCAACCTCCTTTTTGATTATATCCAAGACGGCAGTCTACCTAACAAGTATCCTTGGGTATCCAACCAGTTAGTTAAGTAACCAATCACTCTGCATGCAAATGACTGCCTCCTCACTTAAAATAGAGTTGAGTAAAAAAAAGAAGTCTTGTTGTTATTTATTCATTAATAGTGGCGTTTTAGAGTGTTTGTTGATAAAACATTTGTTTTATTGTGTTGATGTTTTTTTTTTTTTTTTTTTTTTTTTTTTTTTTTTTGTGTTTTTTTTTTTTTTTGTTGTTGTTTTTTGTCAAGGTGTATAATTTCTTTCTTTTACATGACTAACTGTTAAACACTAGATGTGACTTGAAATAAACAAGACACGGTTTTTGGCAAACAAACGTGCCCCCGAAATGTTTCTATTAATCACTTGATAGACCACAATATATATATATATATATATATATATATATATATATATATATATATATATATATATATATATGATTTAAACACACGAACTATCCTCTTCAAAATTTATATAAATATCATGAAACTAAAGATGTTAATAATTTTAGTCACTGGCAGTTTTGTGTTTTCTTGACATTTTTATTATTGCGTATGACATGCATCTTGTCTTCATTATTTTTAGATTCTTAATCTTCTTCATTCCAGTTAACGTACATAATTTTTATAATTACCTTTGTACAGAAAAAAATCTGTCATATCTATAGCACTTCAGTCACATCGACGAGATCCCTAAGCCTAAAAGAATTATAATGTCTTGCAAGGTTTCCAACCAGCTGTAAACCTATGATTTCAGCTACTGAAACAATGTCAGTGCTCTACCTCTTACAGCCAAGTTTTTTATGAACAACTGGAAGGAAATTTAGAAAGGGTCACCTATGATATTATTTCAAAATTTGGCGATTGGTATCGGATGACATCATTTTTAATGTTCTATGTTGCCCCTGTCAGCCAAGCTTTTGTGAACCTACACGGCTTATCAGAATCTTATAAAGGGTTACTTAAAGAACATTTTCGTAAAAATGTTTTGAAATCAAACAAGCAGATTCTAAGAAAAAGATTTCCAAAGCTTTCTATACAGTCTTATAATGAAACCTTGTACCGCTCCCTGTTGACCTCAGAACAACGTGGCTTGAAAGAATCTGATAGAGGACAAACTAAGGAGCATTTATGTGAATTAATTTTGAAACTGTGCAAGCGGTTTATGAGAAATGGATTTTCAACGTAAGATTTGTCCTGCTCCCTTTTGGCCATATCTTTTTCAAAATAACATGACTAAAAACTGGTAAAGGGTCACAGAAGGAACATTTCTACAGATTATTTTGTGATCTGGCCTGTTGATTCTGAGAGTATTTTCAAAGTTTTTTTCTGTATGGAACGATTTATTTTTAAGGAATTTTAAAGAACATGACTGTGAAGTTTGATTAAACTGGCCTAATGGTTTAGGAGGAGATGTCGTTAGAAGGAAAATGTTAATGACGGATGAACGACAACGACGAAGAGTCTCCCATAATGACAGTTCAACTACATATGCCAGACCAAGGCCACATTAGTCAGTAGGTGTGTAGAAATTCATGTCATTGCTACCTGCAATAACTAGGAAATTGCCAATTTGCGAAAATGGGTTAGCGGCAAAACTATGTAAGTTTCATGATTTATATAGACAGTCATCAAAGGAACATTTCTTCCAGAGTATTTTGTTATCAAATATGCAGTTTCTAATAAGAATATTTTTAAACTTTCCGATACAGATATATAAGCAAAATAAGCCATACCCCCGGTGGCTATGTTTTTATATGACACAACATAAATTTCGCATAAAGGGTCACCCAAGGAACATTTCTTCCAAATTTTTTTTTGATAATGGGTCAGCAGTATCTAACAAGAAGATTGCTAAGTTTCCAACATAGACATTTAGGAAAAAATAAGTCCTGGCCATGGAGACCTTGTTTTGCCACGGATCAATATAAATTTCACAAATTATAAAAAGGGTCAATCAAGGAACATTTTAAATCGCATCAGCAGTTTGTAAAGAGAAAATCTTTCAGTTTCTCCTGTAGACATATAAGGGAAAACAGCCCTGTTCCTGGCGGCTATGTTTTAACATAGAAACATATTGATTTTATAATTTAAATAAAGGGTCACTCATGAAAATTTGTTTCAATTTACTTTCAAATTGAATCAGCAATTTCTAAGGAAAGGTTTTTATGTTTCCCAAATAGACATATAAGGAAAATACCCCCACCTCTGGCAGATAGGCCTGTAACAATACATTTGATTATTTAATACAATCGAAAACAGCTTTGTCAGGTACGTATTCCTTAATTGCTTTATTCCATACCGAATATTCGGGAATGCTAGTGCCAGCCTTCTTTTTTCTCGGATCGATATAAACTTCACAAATTATACAGACGGAACAAATTTATTATTAGCTGTTGATTTTATATGCATTGGATGTCGTCCTGTCAGACTTGACTTATAGGTCATATTTTCCAATAGTTGTTACAGAGAAACACCCCAGCAAAAAAAAAAATCAGAAGCCCCCCCCCCCCCCCCCCATCCAAATCCAAATCTACAGCTTACTTGTTATTGACTATAGCATTGGCAGTGTGACCTTGTCTTGGATCAAATCCATTCAGATCTATTATCAGTCTGTCCTGTCCTCTGTCGTCGTCCTCTTTTACAGTACCTGAAAATATATAACAATACAAACAGCTTATGAAAAATTTAAATTTATTAAAATGTATTTTTTAAAATATTACTTCGTTTTATTTTTCACTGCAAAATCTCTTCATCAGTGATTCAGTGATGTTAGGACAAAAATTAAACCTATCCATGTTTTTATACTTTAATAACTTTCCTGTGCAGATATCGCAAAGTTCAATTTTTAAGTATTGCGCATGATGTACTTACAGCTATTAAATTTCCAAGTCGGTTGTCCAGTTGCGCTCATGTTGCTTATATGTCTGACTGCAAAAGAATACTTAACAGGTGTTTATATAGACCTGATATCAAATCTCTGGTCTATATTTTGTTATAACTCAGTACTTGAAGTGTAACCACAAGCATATAATTTTGCAATTCATTCCGTAAGATAAAGACATCTATATATTAAACACTTCATGTCAGGGTATATAATGATAGCCTACTTGATAACACTGCTACGTACAATCTATCTATACGAAACAGGACCAAGAAACGCCGCCATGCGACGAAACAAGGTTTTTTAACGTTTCACCACATAATTTTACAAAAGAAAAATGCTTTTTTTTAAGACAAGTGTGAACCTCATCTAAACCCAAGAACTCATGACTGAGGACTCCTAAGAATCCATGACTATACCATAAAAATGAGAGAATATATGATTATTCAACATTTGAGCAATGCAAAATATATGTATAATGTGCATGAAGCCATAAAAATAAATTTGAGTGCGTACGAAATGCATGCAGGTGTCAGGATGCTACAAGAATGCTATATACAATGTATCATCAAGACCGTCAATTTAAACCCAAGTTATTTAACGGTAACTCATTTTCAATTTTTAGTAACAGTGACCTTGACCCATCTGATCCTAATTACAATCCTAAGCTAGATTCCGTGCAAAGCTGATATTTTCCGAGTTTGGTCAAGATTGACAAATAAATACTTAAGTTATTGACTGGATACTAATTTTCTATTTTAGCAACAGTGACCTTGACATTGACCAGATTGATTGTAAATAAAATCACACCCTAGTTTTCATGCAAGTTTGCTTCACACCAAGTTTAGTCAATATTAGTCATTCAAATCTTAAATTAATGACTGGAATCTAATTTTCTAATTTTAGTAACAGTGACCTTGACCTAACTGACCCCAAATACAATCCCAAGGTATACACCATGTTTAGCAAACTTGAGTCAATGCAAGCCTTAGTTTTTGACTGGAATCTAATTTTCTATTTTAAGTAACTGTGACTTTGTCCTTGACCAGACTAGTCCCAAATAAACTCCCAAGCTAGGTATTCATGCAAGTGTATTATATACCATGTTTGGTTAAGATTGACCAATAAAAACTTAAGTTTTTGACCGAAAACCAATTTCATATTTTTCGTAACAGTGACTTTGACCTTGACCTAACTGACCCCAAATACAGTCCCAGGCTAAATTTTCATGCAAGGATGCTATACACCATGTTTAGCCAACTTGAGTCATTTTAAGTCTAAGTTTTTTTTTTATCTTTTATTTCGATTTTCATCTGCATATATATAACAAAAAGAGAGTGTTACAAAACAATACATGAAAAAGCGGATCCTTCATGACCCAATAATGTATTATATATACAGTGAAGTTAGTGGGTTGATTTTAGAAAAAAAGAAAGGATAAGAAATTAGAATGAAGGTAAAGAAAAATAAAGACAGTGTTTTAAGAGAAGGTTGAAGGCTGTGAAAAATGAAGATCCGTCAGTTAATCCAGTTATAAACAAAATTAAGGCCAGGCCAAAAAGTGTGTCAAAGCCCAAGGTAGCCAGAGAACGGCAAACGGCAGACGCGAAATGATATCGGTGTGGGAGGAAAGAACGCTATGCACATGACTGTGAAATCACGAAAGGACAAAAGTGTCATAAATGTGGAAATTTAGGACATTTTGCCAAAATGTGGAAGTCAAAGATAGGCAAACAAAGTCGTTAAAATGTCAAACAATCGGATGAATCATCGAATTCAGAGGGTGAAGAGAATTTGTTTATCCTAGGAAACAAATTTCAGCACTTGCCTGTCATGATCAATAGAACAGACATAAGTTTTCTAATAGAAAGTGGAGTAAGCTGCAATGTTATTGATAGGGTAGCGTGGAAAAAAGTTGAAAAAGAAAGAAACTAAAAATATGCAAGAAAAAAGTGTATGCATACGGAGCCAAGTCGCCGCTTCATTTAACTGGAATATTTGAAGCAGAAATATCAGTGGGTGGACAAACGCGGATTGCAGAATTTCTTGTAACGGATACAGACTGTGGATATAAAACAGCAACCGCATTAGAAGTGTTGAAAATAGGGGAGAACATAAATGCGGTAAATATCAGTGAAGTGTTGAAAAGCAAATGCCCAGAGTGTTTTCAACGAACTGGGAAGCTGAGAGATTTCCAGTTAAAATTATACATCCACAGAAGGGTGAAACCAGTAGCACAGCCACTAAGGAGATTGCCTTTCAGCCTAAGATAAAAGAAACTGAAAGATTTGGAATCCAGGGACATTATAGACAAGACAAATGGTTCTTCACCGTGGGTTTCGCCACTGTTAGTTGTACCAAAGGGACAAAACGATGTTAGAATCTGTTTAGATTTCCGCCAAGCAAACCATGCCATACAAAGGGAAAGACACCCCATACCGGCAGTTGATGAAATAATACATAAAATGAATAGTGCGGCAATATTTTCAAAAATTGATTTGAAAGAGGGCTTTCATCAAATTGAACTAGAAGAAAGTTCCAGATTCATCAAAACGTTTGTAACTTCAAAAGGGCTTTATCGTTACAAAAGACTAATGTTTTGGATAAACTCCGCACCTGAAATTTATCAGTTTATTATTTCTCAAGTCATGGACGGACTGGAAGGGGTCAAAAACATCGCGGATGATAAAATTATTGATGCACCTGACCAAATCACTCAGATCTTAGATTAAATGCAGTGTTTGAAAGATTACGTGAACGGGGACTAACAGTCAATTATGAGAATACAGATTTTGTATGGACAAATTAATGTTTCATGAACATGGGCATGGACATGTGTTGTCAAAGCATAGCATAGGACCAGAACAGTCAAACGTGGACGCAATTCTGAACGCTAGAAGACCACAGAATGTACAAGAATTACGAAGTCTTCTTGGGTTGGCGAACTGGAATCATAGATTTATACCTGTCCTAGCTGCGGTAATTGAGCCGTTGCGTAGACTAACAAGAAAAAGGGGCTCATTTCAAATGGACAGGTGAACAAACAAAGGCGTTTGAAATTTTGAAAAAGAAAGTTAGTAAGTGCAGAAACACTGGGATACTTTTACCCAAACGCAAAGACAACTGTCACTACAGACGCAGGACCGCTAGCGCTTGGAGCAGTGTTAATTCAGGAACAAAATGGTTCCTTACAAAGTCTGAACAGAGATACTCTACTACTGAGAAAGAAGCTCTTGGTTTGGTTTGGAGCTGTGAAGGTTTCCGTCTTGAGTTCGATCTGGTTACAGATCACCGTGCACTAGAAGTTATATATGGGCCAAAGTCGAAACCACCACCGAGGACAGAGCGTTGGGTTCTTAGAATACAGGCTTTCAATTTCAAAGTGAAATACAAGCCAGGGAAATACAATATTGCTGATCCATTGAGCAGGCTGACACAAGAAAATTTGAAAAAGTCAAAAATGTCTGACATAGCAGAGGAAAATGTGAAATTCATAGATTTAAACGATGTACCAAAAGCTATGACTGCTCGAGAAATAGAACAAATTTCTTCACAAGACCCTGAAATTACGAGGCTTAGAGATACAATTTGGGGAAATGGAGATTTTAGGGACTTACCACAGTTAAAACATGTTAGAAAAGAGCTAACTGTATTAGGCAGAATTGTATTAAGAGGAACACGCATAGTGATTCCTAAATCACTGAGATATAGGATTATTGAAATAGCACACCAAGGACACCAAGGTATTGTTAAAACGAGACAAAGATTACGCGATACAGTTTACAGGCCTGGAATGGACAATCAGGTTGAACGGGAAGTCAAAAAGTGTAACAGCTGTCAGTTAGTTAGTCAACCAGAGAAACCAGAACCTCTGACAAGAACTAAATTGCAAGAAGAACCATGGCAGCACCTATCGATAGATTTGATGGGTCCATTCCCGTACACTGGAGAGTATATGTTTGTAGTTGTAGATTATTTTAGTTGTTGGTTTAAAGTAGATATCTTTTTTCTGAAAGCATGCTGAAAAAGCTTTCACCCGTTTTCAGGCCTCAACTAGAATTTTACATTATAAAAATTCTTTACGTAAATACAAAGCACACCAGCCAATCTTCGGTGCACAACATGATTTTTTGCAACTCTACAGTTTTCTTATTGAAAAGGACCATTTTACCTTTCAAGCGACAGATTGTTGGCAAAAAAAGGCCCCCGAGAGAGCACAAAACAGGTGAGCGACGACGTAGTATCCTACTATTGAGATCTAAACATATGCATACAATAGGGGTAATTACAACAAGTCTTGCACAATCTACAGAATTGGTCCAATAAAAATGGTTTTAAATTTTCAAAATCTAAGACAAAATTCCTATGTTCTTTGAAGATGAAATTTTAACCTTTCGACTTTCTGATCATTCTTCTATCTTTTCTGCTGAGCTAAAGGCGTCTGAACTAGCTAAAGGTCATATTGACAAGGGCGATCAGTGATCACATGTGTCACCTGATGATAGCCAATTAAGCAGTTGTATTGAGAGGTGATTAGACAAAACGCCTTTTTCATTCAAGGGCTATAACTCAGCCAAAAATCATTCAACCAAAAAACCCGTTAGACATGAGCAAATACTTGAGGTACCGATCAATCCTGTAAAGTTTCATTCAAATTGCATCAGTAGTAGAAGAGAAGTAGTCTGGAGAAACCTTAAAAATAAAAATCATTGAAGGGCAATAACTCTGACAAAAATTATTGAACTGGACAATGCCGACGATATGCACAACAAGACTTGGTACTGATCATTCCTGTAACGTTGGATGAAGGCGCACCAGTAGTTTCTGAGGAGTAGTCCGGACAAGTTTTGTGACAGACAGACAGACGGACAGATGGACACACTGACGATGGAGAAGTAATCCCTTTATGTCGTGGCTACTTTGTAGCATGTTGCAGCTACTGTGAAGTATGCAACACAAAAATCTTTAATGGGCCAAAAAGCCTTTTTCATTCAAGGGCCATAACTCAACCAAATATCATTCAATCGGAAAACCCGTTAGATATGCGCAAGTACTTGAGGTACTGATCAATCCTGTAACATTTCATTCAAATTGCTTTAGTAGTGTAAGAGAAGTAGTCCAGAAAAGCTTTAAAAATAAATATCATTTAAGGGTCATCACTCAGACAAAAATCATTGAACTGGAAAATGCTGACAATATGCACAACTAGACTTGGTACTGATCATTCCTGTAAAGTTTGGATGAAATCGCACCAATAGTTTCTGAGGAGTAGTTCGGACAAGTTTTGTGACGGACGGACAGACAGACGACGGAAAAGTGATCCTTATATGTCACGCTACTTTGTAGCAGGCGACACAAAAATGAGGGATATTTCCGTTAAATTGTATTCAATGACTCACCGTCTTCAAGGCAGGCACTTGAGAGTGAGAGGCGTGATGACCCACTTGCTGTTTCTCTTCTCGAGAAACTATCCCGAATTTGTACGGAGACTGAAGTGATGTTTTGTTGGCTCCCCAGCCATATAGGCATCCAGGGTATTGAGACTGCAGATGCTGCAGCAAAAGCTGCCTTGAACTAGGAACTATGTACTAGAGGAATGGTTACCAGCTTGTAGAAACTCGCAGCGAGGGGAAATTGTGCTTTCTCGCCTGCTTTTTGGACATACTTGGATTACTCATTCGTTTTTGTTAAAGGAAGATGAGGTGCATCAGTTTTTTGCATGTTTCACCCCACTTTCTGTTCAGCATATATTTATCCACAGTGTGGATTTGCACCTATGTGTACCAAGTATTAAATGTAAAAAAACATTCAAGAGCTCTTTGAGTCAGTTTAACTGGCAAAGATATTCGACTTTATAAAAGAAATTCATTTATTTAAGACTTAGACAGCAAGTATGCCTTTTTTCATATATCAAATCTAGGTTATCCGGTTTGCCAAATATCTCAGCCCAAAGTGTTTTAGTTTCAGACATGAAGATTTTTAAGTCTTACCTATATAACCCTTTGTGAAATCATGTGGTCTGAGGGACAGGGCCAATTTTAACCCCGGGACCACGATACCAATAAACTTGGTAGATGTTAATTACACAATGCCTTGTGGTTTGGAAGAAGAAAAAAATTGAAGTTTCACTTTTAAAATCTATTTCAGTTACTGTGATCCAGATTTGCAATATACTGAAATCGTTTGAAGAACTTTGATAGAGCTTCATGCAACTAAGTTATAGGCTGGTTTTATCAAATTTTGCTTAGTGGTTTCAACGATGATGTCCTTTGCTCAATTGTAAACGACGTACGACAGACCAAGTACTCTTCTGGAATATTTTTTTATCAATGAGTAGATGTTAAGAGCAGTTTATTATCTGTATTTAGATGAGATTTCACATTGTCGTTTTGAATGGTTAAGATTGTACCTTTGTGCGTGCGTGCATGTCTGTTTGGTGGAAATTGTCTATCTGGGTCAATGAATTTTTCTAGTAGTCGATGCAGACCTTGAAATTTAAGTTCATGTCTGACAAAAAAATTGAAGAAGCTTGAATTGTTGATAAGCTATCTGAAGATCATTTTCATATAAGTTGTGTAGAATGATAAAATATCCAAAATTAATAGATAAAAGGCAATTAGTTTATACAAGTTTCTTCATGTGATAGCATAATCAAAACACTGAAACAAACTTATCGTAAAATTTGATTGGTAAAGCACCTCGTAAAAAATCTCACGCTGATATGTAGCTTTTTATATCTAAAATCATAAAAAATCATAATCTTGAGTCTACATGCTAGTTTATTAAATCAAACACTTAAAATAATGAAGACTGCTCGTTGCAATAGCAACTGTGACCATATACACCTTTAGACATGTTATGGTGGGAAATTTGGAAGACAATTGAGATAAATGCATGTTTTTTTCGACTGTTTGTTTGTTTGTTTTTGTCATTTTTTTAAGGTTTTGGGAGGCTTTTTTAAAATTAATTTTTGTAAAATTGTCTTTGTGATCTTTGAATAATACTGTTTTTATAGTTTGCAAAGTTTATTATAATTTTGTCTTGAATACTTCAATTTTTACATACTTTGCTTTTAAACTAATGTCCTTACTATTGTTTGCTTCAAGTTATTAAGTTAACTGAACTATTTAGATCATAAATTCAGATATGAATTTGGTGAATTTGGACTTCGTTAGAAATGTGTATCCTGTTTTCAATTACATGTAGTTGAAAACGTTATAGAATATAAATCATGTAAATGAATTCTCTAAAGTAAAACAGAGAGAGAAAGAGAGATCATATAAAGGTTAAAATATATTTTCAAAATTGTTCATGCGTTTTAAAAATATTTCACCAACCTAACTCAAATAAATATGATAAAGGTCCACCAAAGGAACATATCTGAGAAATGACTTTGGCCTGAGGTTTCTGAGGATAATTTAAAAGTTTTCCATGTATACATATAGTGAAAACCTGTCTAACTACTGTTAAGTTCATAATGAACCAACATGGTTTCAAGGAATTTCATAAAAGACCCCCTCAGAAACATTTCTGCAAAGTTATTTTGAACTTGGGCAAAGTTTCTGCGGAGAAGATTTTTTTTTTCTAAATGGTTGCCCTCCCCTATGTCAGCTAAGGTATCCTACAAACCAAACTCAAAGGAAACTGATCAAGGACCAGCTAAGAAGCTTATTTGTGGGAAATTATTTTGAAATTTTACAGGCAGTTTCCCAGATGTAGATTGTTAACGTTTTCTTTATGGCTGTGTACTGAAAGGTTATTGTGACCTTCACCTTTGACCTATTAACCCTAAAAGGGGTCATCTCATTGTCATGACCAACCTGGGCCCAAGCTTTTTGTAGTAATTGGTTGGACACTATTTTGCTATACAAGGTAACTGTGACCTCGACCTTTGACTTGTAAAGCTATAGGCGTCACTTACTGATCATGGCCAACCTCAATACCAAATTTGAGGAACCTGGGCACAAGCATTCTATAGTTATTAATTGGAAATCATTTTGCTGTTCAAGGTCACTGTGACATTGGCCTTTGACTTAGTAATCTGAAAAACTATATTGATGATCTACTAGTCATGACTAACCTACAAACTAAGTTTGAGGACCTGGGACAAAGGCTTCTGTGACATTGACCTTTGACCTGAAAAACAATAGGGGTCATCTACTGGTCATAAGTTTGAACAACCTGGAACAAAGGGTTCTATAGTTATTGATCGGAAACCTTTATGCTATTCAATTACCTTGTGATGTAAAAAAACGAAAGGGGTCATCTACTTGTCATGACCAACCTACACACAGCTTGAACCACCTGGGACCAAGGGTTCTATCATTATTGATTGGAAAATGTTTTGCTATTTAAGTGACCTTGACCTTTAAACTGGTGATGTGAAAAAACTACAGGGGGTCATCTACTGGTCATGACCAACCTAATAAATCCAAAATTATGGAAAAGAGAGTTATAGTTCTTGACCACTGCACTTCTCAACAATGAGATCTATTTATCTATGAAGTTTCAAGTATCTCCAATACTTGGACAACCATAAAAAATCTTCTTGTCTGAAACCACAAATTTAATTTTATCTATGAAGTTCCAAGTATCTCCAATACTTGGACAACCATAAAAAAATTTTCTTGTCTGAAACCACAAATTTAATTTTTCTCAAGGGTATAACTGAAAAAGTATTGGAGACATCAAGTGAGCCCCGAGCAATGCTATTAATGACCCAAGCAGCATTTTTTGAAGACTCTTAAAAGAGGACCTCCATATGATACTCCATCTTAGATCTAAAATTTACAGTTTCTCACAAGAAGATTTTTAAAGACTAAATATTTTGCACAAATAAGGCTCCCAGGGTGGTGCCACTTGCTATGTAAAATTATGTGATCCCGGGGTCAGGCCATTAATTACATCAGGGGTATAATTTGAACAACCTTGGCAGAGGACCTTGAGCCCTTGGTTTTATGATTTCAGACAAGAAGATTTTTTAATATTTTCTCTATATAAGCCTAAGGTACTTCATTCAATAGATAGTCAAAAGTAAAAAAAACCCACTCCTTTACATCTTTGTATTTGTTTATCAATGATCCTTGTTACAATATATCAAATTATAGATATGCTTGTACAGTCATCAAATGGTTACAGTATGTGACATCATCTTTGCAATGTTTCTTCAAAACAAAACAAAATGTAAAAATGCATTAGTTAACAAAATATTATGTCTCCCAACAGTTCACAAAAAATTGTAAACAAGAGGGCCAAGATAGCCCTATATCGCTCACCTGAGAATCATTGCACAGAAACATCAAAAATCAGGATGTAAGTAAGTAGGTCAAGGCCAAGATCATCCATGGTCAAAGATTTAATCTGCATTCAAAATTTTCTGATGTTTCATTGTTGTAGCTGAACAGACGGTCTTCTAAGAATAGGCCCTGTGACCTATTTTTAGACCCTAGATGACCCATATACAATCCCATCCTAGATCTCATCAAGACAAACATTCTGACCAAATAGTAGGAAAATCCAATGGAAAATACAGCTTCTATCACATACACAAGCTTTTTCTAAGATTTGACCCCATGAACTAGTTTTTGACCCCAGATGATCCATATACAACCTCAACCTAGATTTCATCAAGACTAACATTCTGACCAAGTGTCATAAAGATCCAATGAAAAATACAGCCTCTATTGCATACACAAGGTTTTTCTAAGATTTGACCCTGTGACCTAGTTTTTGATCCCAGATGACCAATATTCAATCCAAACCTAGATACCATAGAGACAAACACTCTGACAAAATATTTGGAAAATCCAATGGAAAATACAGCCTCTATCGCATACACAAGGTTTTTCTAAGATATGACCCAGTGACCTAGTTTTTGACCCCAATTGACCCATATAAAATCCCAACCTAGATACCATAGAGACAAACATTCTGATCAAATATTAGGAAAATCGGATGAAAAATACAGCTTCTATGGCATACACAAGGTTTTTCTAAGATTTGACCCTGTGACCTAGTTTTTGACCCGAATTGACTCATATACAATCCCAACCTAGATTTCATCAAGGCAAACATTCTGACCAAATATTAGGAAAGTCGGATGAAAAATACAGCTTCTATTGCATTCACAATGCTTTTCTTAGATTGGACCCCGTGACCTAGTTTTTTACCCCAGATAACTCATATACAATCCAAACTAGATATCATGAAGACAAACATTCTGACCAAGTTTCATAAAGATCCAATGAAAAATACAGCCTCTACTGCATACACAAGGCAAATGTGAACAGACAGATGACGGACAGACAGAGAGACGACGGACATCCAGCTATCACAATAGCTCACCCTGAGCATTCGCTCAGGTGTGCCAAAAAAACTGAAGAAAGCTTAGTCACAAATTCACAATAATGTTATGATATAAACAAGACCTGTCATTGTGGACAGACATATGCCCCCGAAGTCATACTTAGGACAAGAACATGTTTTTCACTGGAAATGAAGGCCAGATAGTATAGCAAAATGTGAAAGAAAAAGTGTGAAAGGAGAAAGGAATGTTAACAAACACATGTCAGTAGGTTGGTGTAGGCACACGTTTAATAAATCATAAATTACTGAACATTTTTTAAGTTTGCAGGTTAAAATCCAGGCATGTCAGAATTGTTAACAAGACATGACCAACCAAGCACTTTTATGAAATTTATATCATGACTTTCAAAGTCAATTTGGACGTACAAGTGTGACCTTGACCTCTGAGCTGGACAGGTGATTCTTGTTTGCAACAGCTGGTCATCATGTCCAACACATTTATGCCAAGTCAATTTAAAACCAATCAGGAATGACAGATTTGTTAGCCAGACATGACCATCTATGCACTTTTATGAAAATTTCCTTTCAAGTCCAAGTCTGACCTTAAACAAACATAATTTGATGTTTAAGTTTGTCTAACAAACATGATTTGATGTTTATATATGTTAAACAATAAATCAAGATAAACATTGACATTATTATAAACTGTGCATTTTTTTCATTTTTTTTACTGAATTTCTATTCTGAAAAATCTCAATCTATTTGAACAGCATTGTTCCATTTTGATGTAACTTGCCTAGAGGCAGTAAACTCTTAGCTGATAAAATATCTTTGAATCAATAGCAGTATTTTTATGATGTAAAATTAATTTAGTTAACTAACAAAAATGCACAATAAATTTAATTAAATATAAAAAAATGCTGATATGTATCAGCATCTGTCAAACTGGAAGACCTTTCATAAAATAATGTTTCTTCAAAATATAACCTCAGGCCAAGAAAACAAGTTTAGGCCAAACTACCCCTGTTACAGATATGTTTATTGTTACAATCTTTAAGTGGAAAAATTCAAACTTCACTGAAAGCTTTTAAATGAAAAAAAAAAAATCTTCTTATTCAATTTAAAACATAAATATCTGCCTTTTTTTACAAAATACAAATCCAAGCAGTCAAAAAATGAAAACAAAAATGCCAATGCTGTTTGATTTTGCCACGACAATATTATCACAACACAGAATATATTTTTAAAAAAACCACAACAACCACAGCAAACGCACAGCATAGTTATTTACAAATTTCCTGTACAACGGATTTATAGGGGAAAGTCTGAGATTTTATATATATGCCCAGATGCTATAAAAACAAAAAACCTTTACTACAATAGATGGATGTTAAACTTCTGACTATTGATTCAGAATCATAAAGTTGAATTTTTAACTTACTTCTGTAAGCTGAACAAAAAATAAAATAAATAGACAAGAGGGCCATGATGGCCCTGGATCGCTCAGCTGAGTACTTTAGCTGTAGGTTTGCTGTTAAGCAGTATTTCATTTTTTAACTGAAAATATGTAAGTGCCTACAAACCAAATATGTAAAATATCAGTCAATAAATAAAGGCTCTATGACAGAAAGTAGAAATATCTATCATAAGCTATGGTGACCTTGACCCAGTGACCTCAAACCCTACCCATGGGTAGACGTCCATGCAAGGAACCTATATACTGAATATCAAAGATATTGGTCTCTAAATGAAGGCTCTATGAGGTACAGTAGATGAATCTATTTTTAGCCTCAGTGACCTTTAACCTAATCTAATAATTTCAAAAAGCTTGCTTCATGCCAAATTTTAAAATTCTAGGCCTTGTGGTTTCAGACAAGAAGATTTTTAAAGATTTTCTTCTATACTGCTATTTAAAACTTGCGACCCCTCGGGCGGGGCCAATAGTGACCCCAGGGACATTCTTCAAACAAACTAGGTAGAGGTCCACTAGACAATGCTGCATACCAAATATCTAAGCTGTAGGCATTGAGGTTTCCAGTAAGAAGAATTTTAAAGATTGCCTTTTACATATTGAGGGTCACCAGGGCGGAGCCAATTTTTACCCCGGGGCCAACATATAAATAATACAGGTAAAGGTTCTCTACACAATACTCCACACCAAATATCTAAGGTCTAGTCCTATTAGTTTGGAAGAAAAATGATTTTTCATGTTTTACCTACATAACTATATGTAAACCAAGAGAACCCTGGGGGTTGGCCAATTTTGACCCAGGGGACATAATTTGCACAAACTTGCTAGACATCCACTAGACAATGCTGCATACCAGATATCTAAGCTGTAGGCATTGAGGTTTGCAGTAAGAAGATTTTTAAAGATTGCCTTTGTTACATATTAAGGGCCCCCGGGGCGGGGCCAATTTTTACCCTGGGGCCAACATATAAACAATACTGGTAAAGGTTCTCAACACAATACTCCACACCAAATTATCTAAGGTCTAGTCCTATTAGTTTCGGAGAAAAATGATTTTTCATGTTTTTCCTATATAACTATATGTAAACCAAGAGAACCCTGGGGCATGGCCAATTTTGACCCAGGGGAAATAATTTGAATAAACTTGGTAGACATCCACTAGACAATGCTACATACCAAATATCTAAGCTGTAGGCATTGTGGTTTCTGAGAAAAAGATTTTTAAAGATTTCCTATATAAGTCTATAAAATCAATTGAACCCCGGGGTGGGGCCAAACTTGACCCCAGGAGCATAATTTGAACAAAATTGATAGAGGTCCACTAGACAATGCTACATACCAAATCTTAAGGCTCAGGGCCTTGTGGTTCCAGACCAAGAAGATTTTCAAAGTTTTTCCTTTAAGTTGCCATGGCAACCAGAGTTCTTGATGGAAAATGAATTCTTTGAACAATTTTGGTAGAGCTTCATGCAATGAACATCCCAGGCATGTTTCATTAAATTTGGCCCAGAGGTTTCAGAGCAGATGTCGTCTGAATGAAATTGTTGACAGACGACGGACGCAGGCCAAAGACCGATCACTAATTTTCAAACTGAAGATATACAAAGATCTCATATTTTATACAAAAAAGAAGATTTTCAAAGTTTTCCCTATGTAAAATAAGTTGACCCCCGGGGCAGGGCCAAATTTGACACCAGGGGCATAATTTGAACAAACTTGATAGAGGTCCATAAGACAATGCTACATACCAAATCTTAGATCTTGGGGCCTTGTGGTTTCAGACAAGAAGATTTTTAAAGTTTTACTATATAAGCCTATGTAAAATCCATTGACCACCGGGTAGGGGCCAAATTTGACCCCAGGGGCTTAATTTGAACAAACTTGGTAGAGGTCCACACAACATTGCTACATACCAAATCTTAAGGCTCAGGGACTTGTGGTTTCAGACAAGAAGATTTTTAAAGTTTCACTATGTTAAATCAGTTGACCCTCGGGGCGGGGCCAAATTTGACCCCAGGGGCATAATTTGAACAAATTCGGTAGAGGTTCACTAAACAATGTCCCATACCAAATCTTAAGGCTCAGAGCCTTGTGGTTTCAGACAAGAAGATTTTTAAAGTTTCACTATAAAAGCCTTTGTAAAATCAATTGACCCCCGGGGTGGGGCCAAATTTGACCCCAGGTGCATAATTTGAACAAAATTGATAGAGGTCCACTAGACAATGCTACATACCAAATCTTAAGGCTCAGGGCCTTGTGGTTTCAGACTAAAAGATTTTCAAAGTTTTTTCTTTAAGTTGCCATAGCAACCAGAGTTCTTGATGGAATTAAATTCTTTGAATAACTTCGGTAGAGCTTCATGCAAGAAACATCCCAGGCAAGTTTCATCAAATTTGGCCCAGAGGTTTCAGAGGAGATGTCGTTTGAATGAAATTGTTGACGGACGACGGAAGACGGACGCCGGACAAATTGTGATCACAATAGCTCACCATGAGCCAAAGGC
This sequence comes from Cyclina sinensis, assembly GCA_012932295.1. Classification (NCBI taxonomy): domain Eukaryota; kingdom Metazoa; phylum Mollusca; class Bivalvia; order Venerida; family Veneridae; genus Cyclina; species Cyclina sinensis. The sequence goes on along the minus strand of JAAONU010000007.1, from coordinate 3,931,858 downwards.
TTAGGCGAGCTAAAAAAAATATGAAACTAATTTAAGAATAAGTGTAAAAAGGAAACTGAAAGAAAAAGAATTCAGAAACAAATATTATTTTTGGCAAACATGTATCAACAAAATCAACATTGAAACAAAATGAAAAAGTAGGTTTGAAACAAATGAACCATGGTTTGGGCAATTAGAGCCAAACAAACACCATTTCAAATTCTGTAAATAAATAAAATGTCATTTTTTGGCTTTTTTTTTTAATTTAATTATATGATAATAATGATTTTTATTTACTTTTTCAAAAATAAAAAAATTCTAAAACAAACAAAAACATACATTAAAAACAATGTCATAACCAATTTGTCATTACTAACAAAGTAATTTTCACATGTTAAACAAGGCGACGCAGATTTTGCTTTTTTAGAAAACAAACTCAAACACACGTTAACTTAAACATATAAATCTCATTTTTAAAGCAACTAATCTCACATATTCATCTCACTTTGAACAAGTGAAATTAACTTCCATATTTATTACAATAACAAACAGAAAATCAGCCTAACATATTAATCTTGAATACAGAAGCCAGTTGTACATATTTCTCTCATTTTCAATCAGGAAACCAGCCTAAAACTTGTATCTCATTTTCAATATAAAAAGTCTGTCAACTATATTTATCTTCAGGAACAGGTGAACAAGTCATGGTCTTGCATTATTTTGGCATTTTACTTTGCAAGTTAAACTCCTTACTTGGTTTTGTTATCACCACCTTGATTTCATCTTTGGCAGGCTGAAAATATATGAAAAATATACATAACAATTGAATCACATTTCATTCTCACAATGTTCATGGTAATCTATTGTCATTACCAGCTGCCCAGTGTCTGCCATCTGCAACATTTATTATAAACAACACCTGCTCCAAAACCACTAAGTCAAAACTGATAAATCTTTATGCAGATGTTCCTTGCATAAATCTCTACCAAAACTGCTTAATGAATTCCATTCCTTGCAGAATTCTGGTTCCTATGGCAACAAGAACAAACAGGAAAATTGGTATTCTGATTTTAGTACTTTAGTATTTTTTTTTAAGTATAAATTGAAGAAAAATTCTGCTATAAAATATAACTAAAGCTATTACTGAATGTGATCAATACCCACAATACCACCTGGTTAGAGGCAAAAGGGGAAATATAAAAAAAGAACTAAACTAGAACTCCCATTATTCTGCCGCCAATACCCCCTAATATCTATCCATCTATGAAGTTTCAAGCTGATATCTTTAATACTTTTTGAGTTATGCTCTGGACCAAAAAAAAAGTATGAGAATTTTAAAGGCCAGTAACTCTAAAATTATGCAAGAGAGTTATGGTTCTTGGGCACTACACTTTTCCTTGATGAGATCTAATTAACTATGAAGTTTCAAGACGATACCTCCAACAGTTTTTCAGTTATGCCCTGGATAAAAATTAAGAATGAAAAATTTCAAAAGGAATTAACTTCAAAATTATGGAAAAAAGAGTTAATGTTCCTGGGCATTCCACTTTTTCTTAGTGAGATCTATTTATCTATGAATTTTCAATTTGATATCTCCAATACTTTTTGAGTTATACCCCAGACAAAAATTAAGTATGAAAAATCACAAAGTTAACTCCATAATAATGCAAAAGAGAGTTATGGTTCTTGAGTACTGCACTTTTCGTAAGTGAGATCTATCCACTATATAGTTTTAAGCTGATATCTCCAATAATTTTTTAGTAATGCCCCAGACAAAAATTAAGTATGAAAAATTTCAGAGAGTAATAATTCCAAAATTATGAAAAAAGGAGTTTTTGTTCTTGGGCACTGCACTTCTCCTTAAGAAGATCTATCCATCTATGAAGTTTCAAGTTGATACTTTCAATAGTTTTTGAGTTATGCCCCGGGCAAACAAAACCCGATGGCTGGACGGACAGATGGAAAAGATTCAAGTATATCCAACTTACAACATCATTGTGTGGGGGTATAACAAGCAGTGTAGAGTTATTGGTCTTAAGTACCAAACTTCCTCACAAAAGTTTCTTCCAAATTTTTCTATCAAAATGACTAAGCACGACACATCGTCATCATATAGGCATCACTTGTGCCAAATTATTTCAAAATCACTTGATAAAATTACAAATTGGGCACAAAATTTGGACAACCTCAAAAAGTGACCTTAACCTTTGAGTTATGCAGCTACTAGTTGTATGCAATATATGGTCTCAAATTTTTTAACATTTGTGTCAAGTTATTTCAAAACCCTTCATACATGACAAAGTTCTGCTGGAACAAGAAGTGGACCGACTGACCAACTGAGAGAGTATTTCCTGTATACCCACCAAAACTTCATTTGTGAGGGTATAAAAAATGGGAGAGAGACATTTTATAAACATGGCCAGGTAGTGTTGTGGTTTTTACACACTGCCTTTTCCATCACTTCATTAAGGTCAAAGATGAAATCTGTGTGCACAATTATAAGTGTGATTCAAATTTCCATCCTGTAGCTACAAAAACAAGAAAATAGGTCAGTGGGTCAAGGTCATGTTGGCTAAGGTTAAAGCAGTTAATTTCCATACTACAGCTGCAAAAATATAGATGTAGGTCAATAGGTTGAGGTAAGGAAAGGAACTGTTTTTCCATATTTGTCTATATAAGTTAAGTGACATCCCCACCCTCTATTGGGAGTCAATTTTGACCCTAGGGAGATAATTTTAATAATCTTTGTAATGGTCAAGTATACAGTGCTACATACCAAAGATCTAAGTTCTACAGCCTATGATTTCTGACAAGAAGTTATTAAAAAATTTGTATAAAAAAAATATATAACCTCAAGAGCATACAGTTTTGGACAGGAAGACTTTCAAAATTTTCAAAAGTTTCAGTTATACTCTAGACAAATACAGGGAGACAGATGGATGGACAGAGAAGTGGCCAACTATATGCTCTCCCTTCAAGGAGCATAAACATTTTGAAAATCTTGTTTAAAACCACCAGGCCCCAGACCTCAGAACTTTTGTGTATAGTGCTATTGTTCACTGCACCCCGGCCTTAAATGTTGTATAAATATAACCTGTGATAACAGTGTCAGGGAATCAGTTCTTTGGCTCAAGGGTCTAGAATGTTGGTTTTTGATATGGGAGGACCTGAGCTGGTATTCTGCTTTGGGTGGTCTTTTCAAAGATGCACCGCATCTTTCTGTTATGAACTACTGATGTTTGTAAGAAGATTGTTCAAATCATGTCCCTAGTGTCACTAACTGCCCCGCCCCTGGGGTTAATTGTTTTTACATAGAAATTTGTAGGAAAAACTTTAATATTACTCTTCTCTGGAATCACAAAGCCCAGATTTCTAAATTCTAGTATGGCTGTGGTAACAATCAGACTTTTCGTCTTTTATTTATCAGAATGTAATGAATATTATCAAGCATAATATGATTGAATTTTTCTGATGTTTGATGCAGGCCTAGACATTTTAGTTTATGACAATTTGAAGAAGTTGAAGTGTTGATAATCTATCTCAAGTTCTACTTATTATATTAACATAAGTCACAACATGTTCATATAAGTCATGTAAAAACACAACATCACCTCCAAAATTAATGAGTACACATGCAATCAGTTTATGTGAGAGAAAAAAAACAAAAACAAACACACTTAATGTTTGATCTGACTGACAAGTATCTCTTATATAATCTTAGGCTGATATTACATATCTTCTGTGACCTAAAATCATCCAAATCTACATAAAAATGATAAAAGACAAATAATGAAACACTTAAAATGTTGAAAGACTGCTTTTGCTATAGCAACTGGGACCCCTTTGGACAACTGTTTGCATAGTGTTGCAATGACTGGAAATTTGAAAGACACTTGAGATATAACTTAATGTGGTTTTTTGAAAGGTCATTTTTGACATTAATCTTTCCAAAATCTTCTCTGTGATGTGTGAATTATAAGTTTTTATATATTTTGCAAAGTTTATCATAATTTTGTCTTGAAAAAAAAAAAGTTTTACTAATGGCTTTCAAGTTAAAAATTGAATTATTTATGTCATGAATGCAAATAACATGAATTTGGACTTCATCAGAAATGTGTTTATGTTTTTAATTACATGTAGCTGAAAATGTAAACAATAGCTGTCTGAAAGACAGCCAATGCTTGTCAGTTGACTATTCCAATTATGCTAGAAGAAAGTACTGTTACACACACTGTATACATTGTATGTATATCATAGTCAATATCAGTAGGGAAAGTCAATGTACGTTTTGTTAATGGACAAATTACAGACTTTTAATTCATAATCTTACAACCAGAAAGTATATAAAGCTTTAAACATCTTTATTGGTTGAGATGACACTATTTCTTAACATTTTGCATAGTGTTGCTAAGTCCAAAAAGGGGAGAAAATTTGTTAAACTGTTAAGAGTTATCTGACCTTGCACAGTGACCTTAACCACTGACTCAAACCCATGGGTGTAGTTTCCAAACAGGCATCTTCAGTCACTGGGTAAATATCCAATACAAGCAAGAAATATTAAGAAATACTCTCTTACTCCAAAAAGGTAGATAAATTTGCTATAAGACTGGTAAGAGTTATCAAATTGTGTACAGTGTTCAGGACTAATGACCTTATAAAAAGTTAAAAACAGGTTTCTTGAATGGTTATGAACAGAGCTACTCAATGCAAAACAGTGCACAATTGTTTTTCAGTCAATAATGTGAGAAAAAATTGTAACTATATAGGTAAGAGTCATCAAACCTTTTTTTCAATGATGTAGACTTAGACCTTAGAGAGGTATATAAAAATTTAAACATCTTTATTGGTTGTGGAGATGGACAACAGTTTGCACAGTGTTGCTCAGTCCAAAAAGGGGAGAAAAATTTGTAACAAGAGGGCCAATGGCCCTAAAACGCTCACCTGGGTTCAAAGATGAAAGAAATTTTTATGAATGTAATGATGCATATCACAGAAATGGACCAATGGAATTTCATTGCCATAGCTCCAAAAACAAAAAGTAGGTCAGTAGGTCAAAATACAGGTCATGAGACAACATTTTTGAAATCAAAACGAAAAGCTGTACACACAGTCCAAATTTCATTGCCACAGTTTTAAAACAAAAAAGTAGGTCAGTAGGTCAAAAATATAGGTCATGATATGACTTTTTTGAAATCGGAACAAAAAACCGTACACATGGTCCAAATTTCATTGCCATAGCTCCAAAAACTAAAAGTAGGTCAGCAGGTCAAAAATATAGGTCATGATGACATTTTTGAAATCGAAACAAAAAACTGTGCACATGGTCCAAATTTCATTGTAGCTAAAAAACAAAAAAGTAGATCAGCAGGTCAAAAATATAGGTCAAGGAATAATGTTTTTGAAATCATCTTGAAAAACTGTACAAATGGTCCAAATTTTATTGCCATAGCAAAAAACTTAAAAAATGAGAAAAAAAAATTTTGGGGGTGGGGGGAAAGTGACCCGTAGGGGAGGGGGGATGACCCCACTGTGGTCACAGTGCATACTACCAAATATCTTAGCTCCAGGCCTTGCAGTTTCTGACAAGAAGAATTTTAAAGTTTTTTGCTATATATCTCTATGTAAAACATGTGACCCCTTCGGTGGGGGCAGTTTTGACCCAGGGGCCATGATTTGAACAATCTTGGTAGAGGACTACTAGACAATGCTCAACACCAAATATCTAAGCTCCCTGCCTTGTAGTTTCTTACTAGAAGATTTTTAAAGTTTTCCCTATATAACTCTATGTAAATCAAGTAAGCCCTGGGCGGGGTCAGCTCTGACCCCAGGGTCATAATTTGAACAATCTTTGTAGAGGTCCACTAGATGATGCCTCATACCAAATATCTAAGCTCCAGGCCTTGCAGTTTCTGACAAGAAGATTTTTAAAGATTTTCCTATAAAACTCTATGAAAAATATGTGACCCTTGGGCGGAGCCAATTTTACCAAGGGGCCATGATTTGAACAATCTTGTAGAGGTCTACTAGACAATGCTCAACACCAAATATCTAAGCTCCATGCCTTGCCGTTTCTGACAAGAAGATTTTTAAAGTTTTCCCTATATAACTCTATGTTAAACATGTGACCCCTGGGGCGGGGCCAGTTCTGTACCCAGGGTCATAATTTGAACAATCTTGGTAGAGGTCAACTAGATGATGCCTTATACCAAATATCTAAGCTCCATGCCTTGTGGTTTCTGACGAGAAGATTTTTAAAGTTTTCACTAAATAACTCTATGTAAAACATGTGACCCCTGGGGCGGGGCCAGTTCTGTACCCAGGGTCATAATTTGAACAATCTTGGTAGAAGTCAACTAGATGATGCCTTATACCAAATATCTAAGCTCCATGCCTTGTGGTTTCTGACCAGAAGATTTTTAAAGTTTTCCTATATAATTCTATGTAAAATCAAGTGACCACCGGGGCGGGGCCAGTTCTGACCCCAGGGTCATAATTTGAAAAATCTTGGTAGAGGTCAACTAGATGATGCCTTATACCAAATATCTAAGCTCCATGCCTTGTGGTTTCTGACAAGAAGATTTTTAAAGTTTTTCCTTTTGCTTGCCATGGCAACCAGAGTTCTGCATGGAATTGAATTCTTTGAACAACTTTGGTAGAGCTTCATGCAAGGAACATCCCAGGCAAGTTTCATTGAATTAGGCCCAGTGGTTTCAGAGGAGATTTCGTTCGAATGGAAATGCTGACAAGACACGACGACGGACGCCCGACGAAGGGGGATCACAATAGCTCACCATGTCACTGCGTGACAGGTGAGCTAAAAATAGGTAAAAGTTATCTGACCTTGCACAGTGACCTTGACCAATGACTCAAACCCATATGTGAAATTCAAAACAGGGATATTCATTCACTGGGGATATATGCAATACAGGCAAAAACTTTATCTGAATTTTCCAAGTCTAAAATAGGCATAACTCTGAAATTACTGTTGACAGAGTTATAAGACTTGTCAGAGTTATGCATCTTGTAACAGAAAGTAACCATCTGACAATTTTGACCCTAGAGGTACAATATGAATAATATTGGTAGAGGTCCACTAGACAATGCTACATACCAAATATTTAAGCACAGGCCTTGTGGTTTCTGACAAGAAGGTTTTTTATGTTTTCCCAATATATGTCTATGTGAAACCAAGCTACCCCTGGACCCTGGAATCACTATTTGAACAAACTGTGTAGAGGTTCACTAAACTATGATACACACTTAATATCTGAACTCTCCTCTGGTTTCAGGCAAGAAGATTTTTAAAATTTTTCCTATCCAAGTATATGTAAAATCAAGTGTCCCCTGTGGCAGTGCCAAAATTGACCCTGGGATCAAGATCTGAATCAACTTGGTAAAGGTCAACTACACAATGCTACACACCAAATATCTAATCTCTAGGCCTTATGGTTTATGAGTAATCAGCTACATTAAAGTTCTTGCATGACGCTGACGATGACCTAGGGATCACAACAGCTTGACTTTTTACTTTGAAAACAGACAAGCTAAAAATAGAACATAGATCATTATATAAAGGTTAGAATATGTTTTCAAAATTGTCCATGTGTTTAAGATTTTTTTTTAAAAGGTGTATGGATGTAATTATGTACCTACCATACTGAACTACGCCCGGCCCCTGGTGGCCATATCTTTTCATTGAACACATTAAATTTCACAATTCAGGTTATTATCAAACAAGAAATATGTCCATGGGACATACCAGTAGATGCCCCTGCCATGCTCATATGTTGACAGAGGATCATATGCAGATGGTTAAAATGAAAGAGGAGGCAGGTGGAATGTCAAAAGCAGTATAACTGTTGTAGGTATTTAATGGATAGGTTACTTAAAATGTCCTTTAAATGTGAAGAAATTTAATTTTATACAGAAATTAATTCGAAAAAGGGCCATAACTCTGAAAAAATTAAAGTTTGAACAGAACTATAAGTTTCATAATATTTATATATATGCAAAATATGAATGAAATCTGTTAAAGTGCATTCTTTAATATCTCTGAAAACATTATTTAAAAAGAAATCAACTCTAAGACAAGAGGGCCATGATGGCCCTAGATCGCTCACCTAAGTATTTTGGCTGTAGGTTTGCAGTTAAGCAGTATATTATGTTTTAACTGAAAATATGTAAGTAATGTAAATATAAATATGTAAAATATCAGTCAATAAATAAAGGCTCTATGACAGAAAAATAGAAATATCTATCATAAGCTATGGTGACCTTGACCTTGACCCAGTGACCTAAAACCCTACCCATGGGTAGAGGTCCATGCAAGGATCCTATACACAGAATATCAAAGATATTGGTCTTTAAATGAAGGCTCTATGAGGTACAGTATATAAATCTATTTTTAGCCTCGGTGACCTTTAATCTAATCTAATAATTCGAAAAAGCTTGATAAAGCTTGTTTCATACCAAATCTTAGATCTCAGGGCCTTGTGGTTTCAGACAAGAAGATTTTTAAAGTTTAACTTTATATGCCTATGTAAAATCAAATGACCCCTGGGTAGGGGCCAAATTTGACCCCAGAGGCATAATTTGAAGAAACTTGGTAGAGGTCCACACGACAATGCTACATACCAAATCTTAAGGCTCAGGGCCTTGTGGTTTCAGACAAGAAGATTTTTAAAGTTTCACTATGTAAACCTATGTAAAATCAATTGACCCCCGGGTAGGGGCCAAATTTGACCCCAGGGGCATGATTTGAACAAACTTGGTAGAGGTCCACACGACAATGCTACATACCAAATCTTAAGGCAAAGGGCCTTGTGGTTTCAGACAAGAAGATTAAGTTGACCCCTGGAGCGATGCTAAATTTGATCCCAGGGGCATAATTTGAACAAACTTGTTAGAGGTTTACAAGACAATGCTACAAACCAAATCTTAAGGCTCAGGGCCTTGTGGTTTCAGACAAGAAGATTTTTAAAGTTTCACTATATAAGCCTATGTAAAATCAATTGACCCCCGGGGTGGGGTTAAATTTGACCCCAGGGGCATAATTTGAACAAAATTGATAGAGGTCCACTAGACAATGCTACATACCAAATTTTAAGGCTCAGGGCCTTTTGGTTTCTGACAAGAAGATTTTCAAAGTTTTTCCTTTAAGTTGCCATAGCAACCAGAGTTCTTAATGGAATGGAATTCTTTGAACAACTTTGGTAGACCTTCATGCAAGGAACATCCCAGGCAAGTTTCATCAAATTTAGCCTAGAGGTTTCAGAGGAAATGTTGTTTGAATGGAAATGTTGACGAGGCACGGACAGACACCGGACAAAGTCCAGTCACAATAGCTCACCATGAGCCAAAGGCTCAGGTGAGCTAAAAAGCCATAACTCTGAACAAAATTGAGGTGTCAGGCCAATTTCAAAAACCTGTAGTTTCATAAGACACATTTACAGGCAAAATATGAATGAAATCTGTGCAAGCATTTCCCTTTACAAGAGTGGAAACAAAATGTGTATCGAAAAGGGCCATAAATCTGATAAAATTGGCAGTGTCATGCCTAATTTTGAAGCAAACCTGTAGTTTCAAAAACACATATACATGCAAAATATGATGAAATCTGTGCAAGCATTTTCCTTTAGATACTGAAAAATGAAATGTGGACAGAAGGATGGATGCATGGTCACATGGACTCATGGTCACATGGACTCATGGACACACTGACAGGTGCAACACTTTATACCCATTTGCCTTATTCTAACGGCAGCATAATCAAAGCAGAATTTTCTGTTGTGATTTTTAAAGTTTCCCATGTAAACATATAGGGAAAAGATTCCCCACCACGTATCATAATAAACCTCATAACATTATAGAGGATCACCCAAGGTTCATCAAGGCCAAATTATTTTCAAATCAAGTCAGTGTTGAATGGGAGATTTTTAAAGTTTCCCATTAAGACATCTAAGGAAGAAGCCTGACCTCTGATGGCCAGGTTTTTTTATTTATTACAATTAATTCTTTATTATTTATATTGAGAGTCACCCAAGAAACACTCATGTCAAATTATTTCTAAATCAAGCCAACTGTTTCTCAGGAGAAGATTTCTAAATTTCCCAATAAAGATATTTAATAAAAATAAGCCCTGCCCTTGGTTGCCAAGTTTTTTAAATAAACAGCATAAATTTCATAAGTTATATAGAGTGTCAGGAACATCTGGGCTAACTCATTTTTATACTGGTTGAAGGGGTTGCTGAGGAGCAGAACTTTGATGTTTTTCATTTTGGTTGCCTTTGCAACCAAAGTTCTGCACAAAACTCAATAAATTTCATCAATCTGAAAAGGAACCATGCAAGAAACATTCTGGTAAAGGTAGGTTGAAAAGGCCCAGTGATTTCATAGGGATGTCCTTTGAACTGGAATTGCTGATGGACTGACAGATGCCAGACAACAGACATTAGGTAACCTATTAACTCACTTGGGCTCAGGTGAGCTAGAAAGATATTTTTTACAATGTACTATGTCTATTTACAGACAGAGTCAACTATTGTTGCATAATTTGGAAAGAACCAAGATTACATTTATGATCATCTTACCTTGCAATTTACTGCATCACTACCCAAGCCTATGTCAGGGACCTTTAGCATATGTGTCTTGTCCCCCATGTTTGCTGTTACAACTAATGTACTGAAATGACAAACTGAACACATGAGCTATCAAGTCACTGGTGCTGCTCACATAACGTAAGTCCAGTTCCACATTGAAAATAAAATATCATTGTTAAAGAATTACATTCATGAATTTAGGATTATTTACTTTTTGAGCTATCAAAGGGGCCCTCTGTTAAGGCCAAATTTTGACTATTTCCATTACCATTGCAACCACAATTTTGATCTGAGGAAAAAGCATAGTGACGTGCATAATCTCCATACTTCCATCTACTCACATACTAATTTTCATTAAGCCAGCTGGTATACTTTTGAGTAATCAAAAGATCCATCTGTGAAAGCCATTTAGTGACTATTTCCATTACCACAGCAACCAGACTTTGATCTTAAGAAAAATTTAAGTGAAGTGTATAATCTCCATATCATCATCTATTCATATACAAAGTTTCATCAACTAGCTTTTATGTTAATGCAGTATCCAGATTTCTGGACATATAGAGTTTTATAGACATATAAGGAAAATAAGCCCTGCCTCTAGTGACCATGATTTTTAGAAATGATAAATTTTGAAAATTTATATAAAAGGTCACTCAGGGAACATTTGTTCCCAATTAATTTGATCTTGAATTTTTCCATGTAGACATATAAGAAAAATAAGACCTGTTCCTGGCAGTGACATTTTTACAGAGAAACAAATAAATTTCTTAATTTATATAAAGGGTCAATCTGGACACACTTGTTCCAAATTATTTCATCAAGGGTGCCACTGTCACAAAATACGCCTGTCACAAAAGGTTTGTAGAAGATGTGGGCATAATGGATAAAAAAGAGGTGTTAGTAGGGCAGCAAGTTTGACTATTTCTAGTGCTGGATAGTGAAACAAACATTTGAAATGAACTTCTGACCTCTAAGTGTGACACTGACCTTTGACCTAAAGACCTGGTTCATGTGCACAACACTATATTTCATGATGGGGAACTTTTGTATCAAGTCATACTAAAATCTCTCAATGCATGTAGAAGCTATGTTCCCTGCATAATCTGGACATTTCATCATTTTTAGTTATCTTGACCTTACATATGGACCAGGATTATGTGTGTATCCCTCAGTCTCATGATGGTGAACATTTATGTTAGAAATCCTCAATTCATGATGACTAAATGGTATTATATTCGAGCGTTTACGGTATATTAAAATCTCTCAATACATGTAGAAGTTTTGCTCTGCACAAGCATTTTCCACTGACCTCTAAGTATGACACTGACCTTTGATCTAGAGACCTGGTTCATGTGCACAACACTACAATTAATGATGGTGAACTTTTGTATCAAGTAATACTAAAATACTTCCATGCATGTAGAAGATATGCTACGGTCAAATTCTGGACATTTCATCATCTCAAGTGACCTTGACCTTGCATATATGGACCAGGATTATGTGTGTAATGCTCAGTATCATGATAGCGAACATTGTGATAGAAACCCTCAATTCATGATGACTAAATGGTCCATACTCACATTTCATATTTTTATCTGACTTTTGATCTCTGTGTGTGACCTTGACCTTGGTCACAGGGACCTAAATTTTGTGTGCAACACTCTGCCTCACAATGTTGAACATTTATCCCAAGTTATATTAAAATCCCTCAATGCATGTACAAGTTTTGCTCTGGACAAGCGTTTTTCTCTGACTTCTAAGTGTGACCTTGACCTTTCACTTAAAGACCTGGTTCATGTGCGCTACACTAACCCCAATGAAGGTGAATATTGATATCAAGTATCTTTAAAATCCATCCATGCACATTGAAGATATGTTCTGGACAAAAGTAGAGGCCGCCCGCCCGCCATGGGCGTTCCCATAATATGTCCCGTTTTTCAAATGGGCATATTAAAATGAGACAACAGTTTCTTAGGAGAAGATTTTATAAGTTTCCAAAAATAAACATATGAGGCAAATGAGACCAACCTCTGGCAGCTAGGCCTATAACGATATCTTTGAATATTCAGTATAATTGAATACAGCTTTGTCAGTATTTGTTAACTGCATTAACCCGAACTAAATGATTGCAAATGCCAGTGGCAGCCATGTTATATAAATTTCACCATTTATATAGACAGTACAAATTCCAATCTTTAGAGGTTATTCAAGTTCATGTTTTTGCTGTTGATTTTACATATATAACATTATCCTGTCAGGCTGGGCTAACAGGTAAATTTTTTCCCTATAGAGGAACAGTTCCTTGAGAGAAATACCCCAGCAAAATATGACAAAACATCAGAAGGCCCTCCGAAATCTGCAAATAATATAGCATCACAGTTATAATACCTGTTTATGTGAGCCTTTATTTGAAATATGCACAGAAATCTGCCAACTTACTTATCAGTGACCTTAGCATAGGCAGAGTGACTACCCTCTGATGGTTTAAATCCTTCCAGCCTACATTTCAGCTTAGCCTCTTTGTCATTCTCCGAAACAGTGCCTAAAAATATATATGACATTAATGATTACATAGAATGTTGTATGTTGTGTGCAAAAAAAAGCCGCCAATGTCTTTATACACCTAGACTTTATATGCCATTTTACAAGACCTTATGCGCCACTATTATTTTCGCAAGTTTTCATTTATTTTACATTAAATTAAAATATGAGTGATAATATGAGGTTTATGGTGTTTTTTAAGATTATGTTTTCATTGTAATAAATAATCAAGATATTTTTTTTTAAAAGTCTTCCCTGTATAAGCCTATGTAAAATTAAGTGACCGCTCAGGGCAGTGTTATTTATGACCAAAGGGGCATTATTTGAACAATCTTAGAAGATGACCTCCAGAGGATGCTCCATGCAAAAAATCCAAAGTAAAAAACTTACGGTTTCTCACAAGAAGATTTTAAAAGAATAAATATTTTGCACAAACAGGACCCCAGGGTGGGTCCAATTTTGACCTCAGGGACATAATTTGATAGACTTGGTAGAAGACCTCTAGCTTTATGCAAAATGTCTAAGTTCTAGAACTTGTGGTTTTAGGCAAGAAGATTTTCTAAGTTTTCCCTATACAAGCCTATGTAAAATCAAATGACCCTGGGGCCAGGCCATTTATGACCCCAGGGGCATAATTTGAACTATCTAAGCAGAGGATTTTGAGCTGATACTCCATGCAAAAAATCTTAGCCCTTGGCTTTGTGGTATCAGACAATAAGATTTTTTAAGGTTTTCCCTCTTTAAGTTTATTAAAATCAAGTAACCCCTGGGGATGGGCCAATTTTGACTCAAGGGGCATAACTTGAACAAACATGGTAGAGAACTTCTAGCTGATGTTCCATTAAAAATATCTAGACAAGAAGAGTTTCTAAGTTTTTCCTTTCTGTAGCCATAGCAACCAGAATTCTTGATTCAATTCTTTGAACAACTTCATGCAAGGAATATCTCAGGCATATTTCTTCAAAGTTGGCTTAGTGGTATAGGAGAGGTCATTCAAGTCAAATTGCTGATGACGCACACTGCAGCATGCATGCCAATGGATGCCAGACAATCAATGATCACAAAAGCTCACTCTTGACCACTTCGTGCTCAGGTAAACTAAAAATCAGCTGACCCTGGTGCAACGCCATTAATGACCCCATAATTGAACAATCTTAGTAGAGGATCTCTAGGTGATAATACATGCAAAATATCTAAGGTCTACAGCTAACAGTTTCTCACTTGTCAAGACAAATTTTCAAAGATTAAATACTTCACACAAACTGGATACCCGGGGCAGGGCCAATTTTGAGCCCAGGGACATTATTTGAAGAAATTTGGTAGAAGCTCACTAGACAATGCAACAAACAAAATAATTAACCTCTAAGACATACAGTTTCAAACAAGTTAGATTTTTAAGTCTTTCTTATATAAGCCTATGTAAAAGCAAGTGACCACAGGGCAGGGCAATAAATGATCACACTGGTACAATTTGAACAATCTTTGTAGAGGTCCACTAGACAATGCAACATACAAAATATCTAACCTCTAAGGCATATGGTTTAAGACAAGATGATTTTCAAAGATTAAATATGTTACACAAATAGGATCCCCGGGGTGGGGCTAATTTTGACCCCAGGTACATAATCTGTAAAAACTTGGAAGAGGTTCATCAGGTTATGCAACATACAAAATATCTTAACTCTTACGGATACAGGTTTAGAAAAGAAGTTTTTTTAAATCTCTCCAATATAAACCTAAGTAAAATCATGTGACCCCAGGGATCTGAAGGGCATAATTTGAATAATCTTGGTAGAGTAGCTTTAGATGATACTCCCTGCAAAATATCTGTCTAAAGCCAACAGTTTTTCATAAGATGATTTTCAAAGGTTAAATATTTTACACAAATAAGATCCTCCGCATTGAGCCAATTTTGACCTCAAGGAGATAATTTGTACAATTTTGGTAAAGGCCACTAGACTATACAACATACAAAATATCTAATCTCAAGGGCATACAGTTTCAGACAAAAACATTTTTTTAATCTTTCATAAAGAAGCTTATATAAAATTAAGTGACACCAGGGCAGGGTCATTAATGACCCCAAGGGCATAATTTGAACGATCTTGGAAGAGTACCTCAAGAAATGTTCTATGCAAAATATATTAAGCCTATTGCTTACGGTTTCAGAGAAGAAGATTTTTAAATATTTTACATAAACTGGATCATCAGAGTGGGGCAAGTAGTGACCCTAGGGCCATAATTTTAACAAATTTGGTAGAGGTCTACTACACAAAGCTTCATGTAAAATTTCAGAACTTTAGGCTTTGCGGTTTCAGACAAGAAGTTATTTCCTTCTATATTTCTATGTAAAACATGCGACTTCTTGGGCGGGGCTCATAGTGACCCTACAAACATTATTTGAACAAACTTGTAAGAGGTCCACTAGACAATGCTATACACCAAATTTCAGACCTCTTGGCTTAGCAGTTTTAGACAAAAAAGTTTTTTAAGGAATTCCTTTTTTATTGCTATGAAATATGTGACCCCTCAGGCTTGGCCAATAGTTAAGTTTAAAGGGGAAATAATTCTGGAAATATAGGTGCTAGAGTTATGAACCTTACAACATATGATGTTGGTGATGATAAGGAACATATATTTGAAGTTTGGAGTAAATCCCTCAATAAATAAAGAAGTTATAGTAAAATATTACATTTTTATGGATAAATTCTAAGTCTAAAGGGTAGATAATTCTGAAAATATGGGCGCTAGAGTTGTGAACCTTTCAAGATATGATGTGGGTGATGATAGGGAACATATATTTGAAGTTTGAAGTAAATCCCTCAATAAATAAAGAAGTTACAGTAAAATATTACATTTTTTAAGGAAAAGTCTGTAAGTTTACAGGGGACATAATTCTAGAAATATGGGCACTAGAGTTATGAACCTTTCAACATATGATTTGGGTGATAAGGAACATATATTTGAATTTTGATGTAAATCCCTCAAGAAATACAGACGTTATAGTGAAATATTACATTTTTATAGAAAAAAAATCTAAGTTTAAAACGGAGATAATTCCTGAAATATGGGTGCTAGAGTTATTAACCTTACAAAATATGATGTCGGTTATGATAAGAAACATATATTTGAAGTAAATCCCTAAAGAAAGAAAGAACTTATAGTAAAAAGTATTTTACTGCACAAAAACTTTAATCAGAAATCTGGACGCAGAATGCCCATGACGGGGTGCCTAGGACAGCTCTCCATAAATTTCGTATAGTTGAGCTAAAAACTGATAAATATGTACTTTTTAATATATTTCTTCATCTTGTTTTCTTTCAAAGTCTCTTTATAAGTGATGTTTGGACAAGCATTCAACCTATCCAACCCTTTACAGACTAATTAAAGTTATTTTTTTAAGTACTGAGCATGATGTACCTACAGCTATTAAACCTCCAGCTCATGTTGCGAGTTGCTCTAAATCACATTCATCCAGATATCTGTCAAACTGCAAGAGAATAATAAATAGTAGTATATGCAGACTAGCATTCATTTCATTATTCATTTTGCTTAACCTTTAAGATGTAGAAGGCGTACAAATATAAGTATCAGCCTGTAAAATCGGTTCACCTTTGGTGGCAAAATAGTGCACCTATCTTCGTGTAACAGTATCTAAAAATAGCTCTCTAAACTTAAAAGTGTTGTTACATGTACAATGAAAATGTTAGGAAACCACCCAAAATTTTTGTTTTACTTGGTTATATTAAGCTTGCATTTTATGGAAATATCTATTTCTTCTTAAATAAAAGGTATGTAAGTGTGTTAGTTCAGGATCAATCTAAATACTGACCAATGGACTATAGAAGACTTAAATAATTGCTCTAGGATAAACAAAAGGTTTTTGAAAAGAAACTGAACTATGAACAGTTTCAGTTTATGTAAGTTAATTCTTATTACTTTGCGTATAAAATCACCCTGTTGTTTATCTATAAGGGAAATGTGCACAACCACACAATGCTATACTACAGATGAGTAGCAGTAAATCAGAGAACTTAATACACTGAAAAAGCACATTGGTAGGAAGTGCAGTGTGCAAGAACAATAACTCTACCTTGCCTACTTTTAGAGTTTTTCCCCTTTATCAGATCTCCTTAAAAAGTTTTGTCCAGAGCATAACTCCAAAGTACTACTCAGTAACAGCAAGGATAACTTATTTTCCTCAGACAACTTTACAAGAATAGTCTTGTAATTAAAACTGAACATGTTCACAATAATTAAAATTAAAAGTTATTTTGACACTAACATGACTCTTCAACTATGAGATAAAGTTCAGAGATAGTTTAATACATCTTGTGATCTGGAATACAGAAGTGATTCAGAACTCCCATAGTGAAGGGGGTGTATTTACCCACAGGAGCCTGAAATTGTTGTTTTAGTCCTTCAATATTCGAAACTGTATTTCTAGCTTCTATTCTGTATATTTAATATTCTGAAAAATAAGCCAGATTAACAGTTTCGACTCTTGAATTACTAAACCTCAGGATGGAAACCAATTAGTAAAAATTATTTTAAGGATGGTCCATTTTGTCCCTGGATATGGTCTGTTTCGTCTCACAATATGGTCCATTTTGTCTGGTCCATTCTGTCCATGGTCTGTTTTGTCCATTATTCCTTGCAAGTAGTTTACTGTTAAGTCATTTGGAACTCCTTAACCAGTTAACTGACTGTAACATAAAGATAATAGTTAATACCCCCTTTTTTGCTTCAAATAACTTTCTACAATTTAGTTGTAACTAAACAGATGGAAGAAGTATTTTGGGGTTCTACTGCTTTTTTTCACATTTTAAATTTTAATCATGATCAAATATTTTCTTATTTCTTTACTATGAAAAGTGTTTCCACACAAACGACATCAGCTATCCGAAAATTGGTTTTATCCAATTTTACTTACATTTGTCATTGATTTTCGATCAAGCTTCAGCAAAAGTTCAAAATAAATTTAAATGCTGTTTTTTAAAGGTGTCATTAGCAACTGATTTTAGTAGATGTAGCTATATCTATATCTTTTGTTACCCACAGCCACCGGCCGAATCATGCAAATGTCCGAAGATTAATTAGTTACAAACGGTGTCCAAATAAAAAGGATCTAAGAATTTTAATCCGGTATTGTGCAATATTCTAGTGTTATATTTAGCAGCAATATACCATGTCACCCGCTTGTGAAATATAGCAATCGCGTATATATAAAGCTCCTTCTTTATACTGAAAATATTCAGTTTTTTTCAAAACATGTGAAGAACTGGAAACACAGTTTGAAAATTGGTAATTAAGATTTTACTGGTAATTATGTAACTTAATGTATGAGTAGTAGCTATACTTTTGTCATAAATTTTAATTAAGTAAATAAAGCTTAACAAGATAAAATATATGATAAATCTGAGAATAATACCGCGATGACGCCTTTATAAATGTGCTAGATGGTAGAAAGAAACATTAAGAGTTTAAAGTATGTTATCATTATATACAGGACAAGGGAGAAAAAAAGAGAAAGATGACCCATTTGTCCGAGTCAGAGATTCTTGCATTGGGCGAAGGAGAGGCGCTGAGACTATGTGAGCAGACGGCAATTATCGAAACAATTATCTCCCTGACCAAACACCAAAGTGCTAGAGTAAGACAGAGGGCACTGAAAGAAATGTGTCCATGCAGAGTGAAGGAGGACCTCAAAGATTTCTGGGAACGAGTGATGGAAATGATTGAAGATGAATCAGCAACTGTTAGATACCAGGTATGTTCAGAGTATTCATTTTTATTTAAACCTATTTTTTGTTAAATCCCGGTGGGGATATACATACTCGGGGTGATGTTAATCTATCTAATTTATGTGGGTGTCACATTCAGTTGAAACCAGAATCATTCAAATACATTTTCAATGATTATAATGAAAAATAATGACAGAAGTGTATAAGGAAATGATATAAGTAAAGGAAATTATATGTGAAATTCAACTTACTCAACTTATTACTGTCAAAAAGTCAACACTGACTATACCAGACAGGCGCAATTTTCTTTTGCTTCTTGTCTGCACAGTATTATGAAGTTCTCTCACATCTTAGTACAATTATTTCCTTGTTAATTATGACAAAGAAATTGAAAGCCTTGTCACTGACATAGAACTAGCCTTGTATGGGTAGATGTTCATTAGCAAAACAATTTTCATATCTATGTAGTATCATTGTGTTCATAATTCGAACCATTATTGTGTTAAAGTCTTTTAGAAAGTTTAAAATTTAGACGATTTCTTTAACTACTACATAATATTTTAAAACAGGTCATGCACACATTGTGTGACGGTTCCCCTGGACACATGGAGGACAAAGTCGCAGACGCCCTTGATATTTTCAACAACGATCCTGACCGAAAGATCCGCAGGAAAGCTCACCAGGTACTCACCGGATACAGAAGAACTGGCAAGTGGAATGTTATGTGATCTGCATAACAGCAATACCCATGCAAAAAATTTAGAGAACTTTACAGTTCTTGATAAATGCTTGAGCAGTTCAGGTCATAGCTGTAAGGCAAGAAGTTACCATGACAAGAAAAAGCATAGTTACCAATGTAGCTGACTTAGCAAAAGAAAATAAGAAATGAAATTAGATTTATTTGTGATATTATCACACCAAACTACTTGTTTGGAATGTAGAGCTGTTTTAATTCAAATGTCATATAATTAAGTCTTTAAAAAAGATACCAATCTGTTTAAGAGAGTCTTAATAAAATATGTGTCAAGTATATTTTCTTTTTTGAAAGGTAAAAAATGTCACAGATTATATTATGTCTTGAACTTGAATCCAATAGAATGTATCCAGGTTTGTTATTTTATGAAGGTCAATATATATTCAAACTTAAGTACTTGTTTACCAGCAGGGAAGCAATAAAATCTATTTTGAATAGAATTATTCCTTTTCTTCTTATTTTCTTTAATTTGTACCTTTCCCTTATGACATCCACTAGGTGGGCTAGAATAGAATATTTGTTAACTACATGTGTTTTCTAAATTCAACTTTAGAAAATATTTTATGCTTACCTCTGAAGCCAATCTTCTTAGTATTCCTAACCAGTAACAACTGCTTGAATTACTGACAAATACTATATCAACAATTAGCCTGTTAACTTACGATATTTATACAACTTTAGGGACAGAACAAGTCTTGTTAAATTACTGTTACCAGTGAAGAAATCTTGTCAAAATTACCTTAAAATTCGTCAAAATTACTTTCAACATCACTTTGTGAGATGTGTCAATTGCAGGTTTCCTCAGGGAAAGTTATCGACAAGTATTTAATTATCAAGTTTTATTTGAATAAACAGATTTTTTTACCTTAGGCAAAGCCAAGAATGTCAAAATTGTGCAAGTTTGATAACTAAAGATAAAATAATTTGATGCTTTTGAAATACTTTGCAGTGATTTTTTAAGGCCCTTTTGGGGCCGAAATTGGGCCCCATTCCCACCTAAAAAGTATATTTTTCCCCAAATATAGAACAATTTTCCCCACAAAAAAAAATTGTTTTATAAAAAAAAATAATAATAAACTAAAGAACATCTGTTTATGTTCAGTTGAAAGACAATTACTGAATTCTTACCAACTCTGTAACAATGAAAATTGAATAGATTAGTCAGATTGTTTGAAACTTAGCTGATTTGGTTTTTGTTTCCCTAAAACCACTATTTTTCCCCACCTGAGTGATGGGCCTCGCCACCATTCCCAAAAATGTGAAAAAAATCACTGCTTTGAAAAGACATAATTATAAGATTGGCTATGATAAGATCAAACTGCATAAAACCTTTAAGTGAAAAAAAAACAATGACCAAAATCCATTTTAGTTCAATATTACACTGCTTTTACGTTTATAATTTACTACTGTTACTGTCCCATTAACCAACTGTATACAATCTTATTTTGAGTCGGAGAGAAGCATCTTTAAAAAACAAGAAATGGGAAGAACTGATGGATGCTCCCCGAATAAATGCCAATTTCAAAAGGGCTATTGTTTAATATGTTTTTTTTTTAAAGTATGAAAAATAACAAAGGGCAATAACTCCTGAATTATGCAAAATAGAGTTACGGTTCTTGCACACATATAACTCCTAAATTATGCAAAATAGAGTTACGGTTCTTGCACACTGCACTTCTCCTCATAGAGATCTATCTACCAATAAAGTTTCATGTTAATATCTCTTGTACTTTGTGAAGAATGCCCCGGACAAAAAATAAGTATGAGAAATTTCAAAAGGCAAAAACTCAAAAATTAATAAAGCAAAATTAATAACTCTTGTGCACTGCACTGCTCATCAATGAGATCTATCTACTTATAAAGTTTCAAGTTGATAACTCTTTTACTTTGTGAGATATGCCCCAGACAAAAAATAAGTATGAGAAATTTCAAAGGGCAATAACTCAAAAATTAATAAAGCAAGAGTTATGGTTCTTGTGCATTGCACTGCTCCTTAATGAGATCTAACTACCTATGAAGTTTGGTCTTGATATCTCTCATAGTTTTTGTGTTATGCTCAGGACAAAATTATGACAGACGAACGGGATGGATGGACGGACAAAGCGCCAACTATATGCTCATCCTTCGGGGAGCATAAAAATATAGAATGAAATAAGCTTACACATTTTCTATGAATCGCTGAAATGTTTTTGTTTCATTCCAAACAAGTCTTTGAATTCCAATTCCTAGTTTAAGTAATTTTCAGGTTTAAAGGAAGATTTCATTCTGATTAACTTAGGAATGTTGCAACAACATTCAATATTATTTGAAAGCAGTACCTTTTTTTGAATATCATTGATAAGTTAAAGTATATCCTTCAACATAACAAGCAGGAAGTTTTTCTCCTTTTTTTCCAAATAGCTGGGCTATTAGTGTATAAAGCTGGACTGCTCTTCTGGGGTGACCTCTTAAATAAGTTTAACCTCACCCAACAATATCCCTGCAAATACAATGTAGTCAGTAGATTAGAGATGTCAAGTTGAGATCTACTCAGAAGGGAATTATCCTAGGTCTTGTGAAGTTATGCCTCCAAAATGGACAACAATTTATAATCGGTAAGTTTAACAACCAGTGAAGTATAGGGGCTGAATAAAGGTCTAAAAACATAAAAAAGACTTTTTCAATCTGAAACATTTTTTATTTCAGTTTTACCACAATAAGGATTGTAGATTATAATTACTTACACAACAAACAGTTCTGATTAACTTGTTTCACAGTGTATGTAAAATTTTAATAGGATTTGGAATATTTACTAGCAAAATTTGACAGCAAATGTATACAGCGTACTGTGAAATTTCATTTTTACCAAACCAAACACTTCAGCACTATTCAAATTTTATCGCAGAAAATTGAATCTCATAACCTGATAAGCCACAGATTACAATAGTATTCCTCTCTATATGCTCTTTAGTATTTAAGGAATAAGTAATGTATCTATGCTCCTCGGTGTTAAAGTATGTTCTTCAGTGTTAAAGGAATAAGTAATGTATCTATGCTCTTCAGTGTTAAAAGAATAAGTAATGTATCTATGCTCTTCAGTAGAAGAGGAATACTCCAGTATTTATGCTCTTCAGTAGAAGAGGAATACCCAGTATTTATGCTCTTCAGTAGAAGAGGAATACCCAGTATTTATGCTCTTCAGTAGAAGAGGAATACCCAGTATTTATGCTCTTCAGTAGAAGAGGAATACTCAGTATCTATGTTCAGTGAGGATTAAACATTACTTATGCTGTTCAGTACTACAAGAACAATCTATAAGACTATATGCTTGAGACATACACAATGAAACCAGTAACTCTGAACAGTTATGCATAAACAACTGACCTCTACACCCTGTTTACAAATGTATCTCCACAATGTACCTAATATGAAATAATTTGTGTAACAAAGACTAATGCATCTTATAACCTCCATATGTACAAAGTTTTGTCTTAGATAGAGCAAGTTATTATACACTATAATTTACAGGCACAACTTACATTCAACAGTGAAACAGGAACATATAATAAATAAAATCAATTTAACACCGATTTGTAACAAAAAGCAAACAAACAAACAATGACCATAGAATCAGTACCATTTTCATCAAGGCGCGTCAATCCCATTCCAGTAAGGACAAGATTGAATTGATGTGGAACAACCCATTCCAGTAAGGATAAGATTAAATTGATGCAAGTCAATCTCATTCCAGTAAGGACAAGATTGAATTGATACAAGTCCGGTATTACACTGCAAGCTCCTTGCCAATTTTTCTTATCCACTGGCTGTCAGTCTAACATAGTTTTACCAAATGATTACTACAAATTAGAACCAAAAAAAATCTTTGCTATGCTCCATTTTGAAAAAAAAAATTCTATTGCCAACCTGGGGCTTAAATAAACTGAAGAAAGTAATCATCTTTTATTCTTAACTATACACACATAAAACCAGTTGGTTTTTTCACCAACCTTTCATGCCATAAAACTGAAAGCTATAGCAACTATCAAAATATATTACAATAAAACCAAAAAAAGCTACACTTCCCACATTCTGTAACCATGCAGCAAAAACATAGTAACTGTATTGGCATTCAAATTCTGTCAATATCGTTTTGCTCCAAGCTTACAATTAATGTTAAATATTAGTGCTAAAATAAATCTTGTTAAAATATGTTAAAGTCTGGATTCGAGATTCTTAATCTTGTTGTCAAACAACATTACACACATTCACAACTTTGTTTCAATGGCAACTAAAAACGAAATCTCTTTTCATTAAAATCTTTAACAAATGCACTGAAATTAAGATCTTGATAATATAATGTCGTTTAAAATAGTACCAGATATCGATGCAATTTGAGGAAACAGATGTGATTTCAATGCAACATTAATCCCGAGTTAGATGCAAAATAAACTTGATGAAAAACTCATTCATTTCCTTTCTAGAAGTTTAAACAGTATGACATCACATTTCACAAAGTATTCATAGCCACAAGCGTAACAAAATGGTTTTTTTTTTTCATTAATGTCTTCAACTCTATGATGAAATCTTACTAACTGAATCACAAGACTTTTAAAAATAATAAAGGCTGCTTCTTGCAACATGAGAATCAAAAAGGAGTTAGTAACCTACAGTTCTTTGTTGGCTAATACCCAAATTACAGATGCACAATTGTGGAGTGGAGTTAGTACTATCTGCCAAACAGACTGTTAGATAAACTTGTGCAAAACTTTATACATAAATTAAGAGAAACAACCATCAGTACTGAACTAATGAATTAGATTTGTCTCTCATGTATTTGTATGTTTATGAAACATTAACATCAAAAGCAAAATGTAAGGATTGGTATAACCGAACAGTAAAAATACAAAAAACTAAAGAAATCTGGTAAAATACTCTTCTAACATTAATTATTTTCTAATTAATCTGTCAAGATGACGCCATATTTACATATCATATATACAAAATTATCACATAAAATTTCACACTTTCTATTGCAATGTGAAGATCTGTTGAGGACAATAAATAAAATGCAGACCTCTTTCACTTCCATCAAAATTCAATCATGTTTACTGACCATAATTACTTTACAGGATTTTGCGGAGGAAAAATGTAAGACAATTCGAGCCAATAGTTTTTGCATCAGCTGTTTTTCATTTTTATTACAACATGTAATCAAATGCTAGCCTCCTTAACATTGATTTTTTAGTACAAAGATAAATCTGTTACAAACCATATCTGATTGAAAATTTCAAAAAAAAGCAGAATCTGATTTTTCATACCAGAGACCAAAATGTCCCTTAGAATTTTCTATTAATATTTTTTTTTGAAGGCTACATTCCGTCTATTGCCCATCACAACAAAGAATGGATTTTCGATAAATTCACTCGCACACATATTCATTTCTCTCCAGAAGCATAATATTATGATGAAATATCACACAAATAAAAAAATGTTATAAAAAATTCAAAAAAAAAATCTTCCCAAATCTGTGGTATTATCACTGTTATTGGGACATACAGTATTATTCCTAAATCTAGACTTATTACCAGACAATGCCAGGGTAAGTGATTTACACAGATTACACTATGATATGATAAAACTAGTTGTTCAGACAATAACCTTGTAAATATGATGTGATAATAATTAACATCTGCAAGTTATTATCAATTACTCAAATTTCATAAAATTACTATAGAAGTATCAACATCAAATAACAGTCAAGTCAACTTTGCAAAAATTCTTTTAATTCACCCAAGCTTTGAAGATTCCCCCCACATTTTTTTTTGTTAATTTTTTTTTTATTTCTTGAACCCTTCTAAAATGATATTTCCAATATCTTCTCAAAGAAAGACCTTGACATCTAGTCGACCTTGACCACACTGTAGATCTTTGTAACAAACCAGAAGCAAGCAAAGAAACCAATTGATCCTGAAAAGATAAAAAAAAACAAATAAAATCAACTGTCTTTACAAAACAATCAAATAAAATCAACTGTCTTTACAAAACAATCAAATATAATCAACTGTCTTAACAAAACAATCAAATATAATCAACTGTCTTTACAAAACAGTCAAATAAAATCAACTGTCTTTACAAAATAATCAAATAAAATCAACTGTCTTTACAAAACAATCAAATAAAATCAACTGTCTTTACAAAATAATCAAATAAAATCAACTGTCTTTACAAAACAATCAAAAAAAATCAACTGTCTTTACAAAACAGTCAAATAAAATCAACATTCTTGTCTCAATTACATCTGAATCACATGCTTCCTGAACAGTTACTGTTTTTTTCAGGCTTTATAATTATGACCCTAGTTTTAACACCAATATATCTAATAATTTTCCAAATAAATCACTATTCAAAATGTATTCCAACTATCTAAATTTTGTTTTCATAACTGAGAATTCATGAGAAATCTGAAGTTTTGAAAAACAAAAATCCAGTAACTAAAAGGGATAGATAGATATACAACAGAAGTACCATGAGGTCTTTAATAACAAAGCACATGAACAATTACACTAAAACAGCAAGGCTGGGTGCAAATAATTCCTTCAGTGCTCAAGTATTGATTACCAAATTGTTTTTACTACAGATGACAACAATTTTATGCTTCTGACAGCCTAAACAAACCAGGAAGGCAAATTCAAGTATTTCCCTAGTAGTTACGGTACATGACTGACTGTAATTGTAAACCTTTCTAGATTCTAAAAATTTACCATTATTATGTAAAGTATAATTACATACAATCTGAAGCATGAAAGAGCCTATTTCCCAGCTTTGTATGCCAAACCATTTCTGAGAAGCAAATCAATTTCTTAAAACTTAAATACTGTAGCTAGACACTTACCAGTAAGCAAGAAGAACAAAAACACAACAATGAGCATGTATCCAAAGTAGAGGAATGTACTGGCCCCACCCTGGAGCTCAAGTTTGGATACATAGTAATGGATTGAATAGATGAAGAAATATACTGCTGTGAAACCACTCGTCAAGAACGATCTCCACCACCAATGGTAGTCCTGTAATAGTCAACATGATACATATTAAAATTTAATTATATTTTTCTAAACTTATCTCTCAAACAGCGCTTGCATTTTTATTTACATGCGCCCTTTCAGGTCTCAAACTTTTTAGAAAAGGATATTTGCAACAAAGCTCATAAACCTTATTATCAAACTGGAAGATGAACAGGAAAAATGTATATACAGATTTTAACAAGACCTGTGATAATTATATAGACTATTACATGTTGTACAGATGTTATAAACATGAAAAGTATTGTTGTCATAGAGGACGGACATCACTTGCCACTCACATATTGAGCAATATAAAAGTACAGTGATTCTTCACTAGTAAGAAAAATCATTTCTGTAATTATTTTAAAAAATCTACTAAAAAAAGAGGCATAGGTTCTCAAAAATTCTGAGAATTGCATTTTCATCAAAATCATGTAAATGTGAATTGTTTTGAAAGAACTGTTATCCAGTGTCAACATGTCAGTTAAAACTTCTATGTACAACCAGCAAAAGACTGCTCGAATACAAGTCTTTTATCGAGAGTTGTTGTTGTTATTGTGTGGATAGCCATTTATTACATATGAGATTTACATGTACTTGATTCCTGTAGGTTTTATTGAAAAAATATAGTACACATGTTATTCTTTCCCCTATCAATTATTTTCATTTTAAGGAGAATCAACTAATAAAATACACATGCAGTATATCATCCATAAATTTCAGGGTATGTCCCTTTAAAAACACTTCATAGGAAAGACTGTTCTTATTGTGTACTGTAAGTGGAACTGACTTCCACATATATGTACATAAAATTTCTATAACCATGTACCAAACTTTCATATATCTATAAAAGTTTAAATCTAAAATAACAGATCTCCCTGTGGGCAAAATTAGCTTTCAAAATTATTAACAAATGTATGACAGACTTACCTCTGCACAAAGATGAAAGTAACAAAGCAGGATTGTAGCTTCGGAACAGGTTATGATGAGTATTACAAAAACAAGAAACAAAAACCCAAACATATAGTAAGTCTGGGCTGACCTGAAACACAAAGGTCAATCATTAGCACAGTCAAGGTTTAAATAAAGTTTCCAGCTTTGGTTGGTAAAAGATTAAAAATGAAATATTTTTTGATACAGTGTTCTTTATGTTTCCTAAATAGAGAAACCTTGTCCAGCTGGTAACTTGTGGCGGATACCAAAGGAAAAAATATGAAAAACTGTTTTCAACAGTCATAGAGATGACATGTGTAGTGAATGTGAGCAAACTCATGCAACAAATAAGGACATTTCAGAACAGGCCCAATTGGGAATCAACCCCAGATTGTAGTCAGATGTGCTTACCATAAAGTTTTTACAATGTAAAAGTTGGCCTTACATAACACTAAAAAAGTATCTTAATGTACCGTAACCTGGCAAAATTCTAGGTGAACAGGTACTTATTCAAACTAGTGATTTTTGTGGGGCATAGTTAAATAAAACAGAATTAAAGATTTCATGACACCAAATATCACGCATCTTACAAGAACTACTTGTACTAGCAGTATTTGAGTAAGAGTATCTTGAGGTCAATGGCGAGTTAGAGTCTCCAGAAATTTTCCACATTCAACACAAAAGGCTCCAGGACTGGTCTAATCCCAGGAAGAAGTTACTGTGCAAGATTGAAATGTTCCATAAACTTGTCTTAAACTGATGTAAAATAAGCATGGTTAAACGAATCAAACTAAGGACAGTGTAGGTACCACTGACAAATGACTTACCATATGCTATTAAGGATGAAGAAAAGCTGTATGAAAATACAGCCAAAAGGCAGTACCCCACCCATGATGATACCAGGCAATGGTTTGGTGTAGACGGTTTGATCAGGAATCTGCCTAGGGATCTGGTTAGTCCTTACAGGGTGCTCAATAGGCTAAAATAGAAAAGTTTTACCGCTATCAACAGTGATATACTTATGAAAGCCTATAGCAAACCTAGGTGTAAAACTGACCTATGTGTCTGCATATGCTTTAATAGGTATACATGTATAAAAAATCAATTTTTCTAATGTCATTCATGAGTAGGAATTTCTATGACCTTAAAATTCCTCTACTAGTTCTCAAACCTAGTTTCCCCTCTAAGGTTTCAAACTTAATCCTACAAGGATGTAGAATACATGACTGTATTTACAAAAACAGCATAGATGCCACATGGCAATAAAGTGGAATGATTTTGAAATGCAAAGTTTTCTAAAAGATTATCAACTAAAATGATAGTTACAATTTATGGCAATAACATACACGGCAATCACTCACCCTTTTCTTAAATCCAAAGTATGCTCCAACAAATGTGAGGGGCACTGAAATACCAAACCAAAGGGCAAGAAGAGCCAACAGGGTGGTGAAAGGTATTGCTGCACTAGATCCCTCAATCCATAGGACAAGGTTCAGGATAAAGAACAAACCAAATACAATCCTGTAATATATTTATACATGTTACACAAGATTCTTGGAAAAATAACACAGTCTAAAAAAATTCTTCTGGTATAAGGAACAGTGGTTGTACACATAGCTACCCTGACAGAACTGACTGACAGGCTATGAGCTTAGACTAGACTAAAATATTTCAATAGGTAAACAGTGTCTACTAATAAAAAAGGAGGAACAGTTTAATCAAATTTCTTTCCTCCAAATGCAGCTTTTGGATAATTAATTTACAGACTCTATTCCAGGATACATGAGACTCTATTCCTAGACACACAAAGAATAATTAGGAATCATTCTATATTTTGCTGCTAATAAGATTCATTTCATTATTAACAGGCAACTTGCAGTCTTTAATTAGTGCAGGTTTTCTATATTATTGAAGTGTATTATACAGATCTGTTTGTACACTTCACAGCTACTCACCCTGGGCACAGGAAAGCAGTGAAGATAACATTGGATTTCCATTTTTCACCACCAAAAGCTGAAAAAGTTAAAACATAGTTTAATGTTTTCTTAGTCATAGTCATAAATTCAAATGGAAGGAGTATGAAATTTGGAGGAGCTATAAGTAACTGAAATTAAGCCAAGGCTTAAAGGTTATTATAAATAAAGAGGTTAACTGCTTGTAGGAAATGACAAACAACAGAATGTTCTGTCTACTTCAGTATAATGTGCATCAATTGGTAGGATGTAATTTAAGCAGAATATTTCCAGAGTCATAAGTCATGAACAGTACAAGACTAGCCAGTAAGAATGGTTCATGCCTTAAGATTCAACTAGGTTTTTTTCCCCACCATATAGCTCAACTGACGGCATGGCTGACACCATGGTTTTCAGAGCTAACAGCAGTTGACATATGATCTTAATTGTATGTGGTCTTATCCCTTATATTTATAAAATACTTTCTATCAGTCTTGTGTTAGCCAGCACGTTGAACAGTACTTACTTTTGTACAGTCTAGCAGACACATAACCAGCCGGTGTTCCAAGACACACATACAAAACTAACGCACATGTCATCAGTGCCCCTCTGTTGGCCGGCGACAAAAATCCAAGACAGGCAAATACTGAAATTCGGAAGTAAAAGTACTGCTTAGAACATTCACTGATGTGGATTCAACATAGGTTATAAGAGAAACACAAGGCATTTCAATTCATTTTGCCTGTAAAAACAGCATGTTATGTGAAAATGTAAGATCTTTCTAAATTCTTGCCTTAAAAGTAATATTATGATAGCATATTTCGACTAAATATCTGGATATAATGGGTTCAAAATATGCAAAAATACAGTATTTCAGTGAGGTCAGTAGATCATTTCACCATAACCTTACAACAAAACCTAACATTAACATATGCACCAGACTTAAATTAAAAGAACAAATCTACTTCCCTATCATTGAAGTGTATCATACAGATATGTTTGTACACTTCACTGTGTAGCTACATGATGTTCTCAAGTTTTGGAGACCACATCAGAAATATATGACTATGATTACAACCTTACTGATGAATCTTTAAGAAAGATAACAAGCCTTTTCATACCTAGAGTGATCAGAGTCATGAAGAAGATTTGTACACCAGAGCCATTTAGGACAGCCAGAACCATTCCACGACGTGGGGGTCTAAACACATCACCATGCACCAGTTTCCAGCCAAACTCTTCCTGCGCATCTTCCTATATGAAACAGTACACGATTTTCCAACAAAAAGATGACATAGTTTAAACTAAAAATTCAGATAAGGCTGCTAAGAAATCTTATGCCTGTTCTTTAATCTGTTCTGCCAAACAAAAAGATATCAAATATTTCAAAACCACTGATGGCTTTTTCCTACAACTGTTTTCAGTATTTTCAACCTTTACTCACACACTGGAGATAATATCTTGATTGTAATTTCTATTTAACTTCAACATAAGCGGTCACATTTCTTTAACAAATCAAATCTTTTCCTCAGTGAGAACACAAATAAGTTAAGCACATACATCTTTCAAGCGAACTACATACCCTTAACCCTTTACTCCATACCCTACATACCCATTATCTCCAAGAAGATTCAGAGTTTCTGTTTAATGCTGAACAATACATTATCTCCATACAGATTATTTTGGAAATTAAAACAAATGTAGCTATTAGATTTAAAGTTACCTTTAGTACATGTGTTAAACTTTGCAAATGTGCTTTTATGATGTTCCTTGTGTACAATAAAAAGAGGCATTTAAAAGCATCTCTGATGGAAGTCATCTAAGCCTTAAAAAGTGCACATGTTGGGAATAAGCGTAGGCTTTAAAAGCGTATCTATGGATTAATCAATAGAGGCTTCAAAAGGCATATGTATGGAGTAAAAAGTTAAAACATCAGCTGAAAAAATCACAGCACACATTGTATATCTGAAGCCTGGTTACACCACAACCATACGTGTGTTACTTACGGAGTTATCAATCTGGTTGTATCTAGCAATATCCTTGTGTAAAGTCCTCAGCATGATCATGGCCACCATACCAGACAAGAAAAGTACAATCACCAAGGAATTCATAATACTGAAAAATATTAGAACTTGTTTTATTCTTTTTTCTAGTTGAATGAAAATGCAGCATAAACATGGTCAATAAATCATGAAAGAATGAAATCACAGTGTTCATTCAGTACTATTTGCTAGGAACAAAAGATCTGACACAAAAGTGTTAATTCAGTACTATTTGCTAGGAACAAAAGATCTGACACAAAAAGCAAGTCGAAGAAAGCATTTCTTTGACAAATTTATCATGTCTTCCTTTGATTTCAAAAATTTTAGTTTTTACAACTTGCTAACTTCCAAACTAGCTACAATCTAGTTTGAATGACTGATTGTGAGACAGTTGCAAATTTAATTCACAGAAAAC
This sequence comes from Cyclina sinensis, assembly GCA_012932295.1. Taxonomy (NCBI): domain Eukaryota; kingdom Metazoa; phylum Mollusca; class Bivalvia; order Venerida; family Veneridae; genus Cyclina; species Cyclina sinensis. The sequence continues at coordinate 3,899,860 of JAAONU010000007.1, read as the reverse complement.
GGAAGTCAATCCTTTTACCTATTTCATATGCAATGTGTTACAATGACTTGATCTGTCTGTTACCTTTCCATTCAATCTTTAATTACTTTCTAACAAAAAATGTGTCTATATTGTGTTAAATGTCAACAAATGTGATATTGTGCTACATTACGCCAATGCCTCAGTGTAATACAAAAGTAAAGCCTCTATTCATTTTCACTTACTTCAGGATTGCCTTATGCCTAAGTTTGTTTTTTTTGAAGAATTTGATCGTTTAAAAATATTCTTCATAATGCATTTCAATAAAATTCCAACTTAAGGAATTAGTGTCATTTATTGCCTGGCACAGATCTATCTAGTACTTATTGCATTTTTTTTTCATCACAAAAAAGTTTAGAGACATATTTAATAGCTTACCTGAACCACTGAATGTTAGTGTGTGGCATAGACTCAAGGATATAATCCCATCGTGATGACCACCTGTGGTTTCTGTCCTCCTGCAAACATACATCCACACATGAACTTTAAGTACTGTTCCTGGGTCTTTCCTTACTTCAAACACCTTACTTCCCCATTCAAAATCATCGATTTAAAAGGGCATTATGGAATTCACAAGAAAAAATTGTAAGACTATAACAATATTTTGTTTGAATTAGCATGCAAGGTAGAGAGATTTGCCTCACAGGTCAGTACTGCCATACCAAAGATCATAAGGGAATAGTAGTGGTCCTCTTAAAATGGTTCATTAAGATTCAATCCAAAAACAACACTATGGTAAAAGTATAATACCACTTACCACCCATTTAACGGAGTAAGTGTAACGGATAGTTGTCTCCTTCTCCAACTTCCCGCCAACCACACCCATCGGAGTTAAATCGCTGCACATTGCTTCACCCTGTGCATTAGGATCATAACCAACACTGGAAGACAAAGTTCAGAACTATCACTTAAAACTTAACAACCAAAACCTAGTTTGTCATGTGTGGTCTCCATTTAAATCTGCTGTCAGTTGTACCACTTCTTTGTTATTCAGCAAATTAAATGTCCTTCTTCATCAAGCTGAGAACTGACAGGCTATTACAAGATGAAATTATCAACATCTAGTATTAAACTGTGTCAATATTCAACAAAAAAAACTGAATTCTGTCAAGGAATCTTTAACTGAAAAATAGCTCTTTGTAAGGTAAAATCGGAAAACACCTTTTCCAATGCTGAAATTTCAATCAACTGTAGGAAATGTTGTTGATGATCAGCAAAGATTCTATACATGCAGACCATCATCATCAAAAAGATACAGGCTGAATATGGTTTGCTCAAGTCGAAAAAGCAAAACCAACTGTCGAGATGTGTGAGAAAGGCAACAGAGGCATAAAAATCACCTTCTTGGTGTAATTTTTGCTGCAATTATCCTTCCACCATTTGGCATAGTATGCCCCCAGTCTTCTGTATCCCCAGGGTGGTAACTGATTTGCAATTCAACATGATTGAAGAAGTAGTAGGTATTTGGTTCACTGTACTTAGTCTGAAAATGAAATTCAAACACATACAGACATGGCCTTGTAAGTGAAACTACTCAGTCCGGCCCAAAATAAGTTAAAGCAGTCACAGTCTTCTATACAGGGTAATCACTGTGACCATTTGGGACAGACACATATTATGTACAGTAAAATAAGATGTATTTTAAAACAGCAAATAGATTATAAATCATTTTGGCAGATTTTAACAATTATTACAGCTAGAAGAATTCGAGAAAAAGTTTTTACAAGCCAAAACATCATCAGATATAATAACTTACACTCATCACGCAGCTGTCTTTCTTTTTCCCCTGCTTGGTTACTAAGCAACCAAGTGGGAATCCACGTGAGCAGTAAGTATTCCCGTCTTCTACCAAGTAACACCAGGTCACTGGCATATTGTCAACTATCCTGAAAATAAAAGAAGTGTACCTCAGATATAGTTTTGAAAATATGAACAAAATCAATACAGCAAAATTAGTAATTCGGTAAACTTACTGCCTTTCTCTCAGTGTGTTTGATTTTTGATGTCTTTGTTTCTCTTAAAGTTCAACAGTCTTTCAGTTATAAACAGAGAGGAAGTTTTAACAGCCATTAGTACTTGAAGTACTTGACTCTTTAACTGTCAACTGTACTCACTTACAAATACGTAAATTTAACTTTATTTGAGCAAGAATCAACTGCACTCAAGCTATTCCAGTGAAACACATATCCCACCCCATGAAGGCAAAATAGAGAAATTTTGTTCAGTGTGATCATTCTGCACAGTGGGGGTCGGGGTCTTATCTGGTCAAATAAACTTTTAAAGGGGGTTGGTCCATGATAGAGCCTTCCTGGGTTGGGATGTAGTTTTAATAGAATACTCTCTGTTACAAACAAGTGTTTTTTTTTTTTCAAATCTGAAAAATAATCAAACATATTTTCATGATGAAAGGTTATTTTCTACAGGACTGGCTCAACATACAGTTTTATTTCAAACTTAACTCAGAAAAATCTGCACATATTTTCTTTAATACTGGTATGTAATATTGATTTCACTATAATCCATAACAATACAGTTAAAAGATGTTCACAGAGGGCACCATCTGTTATAACATGACAATCCAACTCTGCATTATTATTTCTTCTTCACAAATTTTTAAACTTTAAAACAATGTTGGACTGGTTTTCACATTTAATTCTTCATCCTCATTAGCTACATTCTTGTGAAATACTTTTACAGTTTAATTATACGTAAGACTTGTAACAACTATCAGGAAATACTTTTATACCTCCAAAGTAAAAACATAAACCACATACCAGTGTTGATTGTAGTTCAGCTCAATACTTTTCCTCATGAAGTTGAGTTTCTGTGTACTATCTTTGTCACCTGGTACATATTTTTTCTCACATACCTTTGCACAGGTTACCTCTTTCTTAAACTTCAACTGTAAGACATTTACATGTATTACAGTATTAAGTATACAGAGCTCTAAACAGTTAGGAAGAAATAACTTGAAGCTGTAATTTGAAGAATCTTGTAGTGATTCTTACTAAACTGCTGCCAGTGATATTTGTATAGCAGTAAATTTGCTTAATAAAATAATGTGTCACAATTTCTTAAAACTAAACTCTGACAAAAACAATCCAGGTGAATCATGCTAGTAAAATGCCCATCTCCGTTTAACTATATACCTAAGTTTACAGGTTAATTGAATTCCTGTCAAACACTGCTGTAAACTATAAGAAACAAGACAGTGTGATAGAAAGACAAAACCTTAAGCCCACCTTGAGAGAGGCATTACAATGCCATTTTCACTGCATAATTACATGAAATCTATTTTTTTAATCTACAGATTGGATAAAAATTCTAACTAGTCCAAGGGAGGTAAATACCTTATATGGTGATGGTCTAATTCTCTCCCCAAACACAACCTGTCCAAGGTTCTCAACTGGTGAATGCTCCCCCTTTTCATCAACACACAAGTCAAACCTGCAAAGCACAATGTCATACCATTATTATATTTTTCCCTATTACTGGAGGTTTAAATGTTAATTCAAAATACTGATGTTTACAGAGTATAGAATAAGTAAATGAAGGTCAAATGCTCATTTTGGTTTAATCTCTGATGTTTGTTTTTCAAGATCCCTTCAGATGCTTTTCAACAGTCTCTGCCATTCAGTCACTCTACTGACTGCCTAAATCATAACTGAATTTGTGTTTAAGACAGAAAACTGCCTTTGGTTTATTGAACTGCACAAAATTGTTGTAAAGCAAGGACTAGTGGGAGAAAAGATGCATACCATATATTTTTACAATGTAAAACATCATCATAATACAGGAAAAACTAAAGGTGCAAAAGCTATTACTCTATCAAGCTTTTCCGGAAAGCTTATCACAAGAAAAGACAAGAGAACAAAGATTACTCACCTATCATATTCATAGGGTATGACTGTTTCTAGGGAATTCAGTCTGTTAACATACACAGGTACGTCTACCTAGAAAAAACAGATTTCAAATTAAAAAAAAAACACATACATGTACTTTTTAATGTAAAGACATCTTATATCTTTGTTATACCAAATCAATAGTAATTATTTCTGGCTTAGCTGCCACTCTGTTGAAATTCATCAAAAGAATGACATGAAATTTATTTCAAATGAACTTGGCAGCATGCTGTCTTTATGCAAGAATATCGTTAGAATTTTGTCACCATAAAGTTAAGAACAGTCTTGTCAATCAAACATTACTGACCAATTTTGGGATTTGAGACATTTGTAACATATAGGTCTCACAAATCAACGATTACAAAAGTGGAAATTTCAATCTTTAGCTTCATGGCAAGCCTAAACTGTTAATCTAATTCAGCATTCTATACCCATTAATTTGTAAAGCACAATATACAGCAAAGGACAAAATCAATAAACACCACCAGCATGTCACAATGTGTTGTCAATTATAACCTATGGAAGCATTATGAGGCTGTCAATATTTACAAATTTAATCATGTGACATCCATCTCATTGTAAGATACAATATTATATTTTGAAAGCTAAATTATCTCTCTTTTGTTTCCATGTATGTTTGCTGTGAAAAAAAAAAACAGTTGCATAAATGTAGCAAACGATCTTGCCACAACAGTCATCAATTATTTTGGTATTTTGACTTATGACGCCAGCTGAGGTTTTCGCTTACAAAAAAGTCACCTAATATTTCCGAAGATCAGGTCAAACCAGACTGATTAAATTTAATTACTGGTTTTCATTTGGTCTGCAAGATGTTTAATGGGTATGAGTCTGTGCCATGACTTGGTCACTGTACTTGCCTCCTTTATATTATATAATATGAAAAAGAAAGGATATTTTATCTCTATATTTTTAAAGTGACTACACACAGATGGGTCAACAATGCATAAAAAAGAAAATGTTTTTATATATAAAAATTCTGGTTGTAGTTGTGAAGAACATTTCCAAACTAAGTTACTGTCTAAGTTTTTGATACAGAAACACATCGTAATATAAAGTTTTTCACACTTTTATCAAGAAAAAACTTATCCTGTTAGTCATAGGGTAAGTACTTTGTTTATATAGTTCATTTTGACATTTGGTAAGAACATTCCATAGTCTCTCAGTGGTCTAGGTCATTGCTCCTCATTTTACTGACCTGAAAGGCATGAGTTCAAATCCTGCTTAAATCAAATTCTTTTTCTTCAATCTTCATAACATATAGAAGCATGAAACTATGTTTTTTTTCATAGTATATTAACTTCTCTTTAATTTTAAAGAAAAAAAATTTAAGCTTAATTCTGTGAGTGAGTTGCTTTAAAGCGACTGACTCACAAAATTTTGCTGAAAATTTTTATTCTTTCAAATTTAAGAGGACTTAATATACTATGGAAAAAATATAATATTATGCTTCTATACACAATGAAAACTGAAAAAAAAAGTTTTGACTTAACCAGGATTCGAACCCACGACCTTTCGGTCAGTAAAATATAGAGCGACGACTTTGTCCACTGAGCCACGACGTCTAGTTATTAGATTGCCTCAAAATTAATCTTATAACTAAAGTATCTACCCCGTGACTAACGGGGTAAATTTTTTACCGATAAAAGTGTGTAAACCTTCATATTTTGATGTTTTTCTGTCACAAAAACTGAGTCAGTAACTTAGTTTAGATATCTTCTTCACGATTACAGCAAGAATTTCAGGATGTATAAACATTTTCTTTTTATCATCGTCTGTGAGTCAGTCGCTTTAAGTGCAAGCATGAACTTTTCTGAGAAATTTTTTGGTTGAATCCCAGTATTTGTCAACACACAAACCATAAACTTTTGTTGACACAAATGAGATCAAAACATCTGCAGTTAAACCTTCACAATAACGGCCGGCAAATCAATTATCTGGATATTTGTTCATTTATGCTGACAATGTTATTAATATGAAGGATTTTTTTATTTTTAGGCATGAAAATCCCAACATAATCTTGTTTCATTTCAGTTCTTGGAAAACTCTTAATCCATTTAAAACTAAGAAGCAGCATGCATAGTAACACTGTTAAGTCCCCATGTGACTCTGACTAGTTTATACTTATAAATCAAATACATGTTGAATAATTAGAAGTCTTTCTGAGAATGTTTTACACTTCAGACAAATGTTCTCAACACCGTCATTTACTAGACGCTTCCATTTCTAAACCAGAAAAAAAAACAATGAAGGTATTTCTGGAAGTGTCCAGATAACTAAATGTCCTGTCACTGATATTAACTGTGTTTTCGTACTCTGAAAAAAGAAGTAGGTGGACCTAATTGTTCCACAACTACCTTTGTTGTATTTGGGACATCATAAAAATAATAAGCCAAATAATTCCATACACCTTTCTCACTAATATAATATGATAAACGAAATAAAAAGGTATCAGAAAAAACAGGTGATTTTGTAATGGATTTTGTATATTTTTTCAACAACCTCGACAGGTATAAATGCTCATATCATGCTACTCCATTCATAATACAATTAAAATACAGCTTATAATTTAAGTGGTGTTTCATACTTCTGAAAACATTTACATTCAAACTTTTAAGCCAAAAAAAAGAACAGGTGACACTCAGGATAATCTTCAGTGCAATTTGAAGTTTTAGAAAGCCAGGGTCACTCTGACCACAATCTAACAATGAAAGGTTTCTATTTTAGATCGCTTTAATTATCTTTTACCACTGGAAACTGCAGTATTACTATGACCAAATACAGTCCAATGACAGACCATGGTTTTTAAGAAGGCACATAAATTTTTACACCTCATAACTAGTCAAAATAATTCAAGTGACGTCTTGAGCAAATCCTGAGATATTTTTGTTATGGGTCAGAATCTCGCTATAATGGAGGTGGAATATTGACCTATACAAAAATTAAACATTATCTCGACTCAAGTACAATTAGTTGGATTAAACTCATAACATGTCACTGACAACGAAAGTAACTATGACAATAAAGATTTAATGGCTGAGACATCTATGTTTAAACAGGTCTAGGAAACTGGTAAATTTACAAATAATTTGTAAAATTGCAAATTATTTGTGTTTATACAAATTTCACAGTTTGTAATTTTACACAATAGGCTTTATGCAACAGTGCATATGCTTGTCATGCGCAATAATACGAAAATCCGCATTCCATTTCCGCTTGGTACCAAGTGACAACACTACGAAAAGGAGAATACAAGAACCGTTTCGGCGATTTTGTGACTATTGTGTAAGTTACAGCACCTAAAACTCGCTAAAACAAACAATAAACAAAAAATATGACAAAAGAGTATTAATTTTGGCTTTAAAACTTTGTTCAACCGTGATAATACCGTTTTTACTGTTTCTGTATTTTATTGTCTTCCCTTAGTCGCCATTTTGTAGACTGGTTTACAACAGCCGGTGAGTCAGCATCAGTCAGAAGCTTATGAGACTAAAACTGTAGTAGTTTTAAATACTTTAAATTAATTCTTTAAAAAAATATAAAAAAAGAACAAAGTAACCCAAACTAATATATAGATTATGCTTTTCAATTCTTATATTATGCAATAATAATGCCAGTTAAATTTTTTAAAGTCGATGTATATATTTAATTGAATATGAAAAAGACCCTATAGAATAACGGTTTGATATGAAAAATGCAACACAGTGCACTGCTTGCTCCAGCTGAAAAGTTATGTGTACGACATACTGAATATTGTGAATGATAAACAACTACCATGTAACTCAATGTTTTAAAAACATATAACTAAATTGAATATATTATAAAAAAATAAAAACAAATAAGGGCGTTGCTAACTCTTTGGACCACTATCGCATGATTTATATCGGTGTTTTACTAAATTTGTTTTATAAAAAAACGCCTCACATTGTTTTATTTATTCATCTCTTTTACTTTACTAACTGTTATTCGTTTTTTCTATGGTATAAATCATGGACAAACTTTTAAATTTTCAAATATATTATCTACAATATTTTATTATAAAATCAGGGCTAGCTCTGGGTCAAAATTTGCTTGAGCCAAATATATTTTCGACGCGGAAAAGGGGGTGGGTGCGGGAGGGGGAAATTTTTTTGAATTTTCATTGGTAAATGGTGCTCTCTGAGGCACTTTGAACCATTATGCTCTTTGATTATCAGACGAGTAAAATGACTCAGATTAAAACAATTGGTGTTTTCCTACTAAAAAATAAGCACAAATCAATTTAAATAAAATAATTTATTTATCATAATATTTTTATGGACTGTAACAAAAAAAAGTACATGATATTTACATATGATACAAGCTAATGCAGAGCAACAAGAATTGAGGATCATATGTTAACCAAGAATTGCCATTTTTCCAAGAACATGTATCTTAAAAATTTCTAGCTGTGTTTGATTTCATTTTTTTAGGAGTTGAAGTTTACGTCTTGGTGCCATTTTTGATTTTTTGCATAAATTTATTTTATGCCTATCAGATTAGCCTCCGTAAAAATTCAGTATACCTTTGTACATTTACTCAAAAAATACCTTTCATAATTACCTTTACTGACAATGAAAATCAAAAGAAACGTATCGAAAACGTGTGAAAGAATTTATTCCAGTTGCTACCAAACATTTCCACTTAATCCCATCAACCGCATTATTTATCCTTTAAAAAGTTAGTGCCGACGATGATCACTTGATTGAGCCGCTGTTTGTAAAACAATCATCCGTGATTATTGACTATGATCGAGCTAATTGGTTCACGAACAACTTGACACATATTTAATCTGTTTACTGTCACAAACTGACACTCACATGCATATTACCGGATATTACAACACGTGGACTGTGTCTATTGATTTATTACTAGTTTACCGCTACTGATATCGGAAAACCAGTCAACCGCCTCGATCTGAGCTAAACATTCTATTTTTTGACTCGGGGATTTCCCAAAATGTCGGAAGTCATACTTTTAGCGTGTTTTCGCCAATCTTAATTTTTTTGAGCCAATTTTCGCAATTTGGAGCCATTGGCACCGTTGGCGAACGCCAGCGCGAGCCCTGTAAAATGCGCTTAAGAATCAAGCGGGACAACTGTTCCTTTACTAGCAAAATCAAGCTTCCCGGTTGCTGAGTCTAATGTAACAGGTACCAGTCTGCATCCGGGCAATTTTGTAACTAATATGGACGACAGTGTACGGGAAAAACATATTCTCGTTGGTAAATTATTGTTTTTCTTCAAGTTTCATGCCATTTATGTGTCAAGGGTCCTCAGAATCTTTAATTAATTTTGCCTAAAGTCAATCATCAATCATAAAACTAACAAGAATGTGTACTTACGTTGCACTCCATCTTGTAAACTGATTTTCGCAATGCGGAAATATGAGAAACCTTTTCCACGGGGAAATAGTGCAGTCCATGACTGACAGATTTGTATTTTATTTTATGCCTACCAATGAAATATAGGGAAATATCAGTGAGATAAAAGTGATAATACACTGTTTTGAATCAGTTAATTACCATTTTGATAATACAATGTACATGTTTGTGCCCGAACTATTGAATATTGAGTATTAATCCGCTTTTATAATTAAAGTATGTATGGCAAAATTCAATAAATATTGATAAACTGTGTAGACAAAAATAAATATTATTTGATGAAAGTGTATTCAGTTTATTTCAGCAGAAGTAAAGTTATCATATGTATTGGAGATTGTCTGCACTTTTTTTGTGCGGAGTAACCAAAGTACGCATTAACTGATTTGGGGCTCACCATGGGGAATTTATTGAAGGCCCTGATTAAATATGTCATAAAAAACCCATTTTTGACGTGTTGGCATAAAATAAAAAGAAAATTTGTTTGTTTTTTAGTGGAAGATGGGAATTTATTTCATCTCGTGAACACCATATGTTGATATTTTCACTCGTGGCTGCGCCACTCGTGAAAATATCACATATGGTGTTCACTCGATGAAAAAAATTCTCATCTTCCACAAAAACAAACAAATATCCTCTATTTTACACATGATCGAATTTGTATAAACACAAATAATTTGTAATTTTACAAATTATTTGTAAATTTACCAGTTTCCTAGACCTGTTAAAGAAGATATTTGTTTTGTTCAAAACTTGTGAAATTGACTAAAAAATAATGTAACCACAGTATTCATTTGTTTTGCTCTTTTAAAGTTGAATCATAAACAGGTTTGAATCTTAGTATCATAGTAACAAACAACTCTGTAATTTAGATTACTCAGACAGTACTTCTGCTGATTGTACTAATCTTTAGGCTATTGATACAAATAAATTCTGAAAAGGGTAAATCCCAAAGTTACATCTATGAGATTATTAGTAAAGTATTACACTAACCTTGCAATCAGTCGTAGCTGTGTTACTGCCTTCTTCGCAATACGTCACCGGTGCCAAACCAGGTAAATAAAAGGCTTCTGCTCCTAATATTGAAATAATTATCGCTGCTATTAAACGGAGCATTATGTCACGAAGCGGTTTGCATATACTTTTAAAAATATGCACGTCTTATTAATCTACAAACAAATACTATTTCTGCAGTAAAAGTTGTCCACGAAGCTACGATGCCCCAACACGTCATCCGGTGGATTGCGCATGCGTATACGGAAATATGCCATAGGCATTTACAACAATTTGGCACGTTCTTTATCAGATAGTTACTTCCCCTGAACTATTCGACTTGCTGGGTGAATTATTCAATTAATCAGTGATTGAGTTAGTGAAGGAAGGAATAACGAACGAACGAATGAATTTGCCATTTTAACGCCTTTCAGTTGCCTCTGTATCAGTTTTTGAAATCATTATTCTTTATTTCATCTTTTTTTTACTTTGTGTACAGAGACATCAGATGTTTCTGATGCATATGATTTACCTGTCTTAAATATTTGGAAAGAGTCCTCATATCTTCTGGGGAAAAACCCCTCTGGCTGAGGAAAACCGCCGTTCAAGATTTTCAAACTCACCAGTGTAAACAAGGAAAATTCAAATTCAAATGGAATTGAGTTCATTTGAGTGTACCGTTTTTTACTGTATTTTTTAAAAAAGGAACCTTAAGCTACAGCACTCTATTTTGTTTGCAGATGCTTATAAAAATAATTTAATATATATCTTTAAATTGAAGACCTGTCTGTTCAGACAAATTATAATTAAGGTAATGCACATTTTTTGAAGAACAACAACAACAACCTATTTGTTCAATCTTTTATTTCCATATATCTCTTGATGTTAATGGTGATAATAATAATACTGAAACATTGTTTGTTTTGTTAAGTAATAAAATAACATGAATTTCATGGAATAACTTGCTTGAACAGAATAACAAACATGCTTGAGTAGAATAACAAATATACTTGTAATATAAATTCTGATCATAAACTATGACCATGCTTTGATTACCTTGATATAATCCAACATATTAAAGACCAGGTGAGATACAATCACTGTCTTAGCAAAGTACGACCGGGAACCAGACAAAATTTTTAACTTTAGATGTCTTTTTTTCTTGTGAGCTGAATTTTATTATTTGAAACATTAAACATAAACATTGTATCATTTTACATCATTTGAAAGCTCTTTAAATTCATATTTTGAAAATATAAGCAGATTTTGAATTTTTGCTTTTAAAAAAGAAAACTAAACTAATCTATACCTGTCGTTTCAGCATTTTTTTCAGCATTTTTCTAGCAGTTAAGATGCACTAAGTTTAACTTGGGACCTAATATAACTTTGTTCCCAGGTTTAACCATTTACAAACAAGAAAGTGAACAGTTTTGACAATTATTTTTTGAATATGTAAAAAAAGGGTTTACAGACCTTTTATTAATTATTGGTAATAATAATAATAATAATAATAATAATAACAATATTATTATTATTATGGGCGTTAACATCTATATGCATAAAACAAGGTACGGATCCAGTACCATGGGTAGTGGAGGCGCTGCTTAGTGTGGGTGTGAGATTTAACACATATACGTGGGAAATGTATGTTCCCGACAATATATCAGCACAATCAAGTCATATAATATGTTTTTTGTGATATGTGGCAGTTCTTATTCTACCGTTTTACTGGACAAGTCAAATAAATACTGTTGAGCATTCGCGGTAAATTCGAAAGTTCTTGGTAGGCTAAGACATCCATGAAAAGAAAATGTTTTCTTAAATAAGTACTGATTTAAAATTCGTTCCCTGTATATCCATGCTTACTTATTACATGTAGCTGTAATAAAATTCAGAAAGAGTTAATACGAACATTCCGTAATAGTCTATATATTTGTTACCTTTTTTCTATAACCGTTTGCTAAATTATACAGAGAAACTGTGGTCAAACCAAAAGGCAAACAATGATCTTATGCTGCTGGTGAATAGGTCGACTTTCGTTTGACTTTAGAGGAAGAATAATCGTTCGAATTTCTGAGCTTCTTCGACGTTTTCTATTTTAATATACTACTTACTTTTAAGAGCGAAGCTCTATTTTTAATTATTACTCGTCAGAGTTAGCAATATCAACTCAGAGTTACTTTCCCGGTCATATCAGTTACATATGTAAGGTATCGAAAGAAAGAAGACGCTATTAGCAATGGACTGAGACATGTTTTAGTGTTGTGAGACAGCTCACGAGTTTCTGCGTTCGTGTTTTATAATTATATACAGTGTGTGGTTTCATTGCTGTCTGGTGAGAACGATGTATTACCCTTTTTAGAGTACTCATTATGACAGACTGCAGCTCGGCCCACCAAATCTATTTCCAAAGAAACAAGATGCTTCAAGTAAACCTTCGAGTATTTTACCTAAAGTTGCTTTACAGAACTTACGTGAAATGTACATTAAATTTAAAGTAAACCAAGGGAGAAAAGTGCACGCGACGCGGGACTCGTATCTATGCCCACTGAGACACTTGTCCGTAGCTCTACCAAGGTAGCAAGCAGGGCACTTTCCGGTTTTTCCCAACGTCGAAAAAGAATATCGATGTAAGACCACCTCGCAAAAACACCTTACCATTGGGACAATCAGGACACAGAATTAACCAGGATTAAAACAACATCACCACCGCTAAAGTACCTCGCCAGTGAGACAATCAGAACACAAAAACGACTAAGATTCAAACAAGACCAACGACTACTCAAACACCTCACATTGAGATAATCAGAACTCCAAAACCAAGGAGATAAAATCTACACCACTACCATCAAAAACTAACTCGCCAGTGAGACAATCGGGACACACAGACATTCAAGACAAAAACAACACCACGACTACCAAAACACCTTGACGTTGAGACAATTAGGACACCAATACCACCAAGATAGAAAACAACGCCATTATAACCAAAATACCTCCAAGTGAGACAATCAGGATAACAAGACCACCAAGATAAAAACCACAAAACTACCACCAAAAAAAAAACAACAACATCCCAGTGAGAAAATCGGGACACCAGGACCACCAAGATGAAAAACACTACTATAACCAAAACACCTCTAAGTGAGACAATCAGGACAGAAAGACCACAAAGATAAAACAACACAACAACCAAAACACACAGACAGTGAGACAATAGGAATACCAAGATCACCAAGATAAAAACAACGACACGAACTTCCAAACACCTGGCCATTGAGAAAATCAGGACAAAGACCGCCAAGATAACAATACCACGACCATCCAAAAACCTCGCTAATTAGACAACAGGACACAGAACTATCAAGATAAAAAGCTCCACTACTAACACCACTAACACGGTAACACAATAACACCTTGAATCCGGGTCATAACGGCCCATTTTACAAAAGCCGTTACCGAGATAAAACAGCACCACTACCACCAAAACACCTCCGCGCGAGATAATCATAGGCAACCGAGATAAAACAGCACCACTACCACCAAAACACCTCCACGTGAGATAATCAAAGGCAACCGAGATAAAACAGCACCACTACCACCAAAACACCTCCACGTGAGAAAATCAAAGGCAACCGAGATAAAACAGCACCACTACCACCAAAACACTTCCACGTGAGATAATCAAAACACAAAGACAACCGAGGTAAAAACTGCACCACTACCACCAAAATACCTCCATGTGAGATAATCAAGACACAAAGGCAACCGCGATAAAAACAGCACCACTACCATCAAAACACCTCCACGTGAGATAATCAAAGGCAATCGAGATAAAAACTTCACCACTACCACCAAAACACCTCCACGTGAGATAATCAGGACACCAAGATTACAAAGATAAAAACAGCAACAAGACCACCAAAGCACCTCCCATTGAGACAATCAAGAGAAAAAGACCACAAAGAATTAAACAACATTACTATCACCAAAACATATCAGTGAAGCATTCGGAACTAGAAGACCATCATGATAAAAAGCAACACCACTACTACAAAACATTACCCTGTGAGACAAACAGGACAACATGACCACTAAAAACAAATACCACCAAAACACAACCCAGTGAGACAATCAGGAAAACAAGACCATCAAGATACAAACAACACCACTTCCATAAAAACACATCCCTTGAGATCTTAAGATCTTCAGCCTCTAATGGTCTTGTTAAAATGATTATTCTTACAACAAAAAAGCTTAGCAATAAGGGTCATTACCGATTTAAATAACATTTAGCCATAGGCTAATGAGGTCAAAATTCAGAACCTGCTATTTTTTCTTGTTTTTAATTTTCACTCTGTCTGAAAAATATCAAGGTAATAATCTACAACAAATATACGTTTTGTTTATGACCAAAGGCCAAATAAGTTTACCGGGATCAGTCTACTTAGAAATTGTTGATGGCAGTCCCATTACTTACATTATGAAATTACAGATGACGGTCAGGAATTGTTTTGTATTTTGGGGTTCTCTTCCCCTGTGCCGTATTAGATCTCTTACTATGGTGCACTTTCAAGGTTCTGCTGCCTTTTCCATCAGTGCAATAAAATAATCATGAGCTTTTATATCACATGCAATTTTACTTTCAGAAGTGTTTGAAAGCAAAATTGTATTTACTTTAAAGATGGGACAGCCGCAAGTTTCCAGTACTAACGCACTGTCCGAAAGACAACCACTTCAAACAACCTGAAAAGAATTTATTCATTAATAAAAAAAATGATATAAATGTAGTTAAATATACGAACTCTATCAATTCAGATACATCAAATATTTTTTTTCTGACATTTAAGACGAAGGGACAGACAGATAGACTGGCAGACGGGAGGACGGCCTTATTAAATGATAAGCACCCACGGGTTGTATTAAATAAATGTGTGAAGGTATACTGAAATCAATCTATGCACGTGAAAATTATGGAGTAAAAGATTCGATTAAAGATATATTATGCCCAAGTTTCAGAAACAAATAACTACTACACCTTTTCTGTGTAAATATAAAATAAACATGTTTGAGTACACACAGAGTAGATATGTTACGTTTAAAACTCTACACACTATAGGTAAACAATATAAATACAAAGTGTCATTAAAACACTGGCACCAAAATAACATGACCTGTAACAGGGAATGCAGCTTCCCGTACATAGTGTATGTATTCTTGTAGTGTAATTAGACATATTCAGTATGAATTTCCTATATTTCAATTAATTTCTGCAATAAAAGTATTTATGCAAAGATGGGTATAGTATATCTTTAATAACAGCAACTCCTGCCAATTATTGAGCCCCGTTAACATTAACCCTGAGAGGGCATGCCTGGTAACTGCACATGACAAAATCAATCTACGGTAAGATTGTATAAATAACGACCTCTGACATTTCCGTCAGGAAATCGATTCTTATGCTCAGTTGTAAGAGCGTTGGTTTTCGATGCGGGAGGACTTGAGTTGGAATCCCGACTTGGGTAGTCTTTCGCAAAATCCATTGCATCTTTCTGTTGCGAACTTTCATGTTCATAAGACCTGTAATCAACCATAGCTATATATTTCATTAAATGCATATCTGACTGAAAATTTACCTTCTAATCTACGGCATGGGCACTGTAAAAATTAATTACTGAATCTCGTATTTGTTATGGCTTACTCTACCAATAAATACTGACTAATGTCCATTCTTCTGTTTTGAATTAACAAAGACAAAAATAACAGTTCTAATCCGGTATTTATTCTGTCGAAGGCAGAGGCGCTTCAGAAATAAATATTTTGCCAAACTTGTGCTAACCAGAACGTTTGTTTACCCAACTGCCTTTAAATATACACAAATATGGAAGAAATTGTTATACAGCAGTTCGTAAAATAAAGACACAGATAATATATTCTCACATAAAGTGTACATGTAGCCCTCTCATCGCGGACGTCCGCCGCGTTTGTCCGCGATAAAAAAAAATCGTCCGCGGTGGTATCGCGGAAAAGGCAGAATCCGCGCTGAGCGTACTTTATGTACCAGCTCTACTGAAAAGAAAACAGTTTTGTGCATGCTTTTGTTCCATCAGAGACGTCTATTATTGTTTTAATACACGTCTGTGGTTCCACTGAACTAAACTGGCATTCAAAATGGCGACTTTACGACCGGGAATTAGAGAAAAGTTTCGTGTGATTGCTTATGTTACAACTACGATGGAATATATGTAAAAAAAATCACCTAACTTGAAGTATCAATTGTTTAAGCACTACTGTTTATATGGTTTTTGTCTATAGCGTGTTCGGAATCAAAATATCTTATGTTGTTCCTCTGATTTGCATTTCCTTTTTTATATTTGCATCGTAAGTTATGCACAATGGCTCAGAAAACGCAACTCATAAATAATATTTTATGCTCATATTCTAATGGGGCAGCAAGCTACTAAAGGTCAATCAGGGTTTAGCAAATTGAGAAATTACTCTGTTATGTAAAATGCACCCGTAAAATCTGTTGAGTTTTCACTTCAGATATTAAATTTGAAGACTTAAAAACTGGCAGGGTATACTAAAGCTGGACTTACTAAAAATTCGTCGATAATTTTCGAAAATATCTTGCCTGTCTCTTCAAGAATATGAATATTAAAAAGTGAGACGACGTGCCATTTTCAGCCATATCCCTACAGACAGTTTAATGAATAATAAAATCCCTGAACGTCACTGATGCTACATTATTCACATACAATATGTTTTAAGAGTCTCTATTTGTCATCACTTCGCGTGCATTATTTCTATTCATCGGTTCCATTGTTGGCATGTTATGATTCTATAGATTTTTAGGATTATGTCACAGTGACGGCTGAGAACCACCTTTTTAATGTTTTTCTAAGGCGTTTTAGCAGAACAGGTGAAAGGTCTGACTGGTAGTTGTTCTATTGTTAAGTAGGCGATTAATGAAGAACACAGCATTGCTCTTTATACAAATCTATTTCATCTACATAGTGTTAACTCAGCAAAGCCCAGACGGCAACTCTCTGATCATATAAAACGTACATGCAGTATATAAATTTAAACCACGTGACTAGAGTGTCTATGTTGGAGAGGTCATCAGACCTCTCCACAGTGTTGGCTTTAATTGCTGGAGGCATCCATTTTTGCGTATCAAATGTTAGTTAATGATCTCATATTAAAGGCTTAAAATCATGAAAACCAGTCTACAAAGATAGTTATGCGCATGCTCCGAATCATAATACGAATTTATTTAAACGAAACCAAAATTTAACATCGGGTCAAAACGGCAAATGGTTAAAACGGCCCATGGTTAAAACGGCCCATTATAAACAGAACGTACAGAATAATTTTGTATTCCCTTAACTTAACACAAAAAATACAATTATAGGGATGCATTTCTTATAATGCATGCTACTTTTTAAAAACTACAAATTCTAAAATGCATTTTTTTTCTGAGAAACTCATCAGCCTGTTGAACAAATTAATATTTAGCCATGATCATGAAAAAATGGTAAATATTTTTTACGAATTTCAGAGCATTTTTGACAAGTCCATTTCCTCGATTTGGATCAAATTTACGCCCTTTTAATATTTAGTCCAGCTTAACAGATACTATCGCTGATTATTTTGTAAAATATTTGGACTAAGAAAGGTGTAATAAAAGCTTGAAAGGGAAAACAAAACTTAATGAGCCTAAAAAAGCAGCAGCTTAACATGGGAGTTCTGGCTCCAACAACTACATGCATTGTTGTAAAAGAGGGGGGAGTAAAGCCTTAGGGGCTTATAAGAAGATCCCCAAGATTCTACAAGGTATGAAATACATGAGGTTATCTTAATTTGTTTCATTTATTTAAATGATAGATACGCCACCATAAAAAAATTGAAATAACTAAATTATAGTCAGTTTCGGTCATTTTGCCTAATAAAGTATTAACTATTAATAATAGTTAGGTTACTAGTTTTTATAATTATTTAAGTCACAGAACGTTTAAAAAATTCAAAATGATCTTGGAAACAAGTAGATTCATTCTTTCAGTGACGACAGCTGCTGACCTCTCTTTGGCTTACTTTTTAAAGGAAGCCAACTTGTATTACTCATATGGAGCTAGTGCAAGTCAGCTGATACAACAGTAGTTTCCGTTTTAAACGTCCCTTTAAAAGCGTAAAATTGCTAAAGCCACTGAAGGGTTGTTTTGAGTTGTTGCTCTTTTTTGTGAGTAGCAAATTTCCTTGGGATGCACTATGGAACTGGTGAAGATAGAAACAAAAGATACACGGCATGAAATGTTTTCAAAGCAAACACTTGTTGAAAAATAAATCAATTTTTAACATAACAATATTCCAAGACATTTGCACAGGAACAGTTTCTCGACTCGTCTTCCACTGGCACTAGGGGGGCTGATCTGAACAATTTGTATTGCTTTTGTCACATTATATGAGTAATCGAAATTCTTTTCAATCCCATATTTAAAAGAACCCCGTTGTGCTAGCTAGTTTTTCCTATTAATTAAGTTAAACAGATTACCTTTAAGCTTAGTCCTAATATTACAAATATTTAAAAGGTAAATGGCTTTTGAATCTTAAAATTATATATGTTTGTATAATCAAAATGCTTAAAGATGCAGCTGATGTAAAATACTTGTTTGTCAAAATGACCATCACAAAAACGGACGTTTGTTTGTATATGTCTCTCCCAATGGACAATAAGTTACGTCTCCAGTCAAACAGTCAGAATATAGACAATAAGTTACGTCTCCAGTCAAACAGTCAGAAATTGGACAATAAGTTAAGTCTCCAGTCAAACAGTCAGAATATGGACAATAAGTTACGTCTCCAGTCAAACAGTCAGAATATGGACAATAAGTTACGTCTCCAGTCTGTCAGAATCACGATATAGATATAATTTTAGAGTAATATGTTTTCACATTGCAAGTAATATCAAATTCAAAAAATGATAAGTATAAGCTCAGGTCAAAACAGGCTTTATCAATATGGTTCAACGACGGATCATACGATGTATACGGAACACCTCTTTTCAAACTTTACTTTGCAGAGCAATTAGAGATATCATTTGAACCCGAGTTCTACTGTAGGCATACTATCATACAAGGGACCAGAAATCGCTAGTTTTTGGCAACAGACAGTCTGTATTTTGAAGTGTGTGCATACCTCTTGACATTGCTCTCTGTCAAGTCGGGTCAAGTCAACCAACCTGTTTGTTCCGATCCGCAGGTCACAGGTTCGAATACCACCAGGTGTGAGAGTCTACAGTGACTTTCTGCATTTCACATTTTTGGCGCGAGTACTGGTTTGAACATAGGAAGCTGTCAACGAGAGGGATTAATATAATCTGCTAGAACTTGCTTGTGAGTCAATATAAAATAAGTGTAAAGGAGCTGTACTCCAGATTTGATATAAAAATATTTTTTTACATAAATTAAATGTCTAGATGCCGTGAGATTATAACATTAACATGATATTTACTTCAAAACTGATTATAAAAGTAAAAAAAGAACACAAAAATATATTCGCTTCAGCTTGATTTGATCTCTGGACCTTCATGTTAGCAAATTTACTGTCCTCACTACAGCGGAAAGTGAAATTAGTCTAACTTACTTTAAATTTTATACGGTATAGTTATACCGTCGCGTTACAGTATAGCACCATGAAAGGAAAAAAAATCAATGTATAATGTGATTATCTGACTTATTTTTTGTCAGTTAGTTTGTTTTTAAGCATTAGTCATAAATATCACAAGAAATTTATAAAACAAGAAAACTTTCTTTTTTTGTCAACTGGAGCACAGCCCCTTTAAACTAATTCAAACCAAAATGTCAAGTTATACTCTCCATGTTTAAGACCTCAGGTTATATCAATGGGTAACATTGAACTTTTTTAATATTGACAGTATTTCTGTTTGGGGAATGTTTAAATAAAAAAATGTCTCATTGACAAGCACTTTACCTTTTTGACATTAAATACGCTATGACGAAACTAACAGGTGTGCACAAAACGCAAGAAGTCTTTTCAATCTCTTTACAATAAATGTAAGAGTTTGACTCCTCACCGATATATATATATATATATATATATATATATATATATATATATATATATATATATATATATATATATATATATATATCAGGGATGGGTTAATGGTTAATTTAATGGTTAATCATTATTAATGATTAAGTTTTTTTAATTAATGGTACCGTAATGGTAATGAATTAATTTTTCAAAAATCCTAATTAATGCTAATGGTAATGAATTAAATTGGAAAATCACTTAATGGTTAATGGTTTTTCAATTAAATTTCAATTAATTTGTGTATTTTAGGCTACAAGCCCTTTAATCTATAACTGGTCATTTGGCTAGTTGAAAAAGAGATTATAGCAGTGTGACCAATTAACACCTATAGAAACACCTATAGAAACCTGTGCAATATTTTTTCTCAATAACTGTAATACTCTGCAATTATGTCTGTTCAGAAATATCTATTGTCAAATAGCTGACACCTTTTTTGTTGCCTTAACATTTCAGTGTGACTTTAGACTTGTATACATTTATCATAAGAATAATGAAGCATATATTTACAAACTTTATAGTCCCTGATGGATATGAAAAGGGAAAATTACAATGCAAACATTGTTTGAAAATGATTTCTGGGAGTCTTGCAGTTTCTTCCAACTTTATTACACACATGAAGGTAAGTTAAATTATTTGAAAATATTATAAATGTGTATGTATTAAAGTTTCTATTCTAACTGACTTACATTTTTAAACTTCTAAACTTCTGGAATATTATAACATTGCGCGCAACATATAAACAGGTGGCTATTTATTGAAAGTATGTAAATTTGTCTTTGAAGCTATTTCTTTAATTTCAGCTGAAACACAGGGACAAGTATCTGATGGGGAAGAGTTCATCAACTGCTGAAAAATCTCAAAAAGAAAAACCAAGTAGTTCCCATCCTCTAAGTGATTTCGTAATTACCCGTGATAAGTACAAATTACAGAGGCGCTTGTGCAGTATGTTGCTGGTGATTTACTGCCGCTTTCCACAGTTGACAGCCCAAACTTTAAAAACTTGATGGATGTAGCATGCCCACAATTTCAGGTTCCCAGTAGGAAACACTTTTCTAAAAAGTTGATATATGACAGATCGGCTGCTGTTAGAGAGAACATTACTAACCAACTAAGGAAAACTGGAAGTGTGTGCCTAACAGTTGATCTCTGGTCAAATCGCCTGATGAAGTCTTACATTGGAATTACTGGACATTACATTTTGGACTTTAAGCTAAAATCAGTCATGCTTTCATGTAAGCGATTCAAGGGATCTCATGTTCGCAAATCCAATCAATCAAGTGACATTCTAGAGGAAGAAGGTCGGCTTCAGGCTGCAAATGTCACAAGGTGGAACTCTCAGTTAGTCATGATCAGATCAATTCTTAATATCAGTGAGGACAACTTGAAGAAAGTTGATACAAACAAGCTAATATCGGTCAATGACAAAATCATACTTCAAGAAATAAGCAATGTTTTAGAGCCATTTGAATCAGCAACATTGTTGGTTCAAAGGCAATTGACAGTAAGTGGTAGTTTAGTGACAATTGGTTTGAAGAGAGAACTTGACAACTTAAAGTGTGACAAGGTCCAGAAACTGCTGAATGCCTTAAAAAAGGCAGTAATAAAAAGGTTGTTTCCTCTGATAAAAGATGAACATTACATTCTTGCATCAATTTTGCACCCCCGAATCAAGATTCGCTGGAGTACAGAAAATGAGTGTGACGAGGTACTGGAATCTCTGAGAATAAAAACCGCCTATGGAACAGAGGTACCCGACCCTGTGCCATTACCAGTCAAACATGGGAAAGCAGATCTTTTAGGTAATTTTGTCGTTTTATTTGCTGAAAGCGGAGTAAAAGACCAATAAACAGTTCACACGTAGCATATAATTTGATGCATGTAATATTATGCCGTTAAATGTTCACACCACCTCATATTACTATGATTACTTGCATACTATTTATGGATAAATGTGATACAAATAAATGAATATACCCATCACTGAGAAAAGTCCAGCGCACTGTTCGCAGACAACTCTTGCAGATATGTTTATGTTAAACAAACATATTTATAATTCAGCTTAAAATTCTTCTTGTCCATTTCAGGATTTATGGATGATATAGAGTCACCACGAAAGCGACACAAATCGGCCACAGAAATCAGGCAAAATGAAACCGATGACTGTATATCTCAGTCATGTATACCAATGGATGCTGATCCTCTACAGTACTGGAAAGCACATAAGGAAGAGTTCCCAAAACTTGCAGCACTAGCCTCCAAATACCTAGCATTCCCTGCCTCCTCTGCAGCCGTTGAAAGGCTCTTTAGCATTGCTGGAAAAACGTTCCGCCCAGATCGTTGTAGGTTAAGTGACCAGGTGTTTGAACACTTGATGAATATTAAATCAAATAGTGATATTTGACTGTGACATGAATGAAGTTTTGAATAAGGACAGACTCTGAATGAATATGTGCTTTTTGTAAATACATGTATTGTGAAACTTGGTGGTGGTATTCCAAATATATATTTATCATGTTGATAAATTTGTGGATCTCTGTTATTTTTAGAAAATAGATATTAAGAATTAATGGTAATGGTAATTAATTAATTTTGAAAATTAATTTAATGGTAATTAATTAAGTTCATAAACAACTTAATGGTAATGGTAATGGTAATTGAGCAAGAGTGAATTAATGGTAATGGTAATTAATTAATTTTCACTTAATTGACCCCAAGCCTGATTGATATATATAGTGTGTGTGTGTGTCTCTGTGTGTGTGTGTCTGTGTGTTTCGACGTTATTTAGAAGTGATAAACAGAGACCTTTGCATTTGTAAAGTATGAATATCTATCCCATAAAATTGACCTTTTTATTGATTTTCATAGTTTATCATTTATTCCTCGTACATAAACTACTTTAAACGTTTTTTTTTTAAATAAAAAGAACTTTGAAAGGAAAGTAATATGCAAACAGTTCAAACATCTAAAGTTTCGTTTCAGTTGCTAGTTCAAAAAGAAATTAGTATCGTTTTGACAGATGGTTTTCTCTACAGAACTGGTTCAGGTCTGTTGCCATAGTAACGACTTATTCTCTTACTGTGAACAGTGATATAACATTTTAAGTTCTTACAAATTATAAACAATGAGACAAAAGCATTTCGATTTCCTATGTTTATTGAAACAAAATAAGTGGTGAAGAAATTTCAAGTAAATATAGTGTTTCAGTGTAAATATATCATATATCTCTATGTATAACAGCTGTACAAATATAACTATATAAGAAAAAAATATATTCTTATAAATGTATAAATCATTTACATATATCATTTAACTATGTACAATGAATAAACTAAGTTTAAAGGCTGAAACAATTCGATATTTTAATATTTCAACAAGGCAGATCCTTGTTCAGTTCAAGCTTTCCTCTGCTTCACGACTGTCGTCTGCTTTTCTGAATACTTTATTCAGAATCAAAACTAGGTGATAAAGTTTCTGTATACAGTTTAACAAGAAATGGTCCTACGTCTAATATTTGGTCACGAGGAAAGACAGGGTGAAGGTCAGGGTCATACTGAGGATGATAGGCGAGACTGAAATATTAAAAAGAAAATTATTTTTAGTTAGCAGTTGACTGAATTTTACCAAGTTCTGATGTCTTGCATACTCTAAAAGATTAATTCAAATCAATTTTTATTATCCATTGAAGTGTAAACATAAAGTTAACTTTATGTGATGTTTGGCACCATAAGACATTCGCAATGTACTTTCTCAAAATATCTGTAGATGCAAACTGTACTGTAGTGTATGAACCAAATATTTTTATAAAAGTCTGGCACACAGCAGGCGTTGTTGTATTGTCCAGATATGGAGGGCTCTATTAAATGTGTCCGATTTAGACACAAAAACTGGCTAAAGCCTTTATGAATAAATTTTAAGCATGCATACTTAATTTTAAAAGCATTAGAAAAAGGCAGCTCACCGTTTATGACTCCGCTCGAATTAGGGTCAGTTACATGCAGTATGCTGTGGACTTCTTTGATGTAATATTCGTCATTTCCGATTGGATTACCGACGTCCCTGCCTTGACGAGAAGGTTTTGGGCATAACCACTGAAAATCAGTGCTATTTTTTTTATCGAAAGTTCTTGTTGAAATGAATTAAGATTTATCTAATTACAATTTCGAATGTATCTTGTCTCTTCATGGCAGAAGAATATTTCACAATAGATTCAGTTGGCGATTCTTAAAACTGGTTTAAAGTGATGAGTTATTTTAAAAGAAATGCTATCGGCACAGATTGGCAATTAAAAAACCAGTATTGTACTAATGGGTTTTCACTGCTAAAGGACTGGTCGAGGGTTTGAGATTCCATACACTAGATCTACGATTTTAATCATCAAACAAAAAGTATGAAAAATAATCACTTACGTGACATTCTACTGAATCTTTTGGGCAGATTTTCACGTCACACTTGAGGAAAACGTCATCGTAATTGTAGAACTTGAAAGCCAGTAAAGTTGCGTTGGCCGTTCCATTTAGGTTATAATAGAAAGGGGTAATTAATTCTTCGTTATAGAAACATCTGTAAAACGTAGAACATATACCTCATAGATGAAAACAAAGATATTTCCTCTATAATACTTGTTATATGTAGAAGCCTGTCTAGTTTTATTTTAAAATCGTCATGCTAGAAAGACAAACTTAAAAAAAACTAATACAAAAACAATTTTCAAGAACTGATCAAAGAAATACATGTACGCTTTCTCCAAAAAAAACACTTAATACATTTATATCTTGACATATTGATTGCGCAAAATTGAACACCATGCAAGGCAAGAGAAAAGCAATGCCACCTACCCTGAAGTAAGGTTGACACTATCGGTGGAAAGATCGTTTGTTCCAGCATAAGCGGTACAATTCAGCACCTCCATGATGTATGCAGCTGTAGGAAATCAAAAAAGAATGTACGTATAGGATCTGATATGTATTGTCATTTCATAGAAACTCTTATTTAACGAGTTTAGGAAAATTTTAATAAGCAACTCTCTGGGGATGTGTTGCTGCATTTATTTAAAACCTATTTTTACACTTTATTGAGTTGGATACCCAGGAACACTGGTTAGGTGGACTGTCCGCCGGTATATGACCTTAGCTGTTAAGCTGGCGTTAAACCCCAATAAAACCATTAAATACACATTATTGAGCAAGTCCGGGACGATAAAACCGTGAATGTTTTGCAATGAATATGTAAAGAAGATATTCAGTCACTATTTTGATAGTATATTTAGTAAGCACCTCTCAGGGTATGTTTTTAACGCTTATTTAAATATATAAAAGGGGCTGTATTTTAGCAAAAATTTGGCAAAATTTGAAAAGGCCAAAAAAAATGTTTCAAGCTCTTGCTTTGTCCAAAACACCATTTTTTTATATAACATATTCATAGACGATAGGGTGGAGACGTGTTGCTAGGGAAAAAGTCATTTGATAAAGTGTATTAGTAAAGATGGGAACTTGCTTATATACATACCCGGATAGAAAATAGTCCAGCTTACATTCGATCCAACGGTGGTGTATCTTGTACTCAGTGAAGATGTCACATCGTAGATTGGTCTCACCTCTGCCTCATCGTCAATGGTCAAGCTGTAATTTAATACATTTCACTATACTTATTAATTGAACAGCGAGTTCTTGATACCAGTGCTACAAGCAGGGTGGGTTGCAATGAAATTATTGTTGAAACGTAATCATGAAATAACAAACTAAGCGAAGACCTGAGATACATGTATGTGTACAAGTGTAAAGATTTTTATATTTACAAGAGTATTAGAATTTGTAAAGATCTGAATACTAAGTAGTATTTGTGTTTGTTTGATACAGATATAAAGATTCAAAGAAACCTACTTTGCTGCGAATGTGTTGTTTATCATGACAACTTCACCGGAATCGGAAATCTCAGTGCATATTATCTTCACGGCCTTAAGATTTCGTCCACCGTGCAGACTGTGTTTTTTCATGCCACTGTATTTGCTGTAGGTCAGAAGAATGGCTGCATTCTGAAAATATAAATAAGACTTAAAAACACATTCATGGTTTTAGTTAATGACTGTCCCTCATTATTCAAAGTAGTGAAATAAATAGACATGAGGGCTTTCAACGTGACGGTGTAGAGGTGATTTAGTAAATTGTTCAAAGAATAGTTGGTAATGCTTTAATTCAACAAGACCTGTCCATGGACAGCACTCTCCACTTTTCTCGGTGCTGGATAATAAATTATAAGCTAATTTAAACAAGAGGCACAAGCGAAAAAATTGAAGGGGGAGGGGCAAGTACCTAGCCATTAAAATGAAAAAAATTGGGGCGGAATGGGACTTGCAGGGGTGTTGGGGGAATACATACCCATCCCATGTAAATATATATTTTAGTTCTAGATTAGGGTGTGGGTTACTCATGCAAGAATTATTTTTTTCTTGTGGTGGGGGGTGGGGGAGTCAAGTACCTTCATATTAAAAAAAATCGGTGGGGGTACCAGCTAGGGGGGTCCCGTGCAGGGTGACGGGCGGGAAGTACCTACCCAACCCATGTGTGGGTAAATCCGATGTGTAAGTAAATAGTTTATTTCTAGGCTAATAAGTTTTTTCCTATATACAAGTTTAAGCAAAATCAATGACCCCTGGGTTGGGGCTAATTTTGACCCTGATATGGGCACAAACAATCTTTGTAGGGGTCTTGCTTGTGATCAAGTATTCCAAGTTTGAGGGGAATATCTTTGACACTTTTTTGAGAAATGGACATTAACAGAAAGGTTAACCAAGAAATTCTAAGTCGAAAAAGGGGCATAACTTTGCCAAAATAAATTCGAGGTTATCTGCCCTTTATAAATGGTGTAACATTTAATAGTGAACATGTACTTACTTGAAGTAAATAGTTTTGATAGTTTGAGAAAAAGGAAAAGGACTTAAACTAAAAGGTTAACCAACGCCGACGCCGACGACAGGGTCATGACATTAGCCCCACTTCTTTTACCGAAAAGTGGAGCTAAAAAAAGTCTTCCAATACTAGAATGCAGTTGGTAATAGCAGTAGAAAATAACTGAAATGTGAAGTTAGCAGAAAGAATATGTAGCTGTAGCAGTAGAAAAACATGAAGATGGCAGTAGCAGTAGACAGCAGTAGCTAAAGCCTACTTCACGTTTTACCTACGGCTACTGCCAACTTCACGTTTTACCTACTGCTACTGCCAACTAATGCTACTGCCAACTTCACGTTTTACTTAGTGCCACTGCTCAGTTCCTATAAATGCATTGTTCCAATGTGTCTGTCAAAGTTGAACGTAAACTTGCTTCTTTAAAGCAGAGTTCTAGCAGTGAAAGTTTGTTTGAGCTATTTGCAGAATTAAAATGTTTTCAATCATTTTGAGAAGCAAGTTTTTGAAAATGTAAATAGTTTTGTGATTTTTTTTAGTTGCACTGATGTTTCAACACAAACCAGAAATGCGATCTCTATCAATATTTGAGTGTTTCTTAAGTCAGTTAACTAGACAAATGCTGACAAATCAGTTCAAGTTTCTTAAAACTCACTTTTGTGCATCCTGTAATCTTGATAGAGGTTGGACTGGTTGATGTGACATTGCAATTCACGTCAGAGCGATTTTCCACTTTCTGCATTGCAAAATAATAGAAGTCCTCTGGAAGGTCAGACACGTCAATGGTGTCGTCTGCGTTACAAACATAGGCTGAAACGAATATGCTGCTTTTTCAAATACAATTAATCTTGTCGTTTTCAACAGAATTATTCAAGTTCAAAACAAATTAATAGAATTTTTACTGTTTAACACTTAGGTTTTTATTTCATTGAAATAAGTTTGTTTAGAAAAGCTCACCATTTGCTTTACAGTTTTTAAGATATAATATAACGTGTATAAACTGAGTATACTTATTTACCCGGCTACAACTTTGCTTAAAAGTATATTAAAAGAAAGCAAAATGACGTAGCTTAAAGCGACTTACTCAGAAGAGTCGACGGTGCATAAAAAAGAAAATGTTTATATGTGTAACAATTCTGGTTGTAGTTGTAAAGAACATATCTAAACTTAGTTATTGTCTTGGTTTTTGATACAGAGACATCATAATATAAAGATTTTCACTCTTTTATTGGTAAAAACTTTACCCCGTTAGTGACGGGGTAGCTACTTTGTTTATATCGCTAATTTTTACATTTGCTAAAAACCTTTCGTAGTGGCTCTGTGGTCTAGGTCGCTGCTCTTAATTACAAGGGTCTAAAGGGCATGGGTTTGAATTCTGTTAAAATCAAATTCCTTTTCTTCATGTATTCATAACGTATAGAAGCATAAAATTATGTTGTTGTTTTTTCATAGTATTATAACTTTCTCTTTAATTGTCAAGAAAAAAAGTAAGCTTAATTCCGTTAAGTCAGTCGCTTTAAGTAAAATTGAAAATATAACGTTCAGCAATTTAGCAAATGCTCACTTGTATTCGCAGCAAATGTAGTGGAAAAACATGCCGCCGTTGCGCACAGCAAAAAACAATATTTCAGTTCCATTTCTATACTGTTTCCTGGAAAAACAACACATGTAGAAATGTTATGCAGAAGAAAATTATTTGCATATTTAAGGCAGCAAGGTCGCAATGAACTTCGGACAATTTCGATGCCTTTCGTGTAATGAAGGCATTTGACGTCAATTACCGGTTACGTTCCTAAGTAAATACAGAAAATCTTTATCATTCTGGGACTGAACATGTAATCTAGTTTCTCGGAGTCAGGAATATGTTAATGGCATCTATAGACTTTCCCCACCGTAACAACTCTACATTTATAAAGATGTGTATGTGGTTAAGAACATTTAGCAACACTGTTCGGCGCGATCTTAAACACAATAGTTAAATTTGTATTCTCACAATATGCAATATTTACGTATGATAAGGTAATATATATTCTGAACAAGTTGCATATGTAGCAGAAGTATAATACGGCAATTCTACTCCCTTGCCTATCGGCTAGCTTATATGGCGACGCGGCAGAGTGCCCGCTCAGCAATCGAAGGTACCCAAGTTCAAACCCAGCCCCGGCCAGACGGATTTTTCCGGGTAACATTTGGCGTCCAACGTAAATAACTCACGAGTGTAGATGTAATGACACCCTTAGAAAGTCCCACAGACATTTAGTACTCCAAGAATTCGAAGACGAATTCTGAGGAGGGGGTGTATGTAGTAGAGGTATAATATAGCACTTCTACTCCCTTGCCTATATGCTAGCTTTTATGGCGACGTGGTAGAGTGTCCGCTTAGTAATCGAAGGTACCCGTGTTCAAACCCAGCTCGGGGCAGGTGGATTTTTCCGGGTTACACATATAGATTGTTGGTCTTTTTTTAATTAGCAGAAACATAAGACATCTGGCAAATTCTTTTTTTTTATAATTTTGCTAATTATCAATAACTTGTCATACTATACAAAATAAAAAATAATCAGGTCAATGTCGATCACAATCACCTTACAGACACAAGAAACAACAAATTCCCTATCCCGCAGTCAAAAAACAGCATCACATGTACTCAATCTTCCGACTCTGGAATGAATTACCGACCGAGAATAAGGCTACCCCAACTTTACCAGCTGAACAAGCTTTATGGATTTTAAATGTTCACAATAAACGTAAGATCTTTAGTAAAAGTCTTACCTACTTTTTTTTTCTTTGACAATTTTAATGTTCCTGGCCCGCGCCAGCTTAGTGTAGTCAGTATTGACTTTTGGCAGTAACACGTTAAAATTAAGTTGAATAAAATTGTCTTGTATCATTGTGGCAAACGTTCAATAATTTAACAGTATGACCATTCGAGTACGCTTTTTAGAAAAAAAGAAGGAACAAAACACGATTCAGAAGGTTATGTTTAAATTTTGATACATAAAAAGGTCTTACCTGCGACTTGGATAAGTCATTCCAACCCTGATCTCGCATTCGGATTTCAACGCGTATATTAAAAGTACCGCCCCTTTTCGTTCCGCACGAAATATTTCTTGATTGAACTTCACAAAACAGAGCGGGTTTTATAGTGAATAATATTGTTAAGAACTGGCAAAGCAAATATTTGGCTTTCGTGAAAATAAACATGTTCAATTTCTTTGAACAACGATTGGTTTTTGTACAAACGAAAAAGAGCGAAAATAGGTGTCTGTTAAAAATATTCTCACAAAAATCTTTCAGTTGCCGAGTTTGTATGATTCTAAAACTATGACTGGGACCAAACTGCTCATAGGTACCTAGTCGACACTGGCACGGGAATTCCGATCGGCACTAAAACTACAAATGTCTGTATCACAATCACTTTGTTGACACTATTACAGGCAGCGGTACTGTTTCTGTCACAAAAACCACTACTGCGAAAGATAATGAATATCCGACGTCAGTCATTTTATTATAACTGCCATTGGTTCACTGTGCTGCTTTTGGTTGAAGTTGTGTCACTCTCGGCGGTACCGGAAGTGCTACACTATCCGTTTCATGTCCGCCGACGTTGCTACAGTAAATGAGTTCCCGACATCTGAATTAACAGTGGCACGCATCTTCATTTGAGTTTGGAACTAGATTTTTTTTACTGAAATGCGTGATGCGTCAAAGGAATCACTGTCAGTTTATAGGAAGTAAAACTACATTTGCGTTTCAATCCGGAATATTTCAAGGAGTGGAAATTGCCAGAACATGGCACAAAAAACAAGTTTTTATTGCATTGGCCTTGCTTTGTATCCCGTTTTACAATCAAAGCACAGAGAGTACTGTCGGAAGCGAAAGTTAAAATGTGTGAAGATTGTTCTTTGTCACTGCACCCATGTTATAAGAATCATATCAATTCCTTCAATTGGTTTTTAGATATGCTCTAGAAAACATTTCAACATAAAAGTAATGAAGATAATCCAAAAATGAGCCAAGGTAGAGTCTTTGTTCGGACTTCCTTGTCACATAAATGTGACCATTGTATAAAGTATAAACTCAATCCCTCAAGTGATTTCTGAGTTGTAACGTACAGATTTGACGGGGGACACTATGTTCATTTGAGACTCTAATAAGAGCATCGCATTCGGTGCCAACGCTTGTATGTTAAGAGCAACGACTTAATAAAATTAATTTCAAGAGTGTTATGGCGCTATTCAATAATTGCTGTTATGCACTGATCACTTAAGATGAATAACTTTGTGATTGTAAATTGTGCAAGTTATTAGTATTTATACAAAAGTTTAATTAGTTTCCACGTGAAAAAGGGGCATAACTCTGGAACCACTGATCACTTAGTAATGTTCCTTGTGGTACAGATGTGCCTTGTCCCCAGTAGCAAGTATGCCAAGAATAATACAATATTTTTGATAGTTTTCGAAATTTATCAATAACCAAGCCAACAAAAAATTCATGTTGAAATTGGGCAGAACTCTTAAAAGAGCTTTCAGAGTAATGCCCCTTGTCTTACAACTGTGCCCTGCCATAATTCATATTGATACCTTTGATAGATTTGAAATCTTTTCACTTAATAACCAATTTTGACGAAAAGTTCTAAGTTAAAAAGGGGCTTAACTCCAAAAATATATTTTAGAATAATGTCCATTGTCTTACAACTGCACCTTTTCATTATAAGCAAGTAGTCCAAGTTTTGTAGTGATACATTTAAGTGTTTCAGTAACGGGCTACATCAAAATTTTTGCACGACAATGAGGACGACCTAGCGATCATAACAGCTTAAGTTTTTCTTCGAAACAGATAAGCTAAAAATAGGGGAAATACCATGGTGATCTCTATTAAACTGAAATACTTGACAATAGCTTATATCCAAGTCAAAAGCAACACAGAAATCAAATATATTTTTGTGTAAGTAAACTGTTCATAAAAAGTAACAAAATCATGCGAGCAAATAATTAATATTTGTCCTAGACCTACATAATGGCTATATAGAATAACCTCTTGTGACAACTTTATACACATAGACATACATCCTACCTTACATGAAGTTAACTTGCATAAAGAGTCCTATAAAGAGTCCTATTCTATCAGATACTTTAAAAAAACTTTTTAAACGTATTAATAATTTCAGACTGGATATTATCTTTTGTATAGGAAATGTGGCATGAAATCAATTTGAGGCAAAACATGGTCATGATGAAACGTTTTCATTGAAATGTTTTAATCCTTACATTGTTTATGACCAAGATATTTGGAGATCTGTGCTTATCAATAATCAACTGAAGGCGTTTCAAGAAAAGCATTAAAATATATACATTATTATATACATTTTATACAAGTAAAAAATTAGGGATTAAAACGAATACTGAAATCAATATTCTAATATGTGGTTTGCCATATTGGAAAATATTCGAATTTTTGACTTTCGGACGTTCCATCAGTTATCCGAATTTCGATATCCGAATACAGGTACTATTTTAATGTTTTCGTTCAGACTAACGTGTTTCGGGACACTTGGCTTGTTTTATGGAAGCCTCAAATACTTTTTGTGATTGGCATAAACACAATATATTCCGTTCTTTAAAACGCGAAGTATCGCCATAAATACGGACAGTCGATAATGTAGCAAGGGTTGTTTGTTGTTTTCTTTCGGTCAAGATCCGGGAAAACAGGTTATATATTGACATTGATGATTTAATCAACATGCAAACTTAAAGCAAATATGTTAAAAAATATTTAAAGCAAATTTATTAGAGGAAAATATTTGAGTTATTCTGATTGATTTGACAACAAAACAACAAAAAAATGTATTATCAACAGAGTCAAAACCATGGTTGGTTGTTACGTTTTTGTGTTTACGTTATTTCATTACACGCATTCGGAATACCTCACCGATTAGCAAAAGGCCTAGAAGTTGCGACTGTTTCAATGCGTAGTAAATTTTATGAACGATTTTTGTGCGGATGAATACTAAATTGATAACTTGTTATTTTTACAATTTGATTTGCCAAAAAAATTGAAATTATACATTATGCTTTCAAAATCAACAGAATTCTGCAATATCAAAGAACTTTTGTCGAATTTGCAATGAAAACTCATACAACCTGTGGTACTATTTTTCAACGCAAATGTATGGACAAGAGGCGGTCATGTGATGGTAACTAGAAAATCTGGTGTGTAGCTTTGGAAGCTTTCGCTTCTAAAAACTGATGGATCGATTGTCTTTGAATCTACATTTTTAAAGTTTCTCGTGCCGTACGCAATTTTCACACTTTGTAATCTCGTTTTTGCATTGTAAGTCTACTCTACAGATTAAAAGTCTAAACAGGTAGATAAAAATAGGATGTAAGTATAACTAAACAAATCAATAATTAAGGCAAAACAGTCGCTGCTCTCTACATCCAAAATTTTAAACTATTCTCATCTAAACTGAATTGTTGCGTCACTAGGCCAGATCCTAACCGGAACACACATGAGTAGGCTGGCAGACGAGGAATAACGTTTATTCTAAAATTAGCAATGACTTTGTACCACTGCGCTTCGCAAATCATAAGACAGAAAATTGTACAAAATAGAAAATTAAAAACAACTTTCTCTCAAACCACGGTATTTAGAAAGAAATTGAATAAGGTAATTTCTATATTGCTAAATGATCACTGAACTTCTAAGTAGGCAAATGTTATATTAAACGTTTGAATCGATAGAACTTTTGTTGTTGTTGTTGTAGGTAGAAAATTCTGATCGTTGACAGGTGTTTTGTAATAAGCTGGTACCCTTAATAACAAAAAAGGCGCCAAATTCACAGTTCACCACCAATTTCCAAAAAGTAGATTATTAGTAATATCTATCAGTGAAATCTTGAGTAAAAGTTATTAAGGCCATTCCGTGTCCTCAGAACACTACAATAGCAGGTATCAATGTATATATTAACCATTTTCGGGCAATTATTGAGTTCTTGTCTGTTGTG
This sequence comes from Cyclina sinensis, assembly GCA_012932295.1. Taxonomy (NCBI): domain Eukaryota; kingdom Metazoa; phylum Mollusca; class Bivalvia; order Venerida; family Veneridae; genus Cyclina; species Cyclina sinensis. The sequence goes on along the minus strand of JAAONU010000007.1, from coordinate 3,865,510 downwards.
CTGCTCAATTCCCTAAACAACAAAATATGATCATGCCTTTGTTAATATTTTGTTAAAATCACTGTATATAGTAATGTGATTTTTTCCTGTCACATGCAGACATAAGCCTTTTATTGGTGAAAGATATTTAGAAAATTACCTCCTGGTGGAACGCATTTTTTTATAGCTTTTATTAGTTTAAACATATTTTATTCCCAAATATATACAAATTACACATACTTAGATAACTAATATATATCTAAAAGGAAAAGGATAAGAATGAAAGACAATACTGTCTTATATAATTCTTCTCCCTGTCAAAACTTCCTAGACATTTTACACTCTATAATAAATTGCATGTAGAATTTGGGTCTGAATTGTGTCTTATGTACTCAAAAGAACAAAGAAAATAAATGAACAAAAAGTGAGTTTGAAAAGAAAACTTGTAAGTAATCATAAATGAAAATAATAAATAGATTAGAACGATAAACAAGAAAGAGAGATGCGGTAGAGGTAGAGGGAAAGAAACGTCTCAAATATGTAATACAGGTTATGTAAATCTTTTACTATTATGTATATAATACTGAACCTGTTTAAAAATAAAGATGTTATCTTGATCAGAGAGGGTTGGATCTCCAAAGAGGAGTAGACTTAGGTTAACTTCAAAATTATGAAGCTTGGCAAGTAATATATTGCGGATATTTTGAAAAAAAACGACACTCGAAGAAGAAATGATAATTTGACTCTATTTGTCCACAATTACAGAGAGCTGTCGGAGAAATATTGCAAGGATACAAGTGATATTTTTTGTGAACTGCATTTAGTACGTAATCGTGTATGTAGTACTTGAAGTTTTCTTGTTCCATAAAGATAGTGTTTAGGTAACCGATTTCTGTTAGGATCTAATTGAAACTTGAAAGTTGTCAGTGATTGTGCATTTCTGGTTTCTAAGGGGAGGGTATTCCATTCACGTATAGAAGTTGGAAGAAATTATTTATAATAAAACGATGTTCTACAGTTAATGCCTGGGACATCCTGCTCGTTTCTAAGATTGTAACGGGTGTTTCGTTGGCGAGGAACAAGTGAAGACAAATAATCAGGTACAAGGTTATGATACATTTTATAAAATTGTGTCATTCTATGTTTATATCTTCTGTCAGAAAGGGATTCCCAATTACATTCAATTCTTAGGCGTTCAAGAGAGACAAGTCGTGTAGCCCCTGTAACGATACGGGCACATCCGTTTTGTATTTTGTCAAGTTTGTCTGAATCTGTTTTTGTAATGTTGCTCCAGAGAACGTCCGTATATTCAAGACCTGGACGAATAAATGAGGTATAGATAACGTCTAGTGATTTTCGATCTAACAGAAATTTCAATTTCCTCATTATGGTGACCTTTCTTCAAGCCTTTTCGGCAATAGAGTCAATATGTACGTGCCAACTGTCATCTTCAGAGATATTAACTCCGAGATGTTTATGTACTGTCACATCTGGAATGTCTTGACCAAGCATTTGCAATACAGGATGCACGGGACGGATACTCTTTCTAGAGAGAACTAAAGACTCACATTTAGCTGGATTAAATGTAACAAGCCACTTATCAGCCCAGGAGGAGATCTTATTAATATCTGTTTGAAGTTGGTTAGCAGCAATATTGGGATCTTGGACTACAACATACAAGCTTGTATCGTCAGCAAACAGATTAATCGAAAAATTAATGTCTGCTACAATGTCATTAATGAAGATCAGAAATAATAGAGGGCCTAAGATAGACCCTTGAGGAACTCCCGCTTTAATTTCACACCACTGGGAAACTGCTCCTGGGAGAACAACACGTTGCCGCCTGCCAGAAAGGTAGTTAGAGAACCAAAGGAAGAGAGGTCCCGTTATTCCTGCTGATTGAAGTTTTGCCAGCAGACCCCTGTGCCAAACTTTATCGAAGGCCTTACTGATATCAAAATATACTGCACGAACTTCTAACCCGTCGTCAAGTGCCTTCCACAAAGTATTGTAAATATATGTCAGTTGGTTGACCGTCGAATCACCAGGAACAAACCCAGACTGGACAGGGGCAAGAAATTGAATTTTTCTAAGATGGTTGAAAACGTGCTTAAAAACAATACGCTCAAAGACCTTATCGATAGTATTTAGTAAGGAAATCGGCCTATAGTTATTTAGAAGAGACACGTCGCCTTTTTTGAGTACAGCCGAGACATTTGCTTCTTTCCACGAAGTTGGCAGTTGACATTGCTGAAGTGAATAGTTAAATAGTTGACAAAGAGGATAAGAGAGTTCAACAGCCGCTTCACGAAGAATCCTGTTACTTATACCATCAGGCCCAGAGGCTTTATTCACGTTTACCGATTTAAGGACATCGCAAACCTCTGTTGGTGATATGATTATCTCATTTAGACAGGTATTTGGGTTACTAGGTTGGATAAGGGGTACTTCCTTTCCCTTGTCTTGAAGAAATGTTTGTTGCTGAAAGTAATAGTTTAGAACATTTTCCTTGTTGATGTCGGATGATGCTATTTCGTTTGTATTAGCGTTGTATAAAGGAGGAATTGTCTTGTTGTGATTGGAAGTTATAAATGATTTAAGAATTTTCCACCAGTCTTTTGCTGAGTGGGAACCTTCTTGGAGTTTACTAGCAAGCTTGTTGTAGTAATTTGCTTTTGTTTTACGAATTGTAAGTATGACATGGTTTCTGTATTGTTTAAATCTATGCCAATGATTTGGCGATTGTGTTTTCTTGGCTCTTCTGTACATTCGTCTCCTTTTACGGATCATTAAGCGAATTTCATTGGTAATCCAAGAAGGTTCATTTAGTCTTGTTTTAACAACTGTATTTGGAATATTTTTCTTAGATATATCTAAAATTTTGGTAGGATAAGACTGATATAGGATGTGTATACATCAATGTTAAAGTCAAAACAAGAATTCCAGTTGAAATTTGCAAGATCAGATCGAAGCTTTGTGTAGTCACCATGTTCATATTTCCAAATATTACGCTCAATACATATTTGTTTGAACTTTGGAAATTTCAGTACTCCAAATACAGGACAATGATACCTTAATTCCTGTTCAAGAAAGTGCTCTTTAACTCCTGAATGGAGGACACAATCACGATTTGATACAAGAATCAAATCTAGAAGAGAATGCGAATGTTCTGTGTAGTATGTAGGTTCATGTATTAGTTGTTCTAGTGAAAATTGTTGAGTAATGGAGGTTATTTTGCGCAGCGTTGAATCGTTAAGAGCATTGTAATTAAAATCACCTGTGATAACGATATCTGCAATGTTTGAATCAATAACAAGTCCAATAGAGTCTTCAATGAAAGAGTGATAAATTGCATCTGAGCTAGGACGATGATAAAAGCAACCAAATAGAATGCGCTTCTTCTTGCAGGTTTGAATTTCTAGCCAGATACATTCAAGATGGGCTAATTCGAGGTCATATCGACGTTTATAGTAAATACTATCTTTAATATATATACTATAACACCTCCATGTGAGTCAACATTTCTATCACGTCTTTCAGGTACATGGTATGAGTGAAGCCTAATGTCATTTGTTGCGATTTGACAGTTTAACCATGTCTCGGTGAAAGCAAGAATATCATAATCGTTTAGTTCAGTGTAAAGCAAATCTAATTTTTTAGGAATGCTCTGGACATTTAAGTGTACAATTGATAAATAATGCAACAATTTGTTAGCATCTGAAAATGAGTCTAGTGATATACCCGTAGATGAGGTGTTTGATAAGGGTCCTGGATTTAAATGAATAGCTCCCGCCTTTAACAGAATAATACATAACCATGTGCAAAGCACAGTAACTATAAGGACCAAGAATAGTCGAAGAGTAAAGCTTCTGTTTTCAGCGAATCGAGTACTTGGTGTGATTTTTTTGTGTGGCAGCTTTACTAAAAGAGGTGCATTATTCTTAGCAAGACTGAACTATACAAGGAAACCAAATAAACCACATTGCTAGTAAGGTATAGTAACAACAAAATATGAGTTTGTAGTGGAAAAACCCCTCTGTATCTGTATGAAGACATGACGGATAATTTTCTATTGAAATTAACGTTACCGACTGTAGTAAGATAAGAAACAGTAGCATAGCCGCCATGTCATGCATACTATATGTGTAAAAATCAGGTTCAGTAATATAATTGCGATAGTATGAGACGTGAAAAAAGAAAGATTATAGTGTATAACAGGAAAGACAGATAAGACGTTACGTACGAGGTAATGAAGTGAATACATAACGTGCATAATCTGAAGGCTGCTCTGAATAACCATTCTAATTTGATAAAGATACAATCTTCAATATGCAAAGATAAGCTGGTCGGAATAAGTGTAAGTTTCAATTAAGTAGTTACTGAATTAATCATGCAATAAATAAATCAATTAATTAGCTAATTAACCAATTAATAAATTAACTAAACAACTAACCAATCAATCATTCAATTAGACTAAAAGTATACGTGATGCAGAAGTATTTGAGAAAAGACTTAAATGTCAAATACGTAAACATGTAGAATCTAAGCTCACTTTGAAACAAGTATCAATTTATAAACTCCGTATACATTAAGGATAAATCGTACATCCTAGTATGACCATCAACCTTTTGGTGCCTGACTGTGTGTTCTGCTATAAAAGGCGGAGATTACTACAATACTGAGTGCAACTTTTGCAGGTAAAAGTACAATATCAAACAATTTACAGTAACAACAGGGTGAGAAAACCTTGTCAGGCTATCAAAATATTTTCTATAGTATATACATCTACATTTGCAAATTTTACATTCCGATATAAATGCATATTTTAATAGCCCTATTTAATCAGATATCATAGTATCATGTTTATAACAACTTAGTAACTCTTATACTGAAAATTCATGTAGCAAATATAACATCTACATGTATATCATCGACAACAAGTATTACTACACAACTATACGTTACTTATTGAACATTATATAGACACCGTATGTAGAGAATAGAAAGAGCAACTGCTACAAGGAAAATGATTACATGGAAATCATTGCAGATCAAAACGTACATTCAGAAATTTGAGCATAAAAGATTTTTACATATGTTAATCCGATCTCAAAACGTTTCAGAAAAAAACGCTGTTTCACATACAGCGATTTCAAAAAATTGATATTTTGTTCCGAAATCAAATATAATTGTGTATTTTCTTTGATACTGCCAGAAGCCAAAATGGCAGGAATATTAGTAAAAAGATTTCAAAGAATTGATATTTTTTTCCGAAATCAAATATAACTGAGTATTACTTTTGATACTACCAGAAGCCAAAGTCGTGGTAAAATTAATAAGAAGATATATTTTTGATTCCATTGAACAAAACAAGAAACGAAACAAAACATGAGTAAAATTTTCTATACAATAAACGAATTAAGACACGGCCATTGGCACTTCATACACACTATGTTGACTGCTTGTCACGCCATAGCACACAAAAAGCATGAACACTCTACTTTTACCAAGTCTTATTCTAATTCAGCTAGGTAATCACCCATTTCACAAAAAAAAAACAAAAAAAAAAACGTAAGACTCAGCCATTGACACATCTATATACACGGTATACTATATTGACTGAATGACGCAGCATAGCACGCAAAAGCAAAATATTACCAAATCTTATTCTAATTCAGCTAGGTAAATAGATGTTATCCGGAACTCGGCAAATGTGGGTTTTTCCTAGATAATCCGGGGGTACAAACACACTTTTACCGTTATGGCTTCACGGTACACAACCCTTCACAAAAGGTTGATCAACGTATTGCGCTGATTTACCTTGTTGTAACTGTAAAAGTTTGTTTGTACCCCCGGATTAGCTGGGAAAAACCCATATATTCTTTATTCCGGAGTAAGTCTATTGTATGGCCAATTTCAAAACAAACAAACGTGAGCCTTAGCCATTGACACTTATTATACACATGGTATACTATACTGCTTGACCTTGCAAAGCACGCAAAAAGCATGAACGCTCTATATATTACTATACTGACTGCTTGACGCAGCAAAGCACGCAAAAAGCATGAACGCTCTATATTTTACTAAGATAGATAAGGTGTACCAGCATAGTATAATCAGTGAAAATTTAAAAGAAGGTTCTGAATAAATTGTCCGAAAATTACCCTGTTTTACCTTAGTGTGACTGGTATGAATTCCTCCCATGTGACGCACTGTCCAGTTTATGTTCCAACTAATTGCTTGAAAAGCACACAAAAAAATGAATATTGGTTTCACTTAGGATATTACAATATAAACTGAATGCATCGTATTTTATAAATACTATTTTACTGGAGAAAACTGGATATAAAAATACCACGGTGTAACCTGTAATAGTCATTTACCTTAAACGCTTACTGACAATGATACAAAAACTAATGAACATGAACTATACGTGTATGTAGTGGAAAAACCCCTCTGTATCTGTATGAAGACATGACGGATAATTTTCTATTGAAATTAACGTTACCGACTGTAGTAAGATAAGAAACAGTAGCATAGCCGCCATGTCATGCATACTATATGTGTAAAAATCAGGTTCAGTAATATAATTGCGATAGTATGAGACGTGAAAAAAGAAAGATTATAGTGTATAACAGGAAAGACAGATAAGACGTTACGTACGAGGTAATGAAGTGAATACATAACGTGCATAATCTGAAGGCTGCTCTGAATAACCATTCTAATTTGATAAAGATACAATCTTCAATATGCAAAGATAAGCTGGTCGGAATAAGTGTAAGTTTCAATTAAGTAGTTACTGAATTAATCATGCAATAAATAAATCAATTAATTAGCTAATTAACCAATTAATAAATTAACTAAACAACTAACCAATCAATCATTCAATTAGACTAAAAGTATACGTGATGCAGAAGTATTTGAGAAAAGACTTAAATGTCAAATACGTAAACATGTAGAATCTAAGCTCACTTTGAAACAAGTATCAATTTATAAACTCCGTATACATTAAGGATAAATCGTACATCCTAGTATGACCATCAACCTTTTGGTGCCTGACTGTGTGTTCTGCTATAAAAGGCGGAGATTACTACAATACTGAGTGCAACTTTTGCAGGTAAAAGTACAATATCAAACAATTTACAGTAACAACAGGGTGAGAAAACCTTGTCAGGCTATCAAAATATTTTCTATAGTATATACATCTACATTTGCAAATTTTACATTCCGATATAAATGCATATTTTAATAGCCCTATTTAATCAGATATCATAGTATCATGTTTATAACAACTTAGTAACTCTTATACTGAAAATTCATGTAGCAAATATAACATCTACATGTATATCATCGACAACAAGTATTACTACACAACTATACGTTACTTATTGAACATTATATAGACACCGTATGTAGAGAATAGAAAGAGCAACTGCTACAAGGAAAATGATTACATGGAAATCATTGCAGATCAAAACGTACATTCAGAAATTTGAGCATAAAAGATTTTTACATATGTTAATCCGATCTCAAAACGTTTCAGAAAAAAACGCTGTTTCACATACAGCGATTTCAAAAAATTGATATTTTGTTCCGAAATCAAATATAATTGTGTATTTTCTTTGATACTGCCAGAAGCCAAAATGGCAGGAATATTAGTAAAAAGATTTCAAAGAATTGATATTTTTTTCCGAAATCAAATATAACTGAGTATTACTTTTGATACTACCAGAAGCCAAAGTCGTGGTAAAATTAATAAGAAGATATATTTTTGATTCCATTGAACAAAACAAGAAACGAAACAAAACATGAGTAAAATTTTCTATACAATAAACGAATTAAGACACGGCCATTGGCACTTCATACACACTATGTTGACTGCTTGTCACGCCATAGCACACAAAAAGCATGAACACTCTACTTTTACCAAGTCTTATTCTAATTCAGCTAGGTAATCACCCATTTCACAAAAAAAAAAAACAAAAAAAACGTAAGACTCAGCCATTGACACATCTATATACACGGTATACTATATTGACTGAATGACGCAGCATAGCACGCAAAAGCAAAATATTACCAAATCTTATTCTAATTCAGCTAGGTAAATAGATGTTATCCGGAACTCGGCAAATGTGGGTTTTTCCTAGATAATCCGGGGGTACAAACACACTTTTACCGTTATGGCTTCACGGTACACAACCCTTCACAAAAGGTTGATCAACGTATTGCGCTGATTTACCTTGTTGTAACTGTAAAAGTTTGTTTGTACCCCCGGATTAGCTGGGAAAAACCCATATATTCTTTCTTCCGGAGTAAGTCTATTGTATGGCCAATTTCAAAACAAACAAACGTGAGCCTTAGCCATTGACACTTATTATACACATGGTATACTATACTGCTTGACCTTGCAAAGCACGCAAAAAGCATGAACGCTCTATATATTACTATACTGACTGCTTGACGCAGCAAAGCACGCAAAAAGCATGAACGCTCTATATTTTACTAAGATAGATAAGGTGTACCAGCATAGTATAATCAGTGAAAATTTAAAAGAAGGTTCTGAATAAATTGTCCGAAAATTACCCTGTTTTACCTTAGTGTGACTGGTATGAATTCCTCCCATGTGACGCACTGTCCAGTTTATGTTCCAACTAATTGCTTGAAAAGCACACAAAAAAATGAATATTGGTTTCACTTAGGATATTACAATATAAACTGAATGCATCGTATTTTATAATTACTATTTTACTGGAGAAAACTGGATATAAAAATACCACGGTGTAACCTGTAATAGTCATTTACCTTAAACGCTTACTGACAATGATACAAAAACTAATGAACATGAACTATACGTGTATAATATAGTGTAACAATGTAGAGTTCTGCGCTTACAATGTCACTGAACATCAGGTGCTGTTCCAGCCATCTTCTCTGGTGTTTCAGGTATTGAATAGTGTTTAAGCGGGTCAAGGTCATTCAGACTAAAAATACGATGAACGCTGGTCTTAGAGTCTTTGATTGTTTTAGCATAGACGATGCCATTCATGGACCATGCACCAAGAATGTTTCGGGATTTTACGAGGTTACGTGCCAAGAACAACAGTTCAGATCTGTGACGAGTAAGGTCTTCATTTATGAACACACCTTCGTAGCCTTTGTCCGTAAGGAGAACACGTTTGGTGTAAACCAAGTCACGTGACCGTCGAGATACAAATTTTACCAGGATGTCTCTGGGTTTTGAACGTTTAGGTTTTCCGACACGATGAGACACAGCAATGTCAGGCAATACAATAGAAGCTCCAACAGCTTTAGCCATATTAAGAACGTACGTATCAGTGACCTCACCAGGCTCCTCATGTACGCCAGATATCCGTAAACTGTCACGGCGGCTGTATTGTTCAGCAGCGTCCGCTTTGAGATTAAGCTCAGCAACTTGGCTACGAAGATCTGATAGTTCACCTTTAAGTGCCACATTTTCGATTTGGAGCTCAGAGACTTTGGCTCGGAGACCGTCAGTGACGCCCTTAACAATAGAGCCAACATTATTTTCAATCATTGATGCCATTTTACCTTGCATAACGTTTTTCAGAGCATCTGCTATGGATTTAATAGCTGCTTTATCAAGGTTAAACATTGTGTACGTTGAAGTCATACTTGTGCATTCAGAGTCAGGGTCTTCATGAAGTTCATCTAAAGAAACATTCACTTTATTTTTTTATTTTCAATAAGTTCACCTGGAGACGACAGATTACGCTTTTTAGATGCCGATATCACTGGTGTTTGGTTTTCATTACTCATAATACTACAAGTTTGTCTAGCCTGATATGTACATTGAATCTGTCACACATGGACGTAGTGTTTTGAATACAACACAAGCATTAAGTTCACGAGAAAAACGAGGTTTTAACATACCATGTAATCGTTAGTTAATATTCCAATTTTATTTCCATAACACAACTTTATTCCACAAAGTTACATTGTATTTCCACAGAGTAAACAGATTGAAACACATTATTGAAAATTGCAGCCTTCAAATATGTATATTATGTATTAAAGCATGAAAGTTTTCACAGAGCGCATAAGAATCGACCAACACGCCATTGCTATACCGGAAGTCCTCTGATATAGTTTTTATTATTTTTCTATTACGAGCTAACCGGATGTTGGTGAAGTTGGCGGCATGCAGCTTATTTTATAAACAATGGTTAAATTTAACCACTGGGTTAAAGTTATGGTTAACAAACCAAACTGGTCAACGCTAACCCATGGTAAGTCAATAACTTTAACCATTGTTTATACAAATTGGCTGCTGGCGGCATAACCATAGCGACCTTAGATATACATTTTGTATCAAAATAAATTAAACATCTTTGGACTTTTTTCTTTAGGTATTTACTATCTAAGGCTGCTAGCGGCCCAGCGGCCTAGCGACCTAAGATGAATATTTTGTATAAACATAAAATGATAACTTTGAACTCAGTGTCAACAAACAACAACAACTTTAAAAAGGGGTTTGGGACGTATTTCTGCAAATTCAAAAAAAATCTTTTGATTTTCAGGATTTCCTATATAAGGGCTGCTAGCGGTCTGGTGGCTAAGGTATTAGATTCCTAATACCCCACCTCCGCTCTGAAGAGTATTCAGTTCCTTGAGACATTTTCACTGAAAAGCAAGGGTTTAAACCCCACTCAAGCCAAAATTTTGTCTTTAGTTTTTGGCAGTTTTACATTGTTTTGGTTTTACAACAATAACTGTTATAGATTTCAAATTCAATTTCTTTCGTTTTAAATATATTTCGATAGTAACAAAGCATTTCAACATGGTAAATCGATGAAAATTTTGGTATATGTGATTTCAGTTATAAATTTCTCCAAAACTAGACGGTAAAAGTATTTGATATTTTGCCAATTTGTTAAGAAATGTACATGAATTAAATTAATAATAGCTAATTTGAAGCCCCGAAGATTTATGTTGAAGTTTACGTTAATAACATTCCCTTATAATGAAGTGGGTGGGGTAAATTCGTGCAATGTTTATAATCATATTTCGTTTCTTTTCACTTTTGGCTTTTCATTTATTTGTTTTTTTTTTGTCAGCAGTCAGTAGCTCTTCATAATATGAATAATTATATCCAAGTAACAGTTATTTTTATATTCAGACTTAAAAAAACATTGTGTTTCTCAATGGCAACGAGTAACCGGTTAACCGAGTACTCGATCGAACGTCCGAATATCGGTTAACATAATTGATATTCGATTACTCGAAAAAAATAATTTTTTTTTTGCGATTTAGAAAGATTGGTGTATGCAATTAGTTCAGAAATTCAGAGATGTACATGTATCTTCATAAAAACCTGTTAAATGCAATCAAAACATTCATGCAGAGGTGCGAAAATGATATCGTAAATTTAACGAGGCGAATCAACAGTTTGACACACGCATGGTATTGAACACCTGTGTCGCTTACGTCTTTCGGCCTATTATGATATTTAATTACCTTTAATTGTGTAACAGTTTGTAGCCGAAACTTGTTTTAAGGTAACTGTTTTGAAAACAGTAAGGTACAATGTAGTGCTATAACATGTATGCTTGCATGAACGCGACTTTAAATAAACTTTGAAAACTTTGAAGTTATCAACTGTGTAAAAGATGTTAAGATGAACTCATAGAAAAGTGTTTAGTTTTCTTCGAATAAAGACACTGTACTTAGAGAAAAAATACGAGAATATTGTTCTTGAACTGTTAAACCTTTATTTATAATTATAAAACATATATATATGCTGTCATTGACGATCTCTTATGTTTATATTTATTATGTATTTGCTAGCTATATCCATTGCCGCCGATCAGTCTATATTATTTCAAGAAGAAAAAAAGATATATGAACTGTTATACATGTTTTAAACTTGATATTGCATTAATTAAAACGTTATAAAATATTTTGTTGTTGATTTAATTTGTTTATTGGTTAGGCCATACCAAATTGTTTTTTCGTTTAGCGTCCACCCTAAGTTCAAAAACCTATCTAGCTATCCTGAAAACACAAACGAAGCCCCAAAAAATAAACAAGTCATACTGACTAGTATCTACACCAGGATATAATTATCAAGTTTCATATTCCACTTTGTAGAGACTTTTAATGCATTTCTTAAAGTATTTTCAATCAAACCACCTATAAAATTCAACTGAAAATATAGGTAAATTTACAACTGAGTCTATATTTGGAGTCAACTTGTCAATATCAACTCAGTTTCAACAATCTATAAAACTGAACTGATGCACATTCATGTTATTAGACAGGTCCTTTCATCCTATGCCACTAAAATCCAAATGAGGTATCACTGTAAAAAATTACTAAAGTAAACACTACATTTAATACTGAACACCGAAATATCATTTTTTACTGGTATTTGTTTTTCTCTATCTGTTTTGTCTGGGTGTCTGTTGGCTTCACTGCGAAGATAACACAATTCTTTTAAATACTTCAAATGAATTTGGCTCCCTTATGAAAGAAGAATTCTCAGCAAAAATGTTACAAAAGGAATATCTGCTTAGTAACAAAATGTCATAAATAATGTCTTTCGACTCTACCTATTTGAATTACATTAAACTTCATCAACAAATTCTAGCTGCAGCTCGCGTATACCGTGACTACACTTGAGAAATTCGACTGATAGCGAAAACATATAACAAATACTTCAATGCATACAATTTACATAAAACAATCATTTACTTGCTATTATCTTGAAAAACAATAAAAGGCATTAAAATCTTATTATAACTGACCAGAAAAAAAACCTCTTCTGACGTCGCCAACAACTTTATACACGCATGGAACTTTTTTACACGACTCAATAAATACAAAATGGGCGTAAAGATGTAAAGGAGGTTACAACACTAGTCACGTATAATACCGGAGAGCATTTAATACTTTGTACAGTAAGGTCGTAAGACAAAACAATGTTGTTGTTTTTTCCTACATCAGAAGCTCAAACCTATCCGTCCGCGGACGCTAAACGAAAGAACGATTTGGTATGGCCTTATTCTAAGTTACCCTTGCAGTCCTATTTATAGTTACGAATTCTATGAATTTAAATAGAAAACGAAAGTAGCATGCAGACGGTGTTGATATTGTTTGATAAAACTTTGAAGATCATTGGAAATCATCTGAGTAACCGAGTACTCGATCGGAAAAATGACCGTGTACTCGAGTATTGATTTTGGTATTCATTGCCATCCCTAGTTTCTCTATACCTCATAATTCCAGTAAGTCGGGTGAGGTTTGAAGTGAATACTAGTCATTTCTTGAAACCCCCATGGTAAAAGTGTCTTATATTGTCTATATTTTTCCTTTTTAAATTTAAAGAAAAAACGAGGACTGTTCGTGAAAAGTTGTCTAAAATTGACTTTGTGCTTCATAGAAAAAGAAGTATTTCTGAACCCAGTTTCAACAAACAACATAATATATTAATTTCTCATAATCTTAAAAAGAAAAAAAAAGTGGTCGGTCGGTCCGACATTGTGTGTTTGAGTGAGAGAGCGAGTTATTTAGTAAGTAAGTACTAAATTAATTACTTCATTAAGTAAGTTAATAAGACTGACTGACTGACTGACTGACTGACCCCGTCACTCACTCACTTTTCTTTATTGTTCCTCCTTACTTTCTGTCTGTCTGACTGTCTTTTTTAAGATTATGAGAGATAGATATCACAGATATCATATATTTTTCATGTAATCATGAAAACCCTTTTTTGAATTTGCAAAATTAAACTCCAAGCCCCTTTTGTTTTATTTTGTTTGTTTGAACTGAGTTCAGAAATACTATTTTAATTGTGTTACACTCTGTAAATCTTAGACCTATGGAATGTTATTTAGGTAAAAATTACACAATGCCTACTTACCGTTACAATTTATTAACTGACAGTACTTACAAGTACTTTCATTATGCGCGCTGGCACTTTCATCACGCCTGTTGACAATGATACCATGCTTGCTGGAAGTTACAACTTGTATGTTGTTATAGTGCCTATATCATATTTTCATTTGACGGAATGACTGTTCAGTGTAGCGTAATGGTATATTCCATCATGCCGTGGCTGTCTTGGTTTATTTGTAATGCATCCAAGAAGAAAATACACGACGTGATCATGCCATCAGGCACTAGGCAAAATAGAAGTAAGCATAATGTCAATTCAAAATTGTAAGTCACATTTTGACAACAGATGGCGCTATGTTCAAGTAAACGTGTTTTTTCCGTAATTCGAAGAAAATATATCGAGGATATCCGAATATGTATATAGATCGAACAATAGTCGTAGGCCGGTGATCTCCTTTATCTTTCGTAAAAATTACAAGCGTGCGCTCCCTGTTATCAGAATGTGACTTGCAATTTTGCTATTGACATTATGCTTACTTCCAACTTGCTTAGTGGCTGATTACATCTTTCATATTGTGTGGTCACATCGTGTATTTTGTTCTGGTAGTACTGTAACAGAGCAGTGTTGATATACAGTCCCGGCATGATGAAATATACCATAATGCTACATTGAACTGTCATTCGGCCAAATGAAATTATGATATAGACATCGGGATCTAAACAGTATACAAGTTGTAACTGCCAGCGAGCATGGTATCATTGTCAACAAGCGTGGTGAATGTGCCAGCATGCATAATTATTATACTAATAAGCACAACAGCAGTGTCAGTGAGTAAATTGTAACAGTAAGCAGGCAGTTTGTAATTTTTACCTAAATAACATTCCATATAGACCGCTAGACCTCTGGGCCGCTAACATCCTTAAGATAGCAAGTTCTTCTTTCAACAAAAAACACTCTTTTTGAATTTTGAAAAGTATACTCCGAACTCCTTTTGCTTTATTTTGTTTGTTTGAAATTAGTTCAGAAGGCTTTTGTAACTGTGATGCACTATGCATATCTAAGACCTCTAGGCCATAGCAGTCCAAGTAAAGCAAAAACTTCTTTTCGTGAAAAATCGCATTTTTGAGTTTATAAAAGTTCACTCCAATCCCCTTTTCTTTGTGTCGTTTGTTTGAGCTGAGTTCTGAAATACGAATTTTAGACCGCTAATCAGCTGGGCCGCCAACGACCTTAATATGGCACCCTCGAACCCCTTTTGTTTAGGTTGTTTGCATGAACTGAGTTCAGAAATATTATTTCAACTGTGAAACACTATGTACAGCTTATGTCGGTGGCAGCATAAAGATAGAAATACATTTCTTCATGAAAAACCTTTTTGTTTTATTTTTTAGTTAATTTTGTTTGAACTAAGTTCAGAAATACTAGTTTAACTATTATACACTATATGTATAATAGCCTCTGGACCGCTAGCAGCCTAAAGATACTGAATAATTCCTTTCCTGTCAAACTCTTTCATTTATTTTGAATTTGCAAAAGGACAACCCAAATCCCTTTTTTATTTTGTTTGTTTGAACTGAGTTCAGAAATACTATTTTAACTGTAATACACTCTGTATATCTTAGCCCGCTAGCAGCCTCTGGGCCTGTAGCAGGCTAAATATAGCGAATAATACTTTTCATGTAACATCCTCTTTTTTGAATTTTCAACAATACACTCAAACCCTTTTAAATGTTGTTCTTTAATGACATCTAGTTCTGAGATCTATAGCGTGATACACAGTTTAAATCTTGGGCCGCTAAGTTGCTTGGCCGCTAGCAGCCTTCAGATAACAAATACTTTTTTATTGAAAAATCTTCCCTTTTGAACTTGTAAAATTACATACCGAACCCTTTTTATTGTTGTTGGTTGTTGACACTTCGTTCAAAGATATTACCTGTATTTTGATCAACGACGTATATTTTAGACCGCTGGGCAGCCAGGCCGCTGCGGTTAGGCTGCTAGGCCGCCAACCTCACGAACATGCTAACTGGACTAGTGATGTGTGGTAACCATGAAAGTGGTTCTGTGTCATAGACAAATGTATCTTTCATAACAAATGTTGCTATACTGAAAGGTCTAGCATTTCTGACTTTGCGGTTGTGGGCCCATAAACCCTCTACAGAATTGTCTGTGAGTTCATAATTTCCTTTAGTGCAGTTGCACGTGCAGATCCTTCTAAGCAGTCACTGAAGGTGCAGAGTAAAAGTTGACAGTAATTTTATCAAAAGATTATTTTAATGAAGAATTTTCACTTTTTTGTAAATTTCGCTCTGAAAGGTAGCAGAAGCTTGCTCTCTGACAAGGTTTTTGACACGTAAGCAGGAGACGGCCGCTAGCGACTAATGGCTAAGTTGGTCAAAGGTCAATCTGAAAGGGACTTGTACTCTGAAAATGGTTTCTGATTATAAAGCAAGTTTTTGTAATAAAGTAGCAACACGCTGAATGAGCTTTTTATTTATACTGATCTGTACGATCACGAGACTGATATTACGAAACGCTCTTTGTACGAAGTCCAGATTTATTCATATTTGATATTTGAATATGAATACAACGATCTCGACATTTTGAATACAACGATCTCGACATTTTGAATACAACGATCTCGACATTGGCCAAAAAGAATTCTGGTTTACTCGAATCGTGGGTTCAACATATTTTCGTAGCGGCTGCGTCTTGAATCTCATACATTTTGTTCGCTGTGTTTCTCTTTCGCTCTCTTCTGACTCCACTCGTGAACATTGGGTACAAAGTAGATCAGAACAGCTCCGATTATCAGCGTAGAGCCAATGAAATTATATGGGTACGTATACTGTCCAGTGTAGTCTCTCAGGTAACCTGTAAAACAAATAATCCTCTAGATTATGACCGACGCCCCCAAGCTAAAATAAACAGTAGTTTAAGGCTGCAAGTTAGACGAGGTGTTTTAAGGTTTTAGGTTAAAACACAGACATGTTTGTGTACGTTTCTTTGATTTTGTTTGTAAACTTGGCTAGTAAGTAAAACGGTGAGCGAAAAATCCATCCGCCGTGATCTCTTTAACAATAAATGAAATAATACTATTTATAGCACGTCGAACAGTGAAATGCTATAAACTTGTGTTCACATTCAAAAAAAAACCTTGTCTAGAAAAAATCGCTACAAAAAGGATGCAACACATTTGCGTCAAATTGTCACATTAAATTAGAATGAGCATAAAGTTTACGACTTGAGAAGATGAAAAGAAATGTGAATATAAGGAATCCTTTGAGCAAGTAACATGTACTATTGAAACTTTAGTTTTGATGCTGATCTTGATAAAGATCACAATGAAAATCAAGGTAACACATCTGAAACCATAAAATGTAAAGCAGTGTTACGAGGACAAATGTATTGAAGCGTTAAAACCTGTTAAGAAGATTAATAAATTAGCTTAAAGCAAGGGACATTCTGGGGAAATAAATTTTATTCAGTAATAAGTCCCCTATCGGTGTTTACACCGGAGGGGACAAAAGGTTTGCCCTCCGTTCGTCCGTCCGTCCGAAAATCTGGATACTACGATAAGATAAAACATGTATAAGTTATGAAACTTGGTATATCAATAGATAGATGGTAATAAAGACATTATGCATGCCACTTTTTTTCACTTTGGATTAAAATTCTGGTTGTTAAGGTAACAAAATAGCCAAAATATGCCTTTAACAAATGGATCCTCTGATAACTCAAGAGGTATATCAGCTAGGTTAATGAAAATTAGTATGCCAATTGATGCCCATGATAACTCAATAGGTATATGACACTAAATTCATAAATGTAATTCTAAAATGTTAGTACATGCATTTTATTTTCAAGGCGGAACCGGTAGGGGACTAAGATGTTGCGTGAAATTCCAGTGACTTGTTATATAATGTGTTATTAAGTAATTGATTTGATGTACAGTAGACCCTGTTATTTCCGAGGACCAATACGACTGTCACGAGAACAAATAAAAGGGCCTATATCTAATCAGTTATTTAATGACAATTATATTTCATAACGCTTCCAGAGTTTGCTCAACCTCCGACACACCTGTGAATCTGCTTTTGTCTGCATGAGACTTACAAGTTCTGAAAAAAGCAAATCGGCTATTCACACGAATACCGCCGTACGGCCGTAAATAACCTTTCTGGTATTCATTTCGTATTGCTAAACAGGATAAAAGTCGATAGAACAATTAGAAATTTTCCTTAAACTGGATGCTATCACTTGGAAAAGAAAATGGCTACCGTTTAAAGTTCAATTTTAAATCAATTTTCGGCCCTTATATGTAAGACAATCAAATTGAGCTACACCAGGGCCAGTATCAATATCACTTTTCATTGTTATTGATTTTGGCCCTGATATTCTGAATGTCCACTTTTTTCCCAGACAGTCGGGTGTCTCGTATATTATGGGGCGGAGAATTAATGGTTATGAAGTATTAGACCTTACCTACGATTGGCATACAGATACCAGATGCAATGCCTTGTATCAGACTCGTAAAACCCAAGGCTCCCTGAAACAACAACGGCAACAATATTAAAGCAAATTCCAAATGTTGTAGTAGAATTTCGATCCAGAAGGAACATTTTTTTAATTTCTTATTTAAGAATGTAAATGTCTGCCTCAAACTATATAATGTCATATTCTACATGTGTACTTCAAATTATACAATGTTATGTTCTACATGTGTAACTCAAATTATTTTATAATGTCATGTTCTACATGTATACCTCAAATTATAAAATGTTATGTTCTACGTGTGTAACTCAAATTTTATAATGTCATGTTCTACATGTGTAACTCAAATTATCTTATAATGTCATGTTCTACACGTGTAACTCAAATTTTACAAAATCTTGTTCTACATGTGTACCATAAATTATACAATGTCATGTTCTACATGTCTACCTAAAATTTTACAAAGTCATGTTCTTCATGTGTACCTCAAATTTTACATTGTCATGTTCTACATGTCTGCCTCAAATTTTACAATTTCATGTTCTACATGTCTACCTCAAATTTTACAATGCTTTGTTATACACTTCTACCTCAAATTCTACAATATCATGTTCTACTTGTCTACCTCAAATTTTACAAGATCATGTTCTACGTGTCAATCTCAAAGGTTATAATGTCATGTTCTACATGTTTACCTCAAATTTTACAATGTCATTTTATACACGTGTACCTGAAATTTTACGTCATGTTCTTCACGAGTACCTCAAATTTTATAATGTCATTCGCTACTTGTGTACCTAAAATTTTACTTTGTCATGTTCTAGTTCCTAAATGTTTACTTTAACAATTCACTCTATTATGGAGACGCAAACTTACTAATTATCTTTGATATTTGAGATTCGTGATGTTGTTTAAAACCAAATGAAACTCACCGGATTGGAATGGCAATTATTGCTAAGCATAACAAAATCTATCTTCAGACATTTTTTATAACTACAATTCTACAGACATGAGGCATTTGTTTTAGATTAAAGAATCTCGTTTAACTGTGGTCACGTTTTATAATATTGATGTCTAAATGCCAGTGCCCACTTTTTTCTTCAAATCTATTCTTTCAAACTAAAAAGACTTACCTTAAATTCGTCAAACGAGAGTATATCAAGTATCACCACGACAAAAAGAGAGAAATAAACACCCTGTAGAAGCCCTGAAATCACAGCATATATCATTATAGTCGAAAACGTTGTTGTGAAATGCAGGAATTGTGCGGCAACGCCCAAAATGAACGAAGCGATCGCAATCAGCGTTGACCTATGGCACCATTTCTTGTCTGAAATATATCCTACAACAAATCTGGAGAAAAATTCCACAATACTCAAGACGCTGACCATCAAAGCCACCATATCATTGCTTACACCATTTTCAAATGCAAGCGGTGGAAGAAAAGCACTTACAAGGCCACTCCCAGAACAGAGGAATACATTACAAACAAGAAAATATTGAAATTCTATCTTGGACAAGAGTTTCGTATCAAAAAGCCTCTTCAGTGAATTGATGACCGTTCTTCTGAACGACTGCATGCACGTTCTGGACTCATCAGATGTATCTATTGCATTCCTATGATTAAAATCTTGCTTCGATCCAGTTAGTGTTAGGTCTAATAAAGAATTATTCACCACATCAGTGCTGGCGAACCTTGCAAGGGTCGAGTTGAATAAGAACGAATGTTCAGAAGCATGTGGCTGTAGGGGGTTTCCGGTTTCACTTTCGCTAACAGTCCTTCTACGTCGAATTTGTAACCTAGATTCACTTTCAATTTCACTTAACTGTCTTTTAAACTCTGTTTGTGCATTTCTGTGATCTTTACCAAGGAGTCTCATTTGAAGTAATGTTGGCGGGTTTGTTCCGTTTCTCTTAAAATTGATTTTTGAATCTTCAGTGACAACGTCCTTTTCATTATCAATTTCTATAAATGGTTGAGGTGAAGAAACCCTTTTATAGAAGCTGATCGGTCGGAACAAGCAACCTATTATAAACAATTGTAGGTTCAATCCTGTTAGAATAATATACGTGCCAGTATATGAATAGGCCTCGAAAAGTTTCGTCACGACTGGAGCCAATACTATAGCTCCGAGACTAACTCCACAGTTACCAACGTTGTTAGCAAGTCCTCTCTTTTGAACAAAGTATTCGCTGATGATTGTTGCAACCAATGGCATAATGAACGCATTTGCAACACCTGAAACAGAAGGTAGTGAATTAACTTAACACCTGAAATGAGAGCTAGTGAATTACCTTTACGTAGACATCATGAAGAAATACAAACTAACTAAAACCAAAGAGGACTGAATCATAGAGTGATCACAAGATAAATGTTGACAACGGACGACGGACAGACACCGATTACAAAAGCACAACATAAATACTTTGTGACCAGGTGAGCTAAAAATAGGATAATTACTGAGGCACCTACTGCTTCCTCAAAATAGTTTCAGTGCGAGAAAACTACAATTTCAATCTTGTTTGAATAAAACAATAAATTACCTGATGCTACGCCAATGGTCATTATGGCAATGTTGACGTCATGAATAAATGCAGTAATCATGGATGCAATGGATGTTATTGTTGCTCCAATAAAGACAGATTTTCGTGCTGACAGTGAACCTCCAATTGTCATGATTATCAGTGCTGTAATTATTTAAAATTTTGACAAATTGACACAGCATTTCATAGTATTATATTATTAATATGTCTACCCTTAGCAGTGCTTTGTCACTTATAATGCACCCGTGGTTACAAAAACAAAGACTTTTCAAAGGTGTTTGTGATAATTACGGAAACAGCGATATTTAAATTGTTCTATATGTATCGAAAAAAGGCAAGGTTAAGATTTTCACGGTGAAATTCTCTGCGTGTGTGCGTATGTGCGTATTTTGACCCTTAATTTTAAGGATTCAATTTTATTTGCAAGGATAAAATACACTAAAATGACCATTAGACACGGGCTATATTTTGATAAATTTAAATTTACCTAGTCTCGTAAATAACAAATTCTTTAGTATTGTCAGTGTTATCAGACACAGCTCCATTTTACAAGCAATCACAAACATTAATCGAGTGCTGAAACAAAATCTTGACTGCTCGTTTCAAGTTTAGCACACTTATGACAATAAATGTACAAATGGAAATGCTATATAATATGATACATATAGCATAAAACTGTAACACGTGTTTATTTCTGAGTAACATGTACCTGAAATGCTGTAGGAGGCATTCATTAACGTGAAGATTAAGGATGTTTCTGAAGATGACGACCCATACCGAAGTTGTAGCTGCACAAATATTATTCCAAAACATTTTAGCTGCCCGATGACAATAAAGTGGGCATACACCGACGCTGAAAATCAAATTGACAAAACTTCAAAATACATATTTGGGACAGATCTGAAAATTTTTCTTAACCCTTTCCTGCTAAATTTTTAACAGACTTGCCCGTCATTCAAAGTATACAGGACCAGTTAACATTCATTTTTATTCAATTTTGAAAATAGACTACACAGGGAAACAGGCATACTATAATAAAATTGCAGAGATTTGTAGGCCTATCATAGCCTCATAGCCCTGCTCCTCCCTTTCACCCCCCCCCCCACCACCACCACCATTTCTTGTCAGAAAAGGCAAAATCAATTGACACCAGAGGAATAAGAATTAAAAATGTTTGTCGTTTATGCAGATAAACGGGTATGTTCTTTGTACTTCACATTTCAAAATAGATTCTAATCTATATCGTTGCATATTTGCTAAAGGTTTTTTTTCTATCAGAAATGTACAAACCTTAATATTTCATTTCAGGAAAGGCGTTCCGATATCCTGAGGTTTGAACATTATGAACTACAGCTTCAACTCTCATCAGCTTCCATTATGTCTCACCCTTATCGTACTGACAGGATGCATTCTTGTGTTTTTTTTAAGGAATGAGTTCATAAAATAAAGATATCTAGGCTTAACAGTAACATACACGCAGAAAGCAGTATATGTTCTATGGATGCTTAAGGCATAAACGAAAAGAAACATGAAATAAAGTAATACCTAAAAGTATAACCCACGCCCATCCTCTGTCTCTCGGCAAATTTGTGTCATCAATAGGTGACGCCAATGCTTGTCCTTTTTGTTTGTCTAGATTTTCGTTGAAAGAATCTTCTCTTTGTTTCAATAATGGCTCGGAAGCATCCTCTGGACGCTTGGATGTACAATGCACTTCCTGTAGATATCCACGGTCAATATGTCCTTCAGTGTCTCTTTTTCTGTCGTCTGTTGCATCCCTATCTTTGTTCTTATTTGCAAGTTCAATAGAATAATCGTCAACACCTTCTATATTATTTATAGCTTTACTTCCAAATTTGATATTTGCGTTGTTCTTTTCTTTGGTTTCTATGGAAACCTCGTGAAAAATATCCGCTTCACCTTTCAAAGCACCTTTGCCATCTTCAACCAAATGAATATTCTGTAAATGTTCTCCGGAGCCTGTCTGCACAACCATTGCATTTGAGTTTCTGCGTATTTCGTATGTCACAGTTACTCTAAACCTGTGTGCTGATATCCATTTAACGGACAATTCACTCCACTTAAATACTGAGTTTTTGACATAAGTTCCAATTTCATACCGTTGTGAAATCGAAAAAAAATATGAAATTGGGTCATGTTTACTCAAACATTTCTGTATCTCTTAAAGAACCTGTAATCGTTGTAACGATTTCAGTAATCTTGAAGAGGTCCATATTGTGATAAACCTGTACACTGCAAATTTAGTTATCTATCGTTTGTTTACAAATGTCACACTGAATCTTCTTCGGCTATCTGTAATGTTTCTACAATCATTTTCTCAATGACGTTGAGATAAACCTGTAAAATAGCAAATTCATTAAAATGCTTAAGTATAATAAGCAAACAAAATATAAGCTTTACATATTAAAAAGTGAAGTTCAAAAGAAGAAATAAATTTGTTTTACTCTGGCAATTATTTGAAGGCGGGATGACCACATTCCCCTTAACAAGATATATTTTGGATTCTGTTTGTCAGCTCACGTGTGAAATATCGCCAACGTGCGTCTAGCGGTCTTCGACGAGCTATCAAAGTTAAAAGAAGTATATGTTTTGATTGGCATTCTGAGGAAAAGAATACAGACGAGTCAACTCCAGTCTGTACTTGATAGGAGCTCCGAAAACAAATATAGTCATCAATTCTGTAGACATGTTTTTATCACTAAAAAACAAGCCACAGGGATAAGTCATTACAGAAAACCTGTTTATGACTAAAATAAGAGGAGAATATTCAAAAGATGGCAAAAATACACGATTCTCTCGTGTAAATGGTTGATAGACACGACATTATCTTCGTCTCCATTCAGGAAGCCGTGAACAAAATCTTCTACAGAACGGATCTGCACAAAAATAACTGTTCTCAAATCTTCAAAAAAGAACAAATAGCAAATGAAAATATATAACATTGTATATCCGTTTGGCTTCTCGTAAACTAGCCTAACACACAAATACAAACCAAGACTATAATGTGGTTTTTTATATAGATGCTTCGTGTAAATCAAGACATGTTCCTTATTGCACAATTACCAATGTTTGAAGTTTAAAATAAAGTTCTGGTAATACAGTTCTTTCGCAAACGTCCACAAACATGATGATAAAGATGGTAAACTTTAAATAAAAAAAATACACAGCAGGAGCCATCCATACCTAAATGTTTATCTGAAATGGAAGTCAATAACTCTCATACAAAATGGTGGTGTTCACTCACTTATAATTTATTCATGGATATACTACTATTCTCTTCATAAACAAATCTACATTTTTTATTTACAACAGAATATGATCTCTGCTTCGGTCAAAGACACTTTCATAAAGTGATCATAGATTCGAACTCAGTTACTATCATATTTCAACATATGATATGTCACTCCTGCCACCTTCCACTTCATTCTTTGCAGCTTGCATTCCGTTATGTCGTACAGAACTCTGATTTTGATTTTTTTCTCAGCTGATATGCCTTCAGCTTATATTTAAGATGCTTAAGAAATTTCCTTTGTTTCCAAAAGTTTACCGCAGCAAATGCATATGTGCGAAAAAATAAAAGATTGTATGCCACAGTTTTGATATTTGCAAAATAATTCATTCGTTCAATTAAGTGATTAGTAACGCTTCTGAATAAATGAGGTCCTTTCGCTCTATCTTCTTTTTACTCGGTTACTCGTTTAAGGTTCAGTTTTGAAACTAAATCACAAAATGTTTACATACCCTAAGCCGCATTCATTTCGCGTTTACAAGGATAAGACCTTAGGTACAGAACAATTTCATGAATTTAATCAAACATGATCACACTCGCTTAAAAAAAAACTTTTCTAATGGTACTCTGAGTAGGATGTCTCGGGATTCTAATTCTTAATAATGTATTTGTAAAACATTTTGTGTTATTGCGGGATCCAACAACACAAATGAAGACAGACGGATGCAGAAAAATGAAATCAACAGTGTAATGTGTAAGTTTCTATCTCTAATCACACCAAGCTTTCGTCCTTTATGAGATATCTTGTACTCTCAACACATAAAATGCAGTTATGACCGCTAATTGGTAAAGGACAACTTTAGGTGTAAAACTTTACTTAAACACAAAACCATAACACAAGTGGTGTCAGAAACTTTAAGTATTGCGTTATTTCAAACTTTACGCCAACTTAGAATTGAAACTGGCTAAAATGCTAAAAGGAAATTGTTTGTCAAACATACGCCGTAAGATACATGTTAGAGATATTGATCAATGAAGATACATAAGAAAATTGTCGAGAATACTTTTCTCTGCTAGAACTACTTCAAATTCAAGAAAATGTAAAGGATATAACAGGTAATATTCTAAATGAATGGCCACTTAGGCACTTAACGCCGATCCTCGATGTTCAGACTTAAAACATCTAAGTCTTAAATTTTACACATCTTTAATCATATATTTCAATGCATTTTATTCTGAAGCAAAGTTTTTGTCAAAGCCAAAAGGTTTGTTTTATTTCTAATTTTTATGTCACACATCAGAAAATATAGTCTTTATTTTGAAACGACCGGGAATCGAGTTATTGCAACTTATATATATATCCCGCACGATGACTGCTTCTAATGTTTAAACCAATACTAGTAACCCTCTTACCTTTATTTACTTATTAATCTTATTAATCCGTCGATAAGAAACTTTCACAAACTATACTTAGTTCAATTGAAAAAAAACAGAACTTTGGAATCTTTGTATATACGTCAAAGAAACTCTTTTGGTACGCAATACATTTATTTATACTACTTAATTTCACCGTAAATATAAATCACTACCTCTGATTATGTACTTCTTGTGTATATTCATAACTTACATTTAGACATTATAGCACTGTATGTATTTGTTGGTATATATGATTTAGCGTGACATACTTTATGTAACTTATTATGTGTTAAGACGATGTACAATGTACAAATCTGATTAAAATCTTTGTTCTGTTCTGCTCTGTTCTGTTCTAACCCAAGACCTTCGGAATGGGAGGCCGGCGTTCTACCACTCCACCACTTGCTTACAGCCAGGTTCTTACACTGAAGGTTGGAATAGGCTCATTAAGGTTTTAAAAACTTCTTCATCCCTTCTTCATTTTATTCTCACTTGCGTTGAGTAAGGTCGTGTGATAATAAACTTCTTAGTTTTAGTGCTTACATAGCTTTCTGGAGTGCCCTGTTTATTATTCTGATATAAATCAAACTTATATGCGCTTAAAACATTAAGCAAAACTCTTGTCAGTAACAATATTTCTTCAAACGTTTTTATAATGTTTTCATTCATATAGCATGTGATAAACTGGTAAAAGGTTTAGCTGTATCTTGCTTAATTAGTCCTATAAAAAAATGACCACAGCATTTACACTACCACATCATTTGTACCGCGCTCTATTTGATGCGCCTCTCTTGGTTTAAAAGTTCGGTCTTATATAAAATTCAGTTTAACCACAATCGTTGCAAAACTTTTCCTGTCTGAAACTGACATGATTTAGATTTTGTTTTTCTAAGTTTGAGGCTTGCTGCATGAATGTTGTACGTATTGACTACCGTCGCAGTTTGTTATGTCCGTGTACAATATCATTGCACTTGCTACACAAAAAACTGCCAACATATTTGGCCCATCTTAAACGTTTGGTAAAAGCTTAAATGTTCCAGTTAGCATATAAGTTCAACACTGCAAAGAAACGAGTGTAAAAGAAAATGTTGCATGAGAAAAGGGATACGTGTGAAGTATCATATGTAAAGTTTTGCAATATATTTTCGCAAAACCTCGAATTAATTGAAGAAAAACCTCGAATTAATTAAAGAAAGTACAACGACCAAGAACTAGAACATATAACACTGGAAAGCAGTTTTAGTTCGACATAGAATATGCAAGAAATGAGAAAAGAATAAGCAATATATAAATTTGTAAAAATACTTACCGGTCCGCCATTTGATGTCCTCGATCAATATCGTTTATGATCACGTTGTTCGACACACTGTTAAGAAAAAATGCTATTTACCAGTATTGCAAAATTGCTAATGTTAGCATGACATGATGTCACCTTGACAAATGTGTACTTTATCATATTATGAGTATTAAAACATAATATCAAGCGACCTGTGCTAAACGGAACTAAAACTTGTATCAACTTCTAGATCAGTAGGATAATTTCTAAAATTATAAAAAAAGAAATACTTGACTTTCAACAAATCTTTGTACTATTAAACTCAACATTTCATTTAATCCAGATGTGTAAGAAAAGAGGAATTTCTCATGAATCACGAAATATTAATGACAAATGCTCATTTAATATTCGAGATGAATAGTTTGTTTTCTGTGAACATTTGGATGCTGATGTCACATTGAGACGTCACACTCTAGTAATTTTAGGACATGTTGAATCTGCGCAGTGAAAATGTAAATAAATGTAGTAAATCCAGTAAAAATATGATAAAAAAATAATAATAAAATCTTAGAAGCTACTCACAGAATTTTCTCAACACACTACAATGGTTTCAGTCATGTCTTTCAGACAGATCAAAAAAGTGTTTGTTAAAAATAACATTCCTGTACGAAATTTTGAGGCCGATTCTGTACGGATCTGGAGCAAAATTGAAACGGAATTGTTGTTTTCAATTCTGAGTCAGGACGGAGACATTAATTCCCTGCCAGATTTGGCTATTTGCTGAAATTTCCCAGGTGGAAACTTGTGATAAGTTACAGATGTAATAAGCATCAGGGAAGGAAAATGGCACTTTTAAAAACTTTTTTTCTGGGGCGGAAGATTTGACTTAAGTTTCTGATTGTGAATATGTTGAGGATGAAATAGCAGTCTTAGGATTTTTAGACAAAAAAACGTCTTGCCCACAAAGAATAATTGTACTTAGAAGATTTCAGAGGAGTTCAGATACAGCAAACAAACAAACAAACAAGTAGCTCTTACAGACATCTCTTTTTTTAGTTCAGTTTACAGACATTTAATGATACAAAGATCAAAGAGAATTGATTTTGAAAATAAAAACAAATAAAAAAGGATGAACATTATAAATTTCAAAATCAGTGTCTTGGAAAATATGACCAGCACATTTTGGGTTACCTTTTTGTTAAGTCTGACTAAACTAATTGTTACTCTAATAGTTTGATATGTAATCCTTTTTAACACAGTATATTATGCAAATATAAAAAAAGTTTCAATGTGTTCCATCAGACTTCAAGAGTTTTAATCTAAAAATGATTTTTATATTCAATTATTCTATCTCAGATGGTCTTCTAATGTTTTCAATGCATGTTACATCAAACAAAATTAAAATAAGTTGTTTTCTAACAGAAGAATAAGGCCAAACAACAATGATATAGTGTATAGAATCTGCAATGGTCAGAAAATCTAGGTCTGTTAGCCTGGCTATATTCCTTATGGCTTAACTGCATCAGAGTCATTCAAATTCACAATCTGATAAGCCTTCTCATCTGCAGGGGTCTCCTGCAGGTCAAGGGTGATACTACCGCTCGCAAAACTGATTAGAGTTTCACGTAGTCGGAACGCAATAAAAAGTGACGTTACGATGTTTATTTCAGTAGCTTAAACTGTCACTTTACTAATCATCCAATCACAGCGAAGCAATTTTCTCAAGTATACCTGTCAATAAAACTGCGTCTTGCAATCAACCCGCAGCCAAGAAGCGGATGTGGTCCAGTGGTAACGCGCTGGACTGGTAAAACAGGGGTCCCGAGTTCGACCCCCCGCTCCTCCACTAACATTTCTTATAGTCTTTCGGATGAGACTTTAAACCGAGGTCCCATGTATCAGTGCTATACACTGAGCATGAAAAAGAACCAGGGGTGTCTCTGGAATGGGATGCTTTCTGTATCTTGCACTTCCCCCTCAACATAAAATAACTAATCTCTTCAGGGGGCGTCGGTCATGTGGGCTACCGGTACCGGTAAATAAGCTTAAATAGATAGAACCCGCAGCCAGAAAAATGTGCCTGGGCGGCGCCAAAGTTGCTGTGTCGTAATTGTTGCTGCGTTGCTGCCGGAAATCTTCACTCAATATATTTTTTTCCTCAACGCTTTTCCATCTCGTACACAGCAAGACACTAGAATGACACTTTTGACAGGTAAAAGGCGGAGTTTGAAAGAAACACATTGGGTGGCGCTTTAATTGATTTTTGCGGGTGTACCGACAAGTCTCGTTCTTTTCCTAACAGTGTAAACTCTGATCAATTTTGCAAGCTTATCTGTAACAAGTGTGCATCTGTATTCAATAGTTGATCAATAAAACTGCCCATCTGAAACCGCCATTTTCTAGTTTCAAATGTAAAATGAGTTTCAACATGTCTACAATTTTGTGACTGCGTGTATTACATCTGCATGAAAAATTGAAAATGCTGAATTTAGTTTTGCAAAAGACAGATTGCTGAAATGGAGAATTGCAGTAGAACTTTGCAAAGAAACCTATTCATGTTACCTGAGGTCAAAGATTGAGGTAAATATTTATTGTTATATTAATGTTCTTAAAGTAAGTTGTTCTTTAAGAGACTAAGGTTATATATAATGCCAAAAATCTTCATGATGAAGAGTATTGATATATACAGGACATGTTTTTTCCTTTTTGTTTGAATAATCTGTGAGTTTATTAATTAATTATCAACATAAAAATCTTAAAACATAAATAAATTGTATGATTGTTCATTATTAAATGGTTTTTGTGGAAAATTGAAACACGTAACTTTGGATTTAAAGAAGAAAGAAACATATTGTTAAAGCAATCCACTTTTTTAAAGTCTGGCGTTTTTTTTTTCAAAAAACACAAACAGGTCTGGATTGAAGGAGGTCATTACTTAATGCACACTAGCCATAACTATGTTTTCCAAGTAATGGAGAGGTTTTTGAGGGTCTGGCCAAGGGTTGGAAGGATATGTGAAAAAAGTACAAACCAGTTTTAAAGACCACTTAGATGAAATCACAGTTCTGAGAAGTATGTATATCTTTTCTTTCTAATATTACTATTGGCATAAACAATGCATTATCAAAGAATCAGTTTTAAGGAATACACTGTTTGAATTGTAAATTTAGTTTTCTCAAATTGCTTTGTTTAAGAGTTTAATTACGTTACGAGGACTGAGTCTGAAACTGCAAAAAAAATAAAGACTGTGACACAACAATTTTATACGGAAATGTAGAAATTTGGTAATTCAGCTGAAAATAAGTGAACAAATTTATTTCTGGACTCAATAGCATTCAATTCTGACCATTAGTATCTACAGTAATTTATTATGATATATTACATATACAGATGAACTGTCTGAAATATATCAACTGTTGTCACTGGCCAGGGAGAACAGTACTTCGTTACTGGAATACAATGAATTGTACTGCTTTTATACGCAATGGGGTTACTTTGTAATAAATTGATACTTAAAAATGTCATTCTTTTTTCAGTGACAGTTGTAGGAAGAACAATCATTAAAGATGACATTTCCAGGCAGCATTTTAATTATGCTATAAATGAAAAATTCTTTAATGCAAAGGAATGTGTAAAAGAACTATATGCATGATTTGGATAATTAAAGTGAAATTACTAAAATTGGTTTAAACTGTAGATAGTTATTTTTATAGTGATTTAAGTTGCTTCAACTGGATGTTATATGTAAAAGTAAGCAAATTAAATATTTAATAACTTGGTTTCAGATTTTGTATTTTGTCATACATGTCAGAATCCGATTGCTAATTACATGATAAGTTACATGTCCTATTCTTTGTATCTGATTTTTAAAATTAAAATAGGAGGTACTATATAACTTAATGGTAATTTGTAATCTATTCCATGAGAGATATAAATAAAATGACAGTATGATAAGCATTGCATAAATGTGACCAGCAAAAGTTTCTGTCTTCAGCTTTGTTTCAGTACTTTGCTTTTGATTCCATTCCAAGATTCTGTTCAAGGACTCCGTCCAGATTTACCCCCCTCCCCCTACCCCATTTCCATCCCCTTTCCACGTGGATTCCACTTAGAATCCGCGAAGAAGGTTTATTACTGTATGTACAATAAGTGGGGGCAGACAACATTCATTTTCTGGGTGGAATTTACTCTGAAATTCTGCCTCACCTCCATGCATAAAATTTTGTACAGGTTTATATATAATTGATCAGCAATTTGTTTGGAATCAGGTGTGCCACAAGGCTATGTTCTAAGTCCCATTATATTTGTAATTGCCTTTACATATACATATTTAAAAACTGAAATGACGAAATCAAAACTGTTATGGTAACAGGTCCATAACTCTTATGCACAGCAAACTAAAGCAATATAAATCAGCATTCACCTACATTTACAGCAAAATTTACAAGAGATATACAAGCCAGAATTGTCTTGTTGCTGGTGGTCATCTACTGGTCATGACCAACCAGTGTATCAAGCTTGAGTAAGTTAGCACCAAGCATTCTCAAAATATTGATTGGATATGGTTTTGTTGTTCAAAGTAACTGTGACCTAGACCTTTGAGCTAGTAAACCGAAAAACAATAGAGGTCATCAACTGGACATGACCAATTTACCATCCAGGTATGATGAACTTTGGCTGAAGCGTTCACCAGTTAGAACTGACAGACACCTGCAAGGCTATTTGCCCACTTCATCTTCAAGTCAGAAAGTCACACGAATACACCTTAAAAATCAGACAACAGCTTTTATTGATTCAGAGAAACTTGTTGGAGTACAACCTGATAGCTGTCTACAATGGAATATGCAAGTTAAGAAGTTCTAGAGGAATCAGTACCTTTTTTGCTGTTAGTTAAAACAATTTCTAATATTCATGAAAGAAAATTTTTTGAATAGCTGTATACTACATCTTGATTACTGCTGTACAATATGGGGTAATCTTAAGCAGGTAATCTCAATGATGAACTAACATTTGATCTGTAAAATTAAAAAAAAAAAACATGCAGCCTGTGTTGTTCTGGATAGAGACTTTAATTCACTCAAAACGATTTGTTAAAAGAATTAAACTGGATGAAATTAAATGACAGTCAACTTAAGGTATTAGAATACTAATAAACATTTTGTCAGCCCTCATTGAATCGAGTTTTTTTTAAGAAATATACTATTCTAGGACAAAATATAGACCATATAAGACACTTTTACCATGGCAGTTTCAAGAAATGACTTGTATTATTATTCTTTAAACCTCACCCGACTTAATGGCTTTATAAGGTATAGAGAAACACAGTCTGACCATAAAAGCAACTGTTACTTTGTATGTAATTATTAACATTATGAAGACCTACTGACTGTTGACAAAAAGCAAGCAAAAAGAAAAGCCGAAAGTGAAAAGAAACGAAATATGATTATAAACATGGCAAGAATTTACCCCACCCACTTCATTATGAGGAGATGTTATCAACATAAACTTCAACATAAATGTTAGGGGCTTCAAATAAGCTACAATTATTTTTATTCGTGTACTATTCTGAACAATTAGGCAAAATAACAAATACTTTTACTGTCTAGTATTATAGAAATTGTTAACTATATATTATATATGAGTAAAATAATGCCAGGTCACTCAACTCAAAACTTTAACCTACAGTATACACATAACTTTGAATTACTTGGAACAAAACCAAACTTGGTATTTTATAGAAAGTCTTCATCCTACTCTTGTGCAAACTCTCTTGAACAAATATATACAAATATAGCACAAAAACTTAAAGAAAATTGAGTCACATTTTAAAAAAAACATATCTCCAATGGTTTTTTTTCTAAAGTGTTCCCCTATTTGTTCAACAACCTACTACTTTGCCAATGTGTATACACTGATTACATCAGAAATATGTCACAATGTGTATTAAATTATGCATTATAAAGATGTTGCATGTTACAGCTTCTTTTGTATATTTATGCAGAATTTCTTCTCTTTTTAAAATACGTACATGGTTATGAAGAGGCCCCTTGGAAAACTGAGTGTAACCTAATGTGTAACTTCTTAGAATAAAATCTAAATTATTTTTATAAAAACAATAACAAAAAAAAAACAGAAAAATAATTCAGGAATCAAAAAACTTTATTTCAGTAAGTTTGCAGCAATATTCAGTTAACTTTTTAACAGCGATATCCACTACTGACCATATAATTAAAAGTCCATGCTAAAATAAAGCTTGATATAAATAGACCTTTTATCAAGTAAAGTGCTGGAGTGTGATAGTGTCACCCCTACTGAAGTGGCCACACTTCAAGGCTTACAAGACACATCTGCTGTTGTACCTATTTACTCAGAAAGTCCTTAATGCCTGCACCAAGCAGACAGGCAATCAGTAACCACTCTTTCAATAGCTGTAGCTTATTGATTGGCCTCATTAAAACAAGTCCCCCATGGGAATTGAACCTTTGACTTCCCACTCTGTTAGCAGATGTCTTAGCCACAAGCCCAGTGAGAAGGGTTTTGTTTTACTGCAATGTCTGGAGAAACATATGGGCAGCTGATCATGGTCTAACCTGGCTGCAAGGTCAAAACCAAATCTGATTAAAATCATATAAAAAAAAATCATCTTCTGGAAATCAAGGTAGCGTATATTCAACCGGTGGAAATCTATATACTGGGATCCCAGTCTTCACATGTCGCAGGTTTTAGTCAAATTTATTTGACAAAATCGTCTAAAATAATGAGATAAAAATGCATGTGCATAGATTGATAGATACTGAATACATTCGAATAATAGAGCAGACTCATATATTGATGCTTTGACTGATATTCATTCTGTTTATACAAACCAAAATTTTAGTACCAGGGGAGTTCATTTATGCAACAAAACATGTTAAGTTATATTCAAAATGTCTAAGCATTATCTGTTGCCGATGATATAAACATTGTTATGCTCGAGAAGTTTACATGCTGTATTGACGCTCCGTGCACAGGTAAACTATCGCTGCAGCGTGTACAGGAAACTATCGAGATGCGTTATAAGCTGCAGTGTCATTGGTTGGGATATAAATAACAATACTGGAAATTCCAGAGTATCAAGAAGATAGAAATGAATTGGTCGTCTTTAGATCTAACAAGTGTGCCAAACTGCCACAAAATACGCCCGTCGAAAATTTTGGTAAATGGTTGAAAAGTTTGACAGAGAGGTGTGTACATGCAGGAATCCTTATATCCCAAATTAATTGGATAACCAGCCAAATTAATACCAAATAATTATGGGGTATTTGCAGAGGTGTCAATTATATCACAGGAACCATGTGGTACTATAATGGATTTATATTGCATTTTAATTATGAAGTAAATACTTATTTGACCCTAGAAAATATATTTAAATGAAGTAAAAACATTTTTATAAGTAGTTAAGTTGAATGAACACAAGATATGACTCGCGACAATCTGATTATGACTGCTTGAAAATTCTCAACAGAGGTCAGATGACCCCTGGTTTTCAAAAGCTATTTAAATCCCTGGGTCATCTATCTATAGCACCACACGATAAGGAAAAGTATAACAGTAATCTTTCACCGTACCCATGTAATGATAACAGTTTACAGATGCATGGATGAGAGTAAACATGTACATGGCTACAGCTATACCGATATATGGGTACAACTATACAGGTATATGGATACTACTATGCAGATACATAGACACATGTAAATAAATACACACATAACTCACCTTTGTTTTATATGAGTACAGAAGTCTTCTGTTGATAGTCAGAACAGGCTGGAAGGTGAATTTTGCAGCTTTTTGACGATTTAAGAGCTAGCGCCTAGAAGTGTCTGTGGTGATTTGGCTGGTTATCAAACTTGGCAAAGATATAATAGACATGAACATTGATGAAGATCAACGAACAACTGTTTCACTAAGAGCAGAGGCCAAAGTTGGCATTTTTTTGTAAAAAATAAGAGCCATCAGTCTGAAGTGTGTAGAGCGATATGGTTGGTTATCGAACTTGGTCAAGATATTATGCCCATCAACATTTTCCTCAAATTCATGAAGGTCAGACAACAACTATTTGAGTTAAAGAACGGACAAGGCGAATTTGCCATTTTTTTACAAATAAAGGGCCATAACTCTGAGGTGGCTAAAGCGATTTGGCTGATTATCGAACTTGGCCGAGATATATAGCCCATAAACATTTTCGACAAGTTTCATGAAGATTGAGCAACTGTTTGAATTAGAGAGTGGACAAGCTGAATTTGCCTTTTTCGTACAAATAAAGGGCCATAACTCTGAGGCGGCTAAAGCGATTTGGCTGATTACCGAAATTGGCCGAGATATTAGGCAAAAAAACATTTTCCCCAAATTTCATGAAGATTGAACACCTGTTTGAATTAAAGAGTGGACAAGGCGAATTTGCTATTTTTTAGCTCGACTTTTTTTGAAAAAAAAATCGAGTTATTGTCATAGTCATGGTGTCGTTGCCGTTGCCGTTCCCGTCCGAAAACTTTAACATTGATCATATTTTTTTTATTCCTTGATGGATTATCTTCATACTTGGACACAACAATCCTTTGGACAAGACCTTCAAGCTGACCAGACTAAACTTGACCTTGACTCATAAATGACCTTCACCTTCAAGGTCAAATTATTGAATTTTGCTAAAATTGACCATAACATTAGTATTTATGGTTGGATTTGATTTATACTTGGACAAAACAACACTTCTGACAAAACCGACATGTTGAATAACTAAGATTTGACCACGACCTTAAAATTACCTTGACCGTCAAGGTCAGATGATTGAATTTTGCTTAAATTGTCATAACTTTCTCATTTATTTATAGATTTAATTCAAACTTGGACTAAACAACAGTTGTGACAAATCCGACATTATGATTATTTCAAGTTTGACCATGACCTTTAAATGACCTTGACGGTCAAGGTCAAATCATGAATTTTGTTAAAACTGGCCATAATGATGTAATTTATGGTTGGATTTGAATCAGACTTATACAAAACAACACTTTTTTGTTTCGATTTCAAAAATGTCATCACATGACCTATATTTTTGACCTACTGACCTACTTTCTGGTTTTGAGCTACAGCAATGAAATTTGGACTGTTTGCACAGTTTTTTATTTCGATTTCAAAAATCTCATGGCATGACCTATATTTTTGACCTACTGACCTACTCTTTGTTTTTGGAGTATGGCAATAAAATTTGGACCTTGTATAGTTTTTTCTTCCGATTTCAAAAACGTCATAGCATGACCTATATTTTTGACCTACTGACCTACTTTTTTGTTTTTTAGCTGCAGCAATGAAATTTGGACTGTGTGCACAGTTTTTCGTTTCAATTTCAAAAATGTCATAGCATGACCTATATTTTTGACCTACTGACCTACTTTTTGTTTTTTAGCTACAGCAATGAAATTTGGACCGTGTGCACAGTTTCTCGTTTCGAATTCAAAAATGTCATGGCATGACCTATATTTTTGACCTACTGACCTACTTTTTGTTTTTGGAGCTATGGCAATGAAATTTGGACCATGTACACAGCTTTTGTTCCAATTTCAAAAATGTCATAGCATGACTTATATTTTTGACCTTTTGACCTAATTTTTTGTTTTTTAGCTACAGAAATGAAATTTGGACCGTGTGCTTAGTTTTTCTTTCTGATTTCAAAAATGTCATCGCATGACCTATTTTTTTGACCTACTGACCTACTTTTTGTTTCTGGAGCTATGGCAATGAAATTTGGACCATGTACACAGTTTTTTGTTCCAATTTCAAAAATGTCATAGCATGACCTATATTTTTGACCTACTGACCTACTTTTTTTGTTTTTTAGCTACAGCAATGAAATTTGAACCATGTGCACAGTTTTTCGTTCCGATTTCAAAAATGTCATTGCATGTCCTATATTTTTGACCTACTGACCTACTTTTTGTTTTTGGAGCTATGGCAATGAAATTTGGACCATGTATACAGTTTTTGTTCAGATTTCAAAAATGTCATAGCATGACCTATATTTTTGACCTGCTGACCTACTTTTTTGTTTTTTAGCTACAGCAATGAAATTTGGACTGTGTGCACAGTTTTCCGTTTCAATTTCAGAAATATCATAGCATGACCTATATTTTTGACCTACTGACCTAATTTTTTGTTTTTAGCTACAGCAATGAAATTTGGACCATGTGCACAGTTTCTCGTTTCGAATTCAAAAATGTCATGGCATGACCTATATTTTTGACCTACTGACCTTTTTGTTGTTGGAGCTATGGCAATGAAATTTGGACCATGTACACAGTTTTTTGTTCCAATTTCAAAAATGTCATAGCATGACCTATATTTTTGACCTACTGACCTAATTTTTTGTTTTTTAGCTAAAGAAATGAAATTTGGACCGTGTGCTTAGTTTTTCTTTCTAATTTATAAAATGTCATCGCATGACCTATTTTTTTGACCTACTGACCTACTTTTTGTTTCTGGAGCTATGGCAATGAAATTTGGACCATGTACACAGTTTTTTGTTCCAATTTCAAAAATGTCATAGCATGACCTATATTTTTGACCTACTGACCTACTTTTTTGTTTTTAGCTACAGCAATGAAATTTGAATCATGTGCACAGTTTTTTGTTCCGATTTCAAAAATGTCATTGCATGACCTATATTTTTGACCTACTGACCTACTTTTTGTTTTTGGAGCTATGGCAATGAAATTGCATTGCTCCATTTCTGTGATATGCATCATTACATTCATAAAAATTTCTTTCATCTTTGAACCCAGGTTAGTGCTTTAGGGCCATTGGCCCTCTTGTTTATTAATACTTGGACAAAACAAGGCTTATGACAAAACCTACATGTTAAATTATTCGAGTATGACCTTAACCTTTAAATGACCTTTACAGTCAAATTTCTAATTATTGCATTTTGCTAAAATAGCCGAGCTTCTGGTTTTATGGACGGATTTGATCTATACAGGGACAAAACAACACTGAGAATAAAAGAAACGTGTTAAACAATTCAAGCATTACCTTGACCTTTAAATGACCTTGACATGACTTAACTTGGCTATATCTTTGTTGTTAATGGATGTAGTGTCTTCATGCTTGGACTTAACTACTTTTTAGACAATACCTCCAGAGAAGGTTAAACTGAACTTGACCTAGACCTTTAAGGTCAAATTTCTGAATGTTGCTAAAATTGGTCATAACTTTGTTATGTATAATTATATTTCCAAATGATGTTTCATTTAAATCCCTTCACCACAATGTGCTTCCTCTGATGTGTTTGCCTTTGGAAATAGAAAAAAGTCGAGCGTGGCCCCCGCTTGCGGTGGCTCTTGTTTTACAAATAAAGACCATAACGCCGAGGTGGCTGAAGCGATTTGGCTGGTTATCACACTTTGCCGAGATATTATGCCCATAAACTTTTTCCCCAAGTTACATGAACATTGGACAACAATTGTTTGAATTAGAGAGCGGACATCATTGTGGATGCCGCCCGGGCGCCCAGCATGGGTGTTCCCATAATATGACCTGTCTTCGACGGGCGTATGAAAATAGGGAAAAACACAATTACTAACAACAGAGTTAAGATTGTATATGAGATAAATTAAATGGGAATAAATATGTTTAAACTCAAAAACTAGATGTAGAGTTAGCTCACAGAACAGTATTTACTGTTGTCCATGTTTGTATGCAAAACCTTTTTTAAAACCTGTTGAAATAACTATTTTTATACTTCAAGTAATAAAACAGAGGGTACAATATGTAAAGCACATATGCCCAATTCAGCATGCCCATGTATCAAAAATCATGTTTAGTTGCCATTTATTAACATAAAACCTGCAAAATTATCACAATTTGTTTTATTCATGCCATATCTATTACTTATCATTCTGCAATCTACATTTATTTCAACACATCACATTTCATACAATGTCATGAATAGTTAAAGATATCTTGTTAAAGTATTCTTCAAGATTCTACAACTCTCTGTCATTTGTGGACAAAACATTCAAATTCAACTCAATACTACTGACAAATTACCTGTATCAAACAGATACCTGCTTTAAACAGCCACATTAATGTTTTGGTTTTTGTATAGAATTAATCACATGTTTAGATTATAAACATTTTCAAGCAAAGCTTAAAATGAATTAAATCCTTGTATGTAAATTTTCAATTCCTATTTGTTAATTTCCAATTCATTACAATTTTTGTATGTTCAATTTGAGTGAGAAATTCTTGTATATTATTTTCCAATTCCTTAATGTTCTTTTCCTATTCCTGAAGGTTCATTTCCAATTCATTCCAA
This sequence comes from Cyclina sinensis, assembly GCA_012932295.1. NCBI lineage: Eukaryota > Metazoa > Mollusca > Bivalvia > Venerida > Veneridae > Cyclina > Cyclina sinensis. The sequence goes on along the minus strand of JAAONU010000007.1, from coordinate 3,826,326 downwards.
TTCTGGTATGTTCCACTATAGTAAGCTATTCCTGTATGTTCATTTCCAATTCCAGTATGTTCATTTACTATTCTTGTATGTTCATTTCCAGTTCTGGTATGTTCCACCATAGTAAACTATTCATGTATGTTCATTTCCAATTCCAGTATGTTCATTTCCAATTCCAGTCTGTTCATTTCCCATCCTTGTATGTTCATTTCCAGTATTATCTTTTATGAGGTTTAGGTGAGATAAGTACTTTCACAGGTTTACACAGTTCTATAACATTACTGTCTTCCTCTGTACTAGATGACAGCTTGGTTTTGAACTTGGTTTTCATTCCTGATGACACCAGAACAACAATTCCTATCTCCACTGCACAGGACTCTGAAATGTTACAGCACAGGTCAGTATATTCTTACATATACTATGGCAATGAAACCTTTGTGACAAGTACCATATAAATAACTGATCCCAAGCAAGTCATAAGGTTACAATGTCAAATGAGGCATGAGAAGGATTTCACATTGTCATGAAATAAACAGTGCAGTTTGAAATGTCAAAAGTCACAATTATTTTCAAAATATTTTACTGAGGGCTTAGTGTAACAGATTAAGGAATTCCAAACAGCCAACTTATAGACAAATGTGAGGGGCAATTCATTATGCCGGAGGGTAAAACAAAATATCAGAGAATGATATTATGTACATGGTTTAGAACACGGATATGGAAATTTATAACAAACAAAGACATGTGAGGTATAGTTAGTTATCAACTTGCATATCCATACATTTTAAACATTATCTTAACTGTCAGTTCTTTAGTAAATAATTTCTAGCAAACTCACTTGAACACATATAGTATTTGAAGTGTCCTGATTAAAAAGCAAGGAATACCATTTTAAATTCATTGTAGTAAGGTTAAAAATATTGCTTATTTTCTAAAGCCACTGTCAAAATCAACGAACACATTCTTTGCAATGTGGGACTAACACTCACCTATAATACTTCTAATCCTCCTTTAACACTTGTGGTCAGGTCAGGTGTGCATGCAAAAGTCATTTCTGTTATACTTAGAGAATATAGTCATAAAGGTAGAGAATTATGGTAAGTCTAAAAACAAAAGGAGGTGAACTTAACAAAATCTTATATTAGTACAGTCCCTAGAAATTTTAATAGAATTTCAAGTCGGTACATATAAATTTACCTGACCAATGTCCATGAGACAGAAGAATATTACTAGTCAGCCTGTGACCTAATGCACTTCTCTTACGCACATCACTGGAAGGAGGTTTTGTCAGTGCTACACTTGTATCTGGATATTTCACCTAGAAATGGACCAATCACATTTTTACCCTGGAATTTAATCTGACAAAACAAAAGACTGATATACCTTGACATCAAATTTGACAAACTTATTAACTTAAAATTCAATTTGACAAACCTTTCAACATAAAATTTAATTAGACGAAGGTATTGCCATTTTACCCTGAAATTCAACTTGACCAATCAGATGATTTGGATTTAGAAGTAGCAAGATAGCAAACAACATATAAGTACATAACAGAATAATAAAACCAAACCAGAGTGGAGAGAAGTGTGGTGTCTTGGTTGTTGTTTTTACAATGTTACACAACAGTTTAGTTACCATATATTTCCGACGATACATCCAATATAAGGAAGAATAATTTGCTGAGAATGTGAGTATTGGTTGAGATGTATTACCATCAGATTTATTTCTACAGGCTAAATAATAATTCAATTACATGTATACACAAAGCTAACCTGTATCTGAATATTTTCAACATCCGCCACATTTTCTATATCCGCAATCAGCATCACTGCTGTTGTCAGTCCTGCAGTAAATTTTATAGGATTGTCAGACATTTTTGCTGGCTCATGAATCACAGCAAAGGCCTTGCGTACTTTGTTCAGTAGCGGACACGTGACTGGGCGAACAACTTTCAGTGCCGAGTGCAGCACGTTTTGTACGGTGGATAACTGGTTACTTTTGAGATTCATCAGTTCAGACATAAGGTAAGTTGTACAACTGTCTGTGTGGGAATCTAGTGATGTTAAAAACCTGTAAAAATTATAAGAATTCATGCCAGCATTTCTGAAACTTTCCAGTATAAATATTTCTTCAGTTTCAGTGTCTAAATAGTCTTCACAAAAATTACATATGAAATATCTACCCTTCCCTTTAAGCAGTGAGGAGGCATTTCAAATCTACCATTGCCAAGAAGTTATGACTTACTTATAAATCAGTGGTGTGTGTAGGAGGGGTAATGGACAAAATCTAAGAAAAGGAACTCCTTAAGTAAAAATCCCAATTTATCAACCACTTTGCACAGTGTTACACCTTTGTGCAATCATGTACCTGTGGGAACAACTACTTGAAATAAACATGGAAAAATGTCCAAAAAAAAAAAGAGTTTAACTTTAGAAAGTCTGAACTTGGACAAAAATCTTTTTTTTGTGTATGTGAATTATTTTGTTGATAAAATCACTTACTTTTGCAGATTACTGAGATAGTCTGTATACACATCTTGAGCTTTCATCTGTGTTGCAAGCTCCTGAGTGTTAGCTAAGGTTGACCCTAGCCTGAAGGTCAAGGCCTTTAGCTCTGTCTGCTTTATTAGGGATAAGTCATTATTTCCCAGACCTAAGAACAACGTCTGCAGTCTGTTGGTTAAGTTGAGCACTTTGTCCACAAGAACATTTAGGTTGCTAACAGTTACACTTCCTGTCAGGATGTAGGCATGTTGGGACATCAACTGCAGAAAGAAATTACTTTTGACAGTCATGCCTAAACAGGTTAATATGACCTAGCATTTAAGGATAAGTTACTTTAGTCTAAAACTATTTTAAATATCAGATATGATTGCCTCCTGGGTTCAAATAAGAACTGGCATCACTAAGTCTCGAATGTGGAAATATTACAATGTATAAATACTAAATTTTTACACCAATTCTTAAGTAGTTCAAATGAACCATTTTTCATAAAAAGCCTTTCTTACAAGAACTATTAACCTATTATGTGTAGCAAGTTTCCGTTTTACCCCATGAAAACTGCAAGAAGCATAATTAGCAAAAGAAATGCCATCGAATATATAAAGGTAAATAACTCCATAACAGATGAAAACTGTAGGAGTTATTTGCAAAAGAAATTGGTAAGATATTTTCAAGGACAGATGAGTCAATAGCAAGTTTCATTTCAATCAGATGAAAAAAGGCCTTATCTGCAAAAGAAATTGCTAACAGACAGATGACATATGCCATATCATGATATGTCCCTTTGGGAGTATGAAAATGGTTCATCCATAAAGAAGTGCGATTCAAAACTGATCCTGCTGTTTAATATAATATCTTTCTGTAATAAAATTCATTTACAAGAACCTCTTGGTTAAAAGACTAACACAGTAAGAACCACTGTTAGTTATCAATATACCTGTACAGTCATGAACCTACCTGTGTAATAAGAAGCTGACTTTGTAAGAACATACATATACACTCTGCCGATGCTGATGTGCTGGTGTCAAGTTCAGTAACTCTTTGTAGATCTCTACATGAAATTGAATACTCTAAATAATGATATATTTGGTAACTATAGTTAATGTAAATATCACTGAAAATTAATACAGAACACTGAATTTTGAGCAAAATTTTCAAATTTCATGACAAACTTTGATTCTTGACATGATCTCTACAAAGTAATCAGTTCACAACCTCTGATTTAGCTTTGACATTTTTAAAAATTAAGTGCCACCTTGTGACCTCAGCATTTCTATTCTGAAATCCAACCAAAGCTTTAATTATTGCTGTTTTACTTCCATTTTTGTTATTCAGCTGATATTCTGAAATTAATGGAGTTTCTTAACTGCCAATTGAAGCAAATTTCAAGATATACCAAGCAAATCATCGAATTGATATCGCCCGCCCGATAATACAAATCACTGGAATGAAGCTGCTAAGTATTATTGACCTTTTATGTAGAAATTTGACCTTGGAATTTGTGAGTCAAATCAGTTTGGTATATTCATCTATAAAGAAACAATGCTGTGACAAATAGAAATAGCTCTTATGGTAAATGACATTGTTCTGAGAGAAATGATGTCAAAACATTATTGTGACATTGTGCAATGCCATTCTGTCATTTGTTAAAAGCACATTTCTCATATTTAAAATTATCAGTTTTAAGTGTAGAGGCCTGCAATTTATGCTAATTATCAAATTTATTAAATCCAGTTAGAAATATATTTACTCTTGATTTATTTGACAATGCTACTTGAGAGATAATTATGCATGTATATTGAAGTTCTAGTGCAAGTTTTAATGTGCCACATTTCCAAAAGCATAAAATCTCTGTATCTAATGAAGGTCGGAGGATAATATTTCTTCATTCTTGGATAATATTTCTTCATTCTTTGCAGAAAATTATAAGGTTTCAAAATACATTAAATCAGGAATGTGACCAAATGTTACTACAAGAGCTATTTCTACATGACACAGCCCATATTCTCAGACCAGCGTGAAAAACCATAAATATTTGTGGGCAGTTATTTTAATGGATTCTGAATGTTAAAAAAAATAAAGATCAGTACATGTATTTATAACATTTGGTATGTTGAAAACATACTGTAGTGTCTTACTATCCGGACTGGAGCTTATCTATTTTCACAGCAATCAGATATAGGTCTGTGTATGGCACTGGTTGGTAACTGTGTCAAGCTTTTGTAACAGACTAATGATGTTGATGGCATTTAAAATCCATCATGTCCTCTTCAAAATATACATTAATGCCAAGTTTCATTGCAATCTAACAGACTATTTTCCTATACAAGATGTCTCTTTAAAAATAACTTAGGACATAACTTTATAACACTCAAGTTGATTCTGATGATATTTCACAAGCGTCATGCCCCATCCATATATATGTTAATGCCAGGTTGTATTTAAATCTAAGCAACCAGTTCTAAGATATGGATCCAGACTGAAATTTTCCTTTAAAAAATGCCTATTTTTATGTAACAAAGGGCCATAAATCAATAAGGCACAGGTGGAATTGGATGGCGTTTGAAGTGCATCATTTCCTTATTAATATACACATTCACGCCAAGTTTCATTAGAATCTAACCAAGCAGTTTTTAGATATGGATCAGGGCGGAATGATAGACGGAGGGGCAGCCAATGCCATTTCAATATTCCCCTCCTGATTTTATCAGTGGGTGATAATAATTACTATCTATCTATTTAGGTAATTTATCACTGGTACCCAGTTACCTATATGAGTGAAGTATTAACTTATCATAGGCTGTGGCAGATAGTGTATGCTCAGTGTAAAGTACCAATACATGGGACCCCAGCTCATCTCATCTGAAAGCCAATTAGTAATATTAGTCGAGAAGCAAGGGAGAAAACTTGCAATCCCTGGTTTACAAGTCCTGTTCATTTTGACTGGACCACAGACACAGACTGAATATAAACATTCCTAAGAATCAAGAAACTTTTATTAAACAACCTGACAGCTGTTTCCAGTAGTTGTCTGGCAGTTGATGTATCGAGTGAGTGGAGATCTGACAATTTATCCACAGTGGCTTTGATGAAAGAAGTTGCCATGTCTAAGTTCTCTTCCATTACTTCTTTATCTCCAATAAGCACTTCAGTGGAGACATCATTCTAAAATATAAATACATAAAAGTAGTCAGATTAGTTTTTTTTGCTCTGGAGTCAAAGGCATGCATTTTACCTAATCATTATGCCTAGAAAGTATCAGAGCTAGAATCCTATTCTCTGCAGAAACTTCTAAATTCCTCACAAAAAGTGGTCATAGTCAGTGATATTTCAAACCGCTGGATACTTCTATAAAATTAATATATTAAGTGATTGGGAAAGATTCCCACAATAACTCTGGTGTAAATTTTGAAAATGGGTGAAGTAAAAATATACTGATAATTGTGGACAAAAAAAAATAGTTTTCTGGTGCTAGAAACCTATTATTTTTCCAATGAAATTGGACAACACAGTGGGTTTATAATGAAAATTCTTTTGTAAAATCTCTTGTTCAAAGGCTAAAAGATTTCTAACAACAATGAACAATGGATTGCATTGGTACAAGATAGTCTTGTAAAGTTTTTGCTAGTTTAAAAATACCATTACATGTATATTATCTGGCAAAACTAACAACCAATGATAGAAAGATGGTTTGCAACATTTTGCCTCAATCTGAGGAAAAATTGTGGAAAGTTATTTCAAAATCGGGTCCTTTAATAAACAGAGTTACAGAGCTGACAGGAACATATATATAGGAAGTATTCTTGCAAAGCAGATGAAAGGTCTAATGGGCAGACATACATTCTATGACACACTGCCTCCATCTGGTGATTATCTATGCCAACTTATTTCAAAATCCTTTGATGCACCACAGAGTTACACACTGGAAAATGTGATGAACTTTTGTGGCAAGTTTTATCATAATCCTATAAAAAAATAGCAGAGTTACAGAGTAAACACAAATTGTGCATGGACAGACAGAAAGCCAGATGGTGAATAACTACATGCCCTCCTTACAGACCATAAAAAACAATTTCATTATGAAAATTCATAATACAATGTACAACTGTATTTCTTGAACACAGAGTCTAGACGTGCACTGAGCAATACTTTCTCTATTTTATATATTTGGTAACACTGTATCACTAACCTGTAAATCTGGTACCATTTCTGGTATACTATCCCGCAGATATGTATAGTGTCGCCAAGTGTGTTCCTGGAACATAGGTAATGCTGTACGGTTCCCTGCGGCTGCATTAAATACAAGAACCAGTATACTGATATCTGAGTACTGAATCAAGGGCTATCAACTTACTAGTAAGCAAATATGGAATATGATTAGGGGTCACTTCCATACTTTTTAGTTAGATATCATTTTGGAATTTTTATCATAACAAGATCTTTAAGTGAAATTTATTATTATACACATTTTTAAACCTTCTAGTGAGCATAGAGAAGATGTGAATACAGGTTAGACCATACCTTATAGTGAGCATAGAGAATATGTGGTTACAGGTTAGACCATACCTTATAGTGAGCACAGAGAAGATGTGAATACAGGTTAGACCATACCTTATAGTGAGCACAGAGAAGATGTGGTTACAGGTTAGACCATACCTTATAGTGAGCATAGAGAATATGTGGTTACAGGTTAGACCATACCTTATAGTGAGCATAGAGAATATGTGGTTACAGGTTAGACCATACCTTATAGTGAGCATAGAGAATATGTGGTTACAGGTTAGACCATACCTTAAAGTGAGCACAGAGAAGATGTGAATACAGGTTAGACCATACCTTATAGTGAGCACAGAGAATATGTGGTTACAGGTTAGACCATACCTTATAGTGAGCACAGAGAAGATGTGAATACAGGTTAGACCATACCTTTAGGTGAGCATAGAAAAGATGTGATTACAAGTTAGACCATACCTTTTAGTGAGCATAGAAAAAATGTAAATATAGGTTAGACCATACCTTTAAGTTAGCATAGAAAAAATGTGAATATAGGTTAGCCCATACCTTTTAGTGAGCATAGAGATGTGAATACAGGTTAGACCATTACTTTTAGTGAGCATAGAGAAGATGTGAACTGAGGTTAGACTATACATTTTAGTGAGCCTAGAGAAGATGTGAACTGAGGTTAGACCATACATTTTAGTGAGCATAGAGAAGATGTGAATACAGGTAAGACCATATCTTTTATTGAGCATAGAGATGTGAATACAGGTTAGACCATTATTTTTAGTGAGCATAGAGAAGATGTGAATACAGGTTAGACCATACCTTTTAGTGAGCATAGAGAAGATGTGAACTGAGGTTAGACCATACATTTTAGTGAGCACAGAGAAGATGTGAATACAGGTTATACCATACCTTTTAGTGAGCATAGAGATGTGAATACAGGTTAGACCATTACTTTTAGTGAGCATAGAGAAGATGTGAATACAGGTTAGACCATACCTTTTAGTGAGCATAGAGATGTGAATACAGGTTAGACCATTACTTTTAGTGAGCATAGAGAATATGTGGTTACAGGTTAGACCATACCTTTTAGTGAGCATAGAGAAGATGTGAATACAGGTTAGGTCAAACCTGTTAGGGAGCACAGAAAAGATTTGAATACAGTTAAGAAGACTTAAATAAATCTGTGTCTAGCAGTGTAGAAAGGATACAAGCTGGATCATCCATCTCAGGTTCAGGTGTATCGAAGTAGGGGTGTAGACACAGGAACTCTGGCATTAGTGGCAATGCAAGGTTGGCACAGTTCTTTCCTAAATACTGCATGCATCTACAAAGAAACAATCTTTTGAAATCTAACACTCCAAACTGTAACAGAGTTAGGCAAACACTGACAAGTCAACTGCTACATAACCATGTGATGCATATTTATATATTTCAACAACTAAACCTTTCTGGCAACTTAAGATAGAAGAGATTGTAATTTATCCAGCTGATTTTTCTTAGTTTGCCTTAGTTTGTTTTCACTATGAACCCTTCTCTTCATTAAACTTCAAACACATGCCCCTCTACTACATGTATCCTTACTTTGATACATATTAAATACATAGTAATGTACATACTTCCATATATTCAACCTGTCCTCAGGGTATCTTCTAAGGTTGTCTAGTAAGGCAACTACACATGTATTCAAACACTCTTTGGTTGCAAACTTCATTTCACATAACATGTCTCTAAGTGATTCTCTGGACACATAGGAGAAGTCCTGCAAAATGTTTTCAAACATAAAGAAAAAAATCTATACACTACACAAACTAACTACGCAAGATATAATGTACACTACCAAAATAAAGAGACAATTTCAGCTGCTTGCAATTTTAGTTGTATGCAATCACAGTTGTGTGATATTTCAGTTATACACAATTACAGTAGTACATGTATGTATTTTTTTGTACACAATTATAGTTGTATAAGATTTCAGTTGTACACAATGACAGCTGTATGCAAATTCCATTGTACACAATTACAGTTGTATGTGATTTCAGTTGTACTCAATAACATTTGTATAGAATTTTAGTAATAGACAAATACAGCTGTATCTGAATTCCAATGTATCCAAAATATAGTTGTATGTGAATTCCATTGTACACAATTACAGGTTGTACACAATTACAGTTGTATATGACTTCAGCTGTACACAATTACAGTTGTATATGACTTCAGCTGTACACAATTACAGTTGTATATGACTTCAGCTGTACACAATTACAGTTGTATATGACTTCAGCTGTACACAATTACAGTTGTATATGACTTCAGTTGTACACAGTAACAGTTGTATGTGATTTTAGTTGTACACAGTAACAGTTGTATGTGTTTTCAGCTGTATGCAATTTTAGTTGTACACAGTAACAGTTGTATGTGACTTCCATTGTACACAATTACAGTGGTATGTGATTTTAGTTGTACACAGTAACAGTTGTATGTGTTTTCAGTTGTATGCAATTTCAGTTGTATGTAATTTATGCTGTTTAAGCTGCCTCTAAAAAAATTTGCTTTGTTGAGACAGTGTCTCCTCTTAAATTCTATAAGCACTTTATGGTATATACATGTACAGAAAGGACAAAGTCCAATCCTCACGAGAAATTCTTTGCTGATGCTCTTGACTTTTTGAAAAACGTTACTACTTTAAAAAGTCTGAATATCATGTGCTGAAACTTGACTTCCTTAACAGCAAAGAAAGAAAGTTTGGCAGGTATGGACAAGAACTCTGGATCAATCTTTTTAAATGCTGCATCAATATTTCTAGTAAGTAAGAGAAGCTTATAGTGAATATATCAAAACATATTTGTACCTGTAAAACACCTAGCATAATGTCAAGCTGGTCTTCACGTATTTCCAAATGCTGGCTGAGTTTTTTCAAGCTGTTAATGGCATTCAGACGAACACTCTCAATCTCATCATTAAACATATCAGCAATACTGTCCTGACACAATATTGCAAACCCTGGGTTCTGAGAGGCTAACTCACATATTGAGTCAAGTGTACAGTTTCTAACCTCTGAAAATGAATTTTGAAAAAATACTAGAAGACATTTTAATGCCTATAATGGTTCTAAGCTGCCAGTATAAAATATTACAAGATATGGTTTCTCATTAACAAAAAACATTGGCTGGCTTTGAAGTATAGTTGATAACTAACACTCAGATGAGCTACAGTTTGAAAATTCATAATGTAATATCATAAGTTCAACATATAGTATTTGATTTTTCTTCTTTACAAAATCTATTTGCTGATACTACTACAGATGAAGCAATAACTGAGGTTACATTTTATGACAATAGTATAAAGAGAAAATTTCTCCTATTTCTACACTTCATTAATCTTTATGTAATGTCCTCCTTTCAAAAATCAATGTGCTCAGTTGTTCACCCAACTGCACATTTTTTTTCACCTGAGAATTCATCTTCCAGCCCATGAACAAAAGCCCCACAGGCCCCTATGTTCATCAGGTTGATACTTTCAGGGTCCAGCTCCTCTTTAGGGGCATCATCTGCCCATTTTTGCCCCGTGGACCAAACACCTGAGGAGTAATTGTCTTTAGCCCTTTCTGAAGCGGTCTTTTTTCTCTGAAATCAATCCAGAATATAAAATAATTCTGTAGTTTAAGAGAATACCCTAAAATTGAGGTAATTCCATTTTATCAAAAATGATATAAATGTGAACAAAATTTAAATGAATTATTATCCAATGCCAGTAAAGAATTCTAAGTGCAACAGACAAAGTGATACATTAATATGTCTTTCACCAGATAGTTGTTGTACCATTTTTGGGTGGATAGCCAATTATTCCAAAATGAACACTTTCTGAGAGTCTTATGCCTAAAGGAGAATTTTTTAATACATGTTTTTTCTTTAAATTATCAATGTTTTCTAATTTTACTGAGAATGAGCCTTTAAAACTTACAAGCAGAACATCATCAACTTACTGCAGGGTATGCCCCTTTAATAGATTTGACATAAATAATATAACTTTCTCTACCTTTGCAATGCCAAGAATGTTAAGCAAAACACTTAGTTTTGAAGTTTACACATTCAGACAAACAGTCAAGCACGTTAGAATTATCTGTTCAGTTTCAAGTTAGTTTTGAAGTTTACACATTCAGACAAACAGTCAAGCACGTTAGAATTATCTGATCAGTTTCAAGTTAGTTTTGAAGTTTACACATTCAGACAAACAGTCAAGCACGTTAGAATTATCTGATCAGTTTCAAGTTAGTTTTGAAGTTTACACATTCAAACAAACAGTCAAGCACGTTAGAATTATCTGATCAGTTTCAATGATATTTCATCTTTTCTGTACAAATCAATATCAGAATCTTTACCAGATTCTCAGGTATTTCATGAAAACTTAAAACAATACTAACAAATGTTACAAGACTGTTATTACCCACCAAGAATAATACTCAGTATGACAACAACAACAATAACAATTATAATATAATCTTAGTTTAGTCCAGCAATACTAAAGTACACTTACCCTCATATTTGACATTAGCTTCTTGTCAAGTGTTTGCTCCAGAAATCTTGCACTCACAAGATGTAAGGAACCCTAAAATTATACAAAAGCCCTCCAAAAATAAAACTAAATTCTATAAATGATTTGATACTCTTCACTTTAATGTCTTCTTAACAGCCAGAAACATATCTGTCAGGGGGTCAGTTTACCTAACCATCATTCCCTGTAAAGGACCAGTACTCCTATCCTACATAAGAAACTAGCAACTTCATTCACATATACAATCAGGTTGGTAGAGTGGCTTCACCTACTGACCATCCATCTGGGAGAGATTTAGTGTTTTAATGTCTGCAACTACAAGCACTAGATTATGGAGGCAGGTAGGTTTTAAATGAAATTCCATCTACATATATACATACACATATGGTAACCCTGAGGTAGGTCTTTTTGTATAAGTGCAGGTATTAGTTACCATAAATGCATGCATATTTTTAGCACTGAGTAAAATTCAAGATCAGAGTAATAGAAAAATCTTTGTTGAAGTTTACGAACAAAGTGTGAATAATTATTTTACTTCTCTGCCAACCTTCAAGAACTTATTAATCTTAGAACTAAAATCTCAACTACTAATGCTTAGTCAGGAAACTGGTTCTGTATTGTTATACTTTCAATGAGTTCAATTTTAACCAATCTGTTCACTGTGTCTTACCAGTAAACTAGCAGCCTTGGTCCGAACCTTGACTGATATGTCATTTATCATGTTACAAATGTTAACAAATCTGATCACTGTGTCTTACCAGTAAACTGGCAGCCTTGGTCCGAACCTTTACTGATATGTCATTTATCATGTTACAAATTTTAACAAGGCTGTTCACTGTGTCTTACCAGTAAACTGGCAGCCTTGGTCCGAACCTTGACTGATATGTCGTTTATCATGTTACAAATCTTAACAAATCTGATCACTGTGTCTTACCAGTAAACTGGCAGCCTTGGTCCGAACCTTGACTGATATGTCATTTATCATGTTACAAATTTTAACAAGGCTGTTCACTGTGTCTTACCAGTAAACTGGCAGCTTTGGTTCGAACCTTGACTGACATGTCATTTATCATGTTACAAATCTGTTCACTGTGTCTTACCAGTAAACTAGCAGCCTTGGTCCGAACCTTGACTGATATGTCATTTATCATGTTACAAATGTTAACCAATCTGTTCACTGTGTCTTACCAGTAAACTAGCAGCCTTGGTTCGAACCTTGACTGATATGTCATTTATCATGTTACAAATCTGTTCACTGTGTCTTACCAGTAAACTGGCAGCCTTGGTCCGAACCTTGACTGATATGTCATTTATCATGTTACAAATGTTAACCAATCTGTTCACTGTGTCTTACCAGTAAACTAGCAGCCTTGGTCCGAACCTTGACTGATATGTCATTTATCATGTTACAAATGTTAACCAATCTGTTCACTGTGTCTTACCAGTAAACTAGCAGCCTTGGTCCGAACGTCATTTATCATGTTACAAATGTTAACAAATCTGTTCACAGTGTCTTACCAGTAAACTAGCAGCCTTGGTCCGAACCTTTTCTGATATTTCATTTATCATGCTACAAATTTTAACCAATCTGTTCACTGTGTCTTACCGGTAAACTAGCCGCCTTGGTCCGAACCTTGACTGATATGTCATTTATCATGTAACAAATTTTAACCAATCTGTTCACTGTGTCTTACCAGTAAACTATCAGCCTTGGTCCAAACCTTGACTGATATGTCATTTATCATGTTACAAATTTTAACCAATCTGTTCACTGTGTCTTACCAGTAAACTATCAGCCTTGGTCCGAACCTTGACTGATATGTCATTTATCATGCTACAAATTTTAACAAATCTGTTCACTGTGTCTTACCAGTAAACTAGCAGCCTTGGTCTGAACCTTGACTGATATGTCATTTATCATGTTACAAATTTTAACCAATCTGTTCACTGTGTCTTACCAGTAAACTAGCAGCCTTGGTCCGAACCTTGACTGATATGTCATTTATCATGTTACAAATTTTAACCAATCTGTTCACTGTGTCTTACCAGTAAACTAGCAGCCTTGGTCCGAACCTTGACTGATATGTCATTTATCATGTTACAAATGTTAACCAATCTGTTCACTGTGTCTTACCAGTAAACTAGCAGCCTTGGTCCGAACCTTGACTGATATGTCATTTATCATGTTACAAATGTTAACAAATCTGTTCACTGTGTCTTACCAGTAAACTAGCAGCCTTGGTCCGAAACCTTTTCTGATATGTCATTTATCATGTTACAAATGTTAACAAATCTGTTCACTGTGTCTTACCAGTAAACTAGCAGCCTTGGTCCGAACCTTTCTTGATATGTGATTTATCATGTTACAAAATTTAACCAATCTGTTCACTGTGTCTTACCAGTAAACTAGCAGCTTTGGTCCGAACCTTGACTGATATGTGATTTATCATGTTACAAATCTGTTCACTGTGTCTTACCAGTAAACTAGCAGCCTTGGTCCGAACCTTGACTGATATGTGATTTATCATGTTACAAATGTTAACCAATCTGTTCACTGTGTCTTACCAGTAAACTAGCAGCTTTGGTCCGAACCTTGACTGATATGTCATTTATCATGTTACAAATTTTAACAAAGCCATCGTCGACCAATCGTAGTTCCTCGTCTGACTCAGGTACAGGAACAAGGCTGAAAAAAAAAAAAAAACATATACAGAATGGGAATGACAGCTTTATAATTTTGCTTTTACCTAGAGACATAAAGAGTAGTATTAGATCTTTACATTTTATTTCATGAAATCTGATCTTTTTGTCAAACATATTTCCTGGTATAAATAGTTTATTAAAATCTTTTACTCCTATTCTTACTTACAAGAACTACACTTCTTTTTATATTTCAAACACTGATTACATGTATTCATATCAAGTTTTACTGATTCCCTGAACATTCACTGAAATTTTTTTCTGAAATCTGAAAGGTAAAGGGCTACACTAAAACAACACAATTAGACTGTGACACTTTGCTGTCTTCTTCTGTGGTCAAGAGGTAAGGACTGCTGTTATTGTTACCTCTTCCTCATAGCAAGACACATGGAGTTGAGCCTTGATTATAACAGTGGGTGGGAATCTTTATGTAAAAAACATTGGCTTTCTATACATCTAGTTCTGATATTTCCTAGGAAAGTAGCAATCAGATAAACTGTTTACCTTTGTAGCTTAAATATTGCCATCAATGTTACTTCAATATAAATCAGATTATATTCCATTACTTCAAAGAAACTCTATGTACAGTCCACATTTATGCACAGATGGTAAACATTTTTAGTATCTATTCTTACCTTTCTGGGTACAGGTGACTCAGTACCCATACAACCTGAATAGCAGCCAATCTGACGCCTTCAAAATCATCATTTAGGGCCTCAAAAGCTGCCTTGTACAGACTCTGATCAAGTTTCACTCCCCTTTCATGTAATGTCAGCTGAAATTCAGAATTTTGAGATAAAACTGCACTGTTCTTTAAGTATAGTAATCAGGGTCAATGACACTGGACTTCTGTCATTAAAGCCAGTCTGCTCAATAAGCCACAGGCCTAAGGCCTTTGTCTTATAAAATTCTTTTGCCCCTACAAACTTTCCAAGACTATAGACAAAATGGACCTATAGTTTATATAATTATATAATTTAGCTTCAAGGCCTTAGTTTTCATTGTTCAGGCCTATTGGAACGGATCTAGGCATGTGAATTTTCTAGAGCCATAATCTTAAATAGCTTACACTTTTGAAGAACTATTTTGCAGGCTGAACCTTGGTGGGTATGCATCATAACATTGATCCTGGACAGTAAATAATGAAATATAGTTTTCAACCCAACATAAATCATGACAGTTAACTATCTCCATGAAATATCTGAAATAAACATGGAGACTGCCTATTTTATTCTTGACTTTAGGAAATGATTCAGTTCAATCACTTGATATTTCTTCCTCACAAACAGCTCAGATATATGTCAAGTTCAATCCTTTTATTTCATTTCATGTATAAACACTCACAGAAGAAATCTCAAATGGAGGTTTGAAAACTTTAGAAATAATGATTTTTAAGAAAAGTTCTTAAATTCTCTGACGAATATTACTATGATTATAAGCAAATTAAACTACACGCTTATTACCAGGGCCTGGAAAGCACTTGATCTCACTCTGGAGTCCTGATCCTGAAAGAATTTCTCCAACAATTTCTGAGCATCTATGACATTGGCATCTTCGTTATCTCCCTTTGCTGAATCATGTGACTCTAAGTGACCAATTAGATGAAGGCAACTGCTTCTGATATGGTGACTATCACTTGTTAAATTCTGAAATTTGTAGTAAACAAAGTCTGTCTTTTCTTGATTTGAAACTATACTTTCAGTGACATATGCTATGAATCAAAATAATAATGGACTTCAGTGTTAGGAATCAATTACAAAATGTTCTTTGACTGATAATTTCACATAGCTTATTGATAATCATGAACCAGCCTTGTGGCTGTAATATGAAAATAAGAGTATATTCAATAAATCATAACAAGAATATATCTACTATCAACTTATGCATGATTCCAATAAAATGAAGACAAGAGCAATCAGTGATCACATGTGTCGCCTGATGATAGCCAATTAAGCAGTTGTATTGAGGGGTGATTGGACAGTTTGTGCCAAAATGCCTTTTTTATTCAAGGGCCATAACTCAGCCAAAAATCATTCAATCAAAAAACTCATTAAATATGCACAAGTACTTGAGGTACCAATTAATCCTGTAACATTTCATTCAAATTGCATTAGTAGTATAAGAGAAGTAGTTTGGACAAACTTTAAAAATAAAAATCATTAAAGGGCCATAACTCTGACAAAAACCATTGAAATGGAAAATGCTGATGATATGCACAACAACACTTGGTACTGATCATTCCTCTAAAGTTTGGATGAAAATGCACCAGTAGTTTTTGAGGAGTAGTCCAGACAAGTTTTGTGATAGACGGAAAGACAGACAGACAGACAGACAGACAAACAGACGACCGAGAAGTGAATATATGTCCTGACTACTTTGTATCATGTTGCAGCTACTGTGTAGCAGGGGACACAAAAAACATTAACAGGCCAAAATGCCTTTTTTATTCAAGGGTCATAACTCAGCCAAAAATCATTCAACCTAAAACCTGTTAAATATGCCAAAGTACTTGAGGTACTGATCAATCCTGTAACATTTCATTCAAATTGCATTAGTAGTATAAGAGAAGTAGTCCGGAATAACTTCAAAAATTAACAAGAGCCATGTTACACATGGTTAATCCCCCCGCCGGGACGAAGCTACCTGAAGGTTGTATTTTCAAACACTCAATGTAATAACGTTTGAAGAAAATCCCACAAAAAATAGGCAAGGTAGAGTTATTGTTCTTGCAAACTGCACTTCCTACCAATGTGCTATGTCAGTGTATTAAGTTTGAAGAAAATCGCTCAAGCACTTTTGGAGTTATGCTTCGGACAAAGTTTTTCAATTAAATCTGATAAAGGGGAATAATTCTAAAAGTAGGCAAGGTAGAGTTATTATTCTTACACACTGCACCTCCTCCAAATGTGCTCTTTCAGTATATGAAGTCTGAAGAAAATCACTCAAGTACTTTTGGAGTTATGCTCCGGACAAAACTGGAATGGACGCACGCATGCATGGACAGAGACCATTTCTAATATCCCCTCCGCCTTTGGTGGGGGGATAATAAGTTCAAGACTTCAAGAATTAGATATACATGTATATGCTGGGATTTTTAAAATGTAAACCAGTAAATCTGATAAAGGGGAATAACTCTAAAAAATAGGCAAGGTAGAGTTATTGCACTTGCACACTGCACTACCTACCAATGTGCTCTGTCAGTGTATGAAATTTGAATAAAATTCCTCAAGTAGTTTTGGAGTTATGCTCCGAACAAAATTTATCAAGTAATTCTGATAAAGGGGAATAACTCTAAAAATAGGCAAGGTAGAGTTATTGTTCTTGCACACTGCACTACCTACCAATGTGCTCTGTCAGTGTATGAAGTTTGAATAAAATCCCTCAAGTAGTTTTAGAGTTATGCTCTGGACAAAATTTATCAAGTAATTCTGATAAAGGAGAATTATTCTAAAAATAGGCAAGGTAGAGTTATTGGACTTGCACACTGCACTACCTACCAATGTGCTCTGTCAGTGAATGAAGTTTGAAAAAAATCCCTCAAGTAGTTTTTGAGTTATGCTCCGAACAAAATTTATCAAGTAATTCTGATAAAGGGGAATTACTCTAAAAATAGGCAAGGTAGAGTTATTGGACTTGCACACTGCACTACCTACCAATGTGCTCTGTCAGTGTATGAAGTTTGAATAAAATCCCTCTAGCAGTTTTGGAGTTATGCTCTGGACAAAATTTATCAAGTAAATTTGATAAAGCGGAATAACTCTAAAAAAAGGCAAGGTAGAGTTATTACACTTGCACACTGCACTACCTACCAATGTGCTCTGTCAGTGTATGAAGTTTGAATAAAATCCCTAAAGTAGTTTTGGAGTTATGCTATGGACAAAATTGTTTCGGACGGACGGACGCACAGACGCACGGACGGACGAAGGGCATTTCTAATATCCCCTCCGTCTTTGGCGGGGGAATATAAAAAAACCTTAAAGGGCCATATCTCTGACAAAAAACATTGAACTGGAAAATGCAGATGACATGCACAACAAGAACTGGTATTGATCATTCCTGTAAAGTTTGGATGAAATTGCACCAGTAGTTTTTGAGGAGTAGTCCGGACAAGTTTTGTCGCAGACAGACGACGGAGAAGTGATCCCTATATATCGCAGCTACTTTGTAGCAGGCGACACAGAAAAAGATAACAATGGTTGTTATTTGTTTCCTTTTATGAAAATATTTTGCAAGTTTATGAAAATTCACTTTTATTCAACAGGTACAATATGAAAAAAAAGAAAAATGCCTTATTGAAAAGAGCAACTCTTATTTCTTTATATAAAGCTTATTCATCAACT
Source organism: Cyclina sinensis (assembly GCA_012932295.1). Taxonomy (NCBI): domain Eukaryota; kingdom Metazoa; phylum Mollusca; class Bivalvia; order Venerida; family Veneridae; genus Cyclina; species Cyclina sinensis. The sequence continues at coordinate 3,807,737 of JAAONU010000007.1, read as the reverse complement.
AATGGAAATTCCTTGCTGACGATAATTCAGAGGTATGTTTGTCAATGATTAATCAACTGATAAATCAGCCCTATGAGTGTGAGGCATCTGACAGTTGTCTGGTACAATTCTTGCTCTACTCTATGCTTTAAAGAAGTTTCTGCCCAAAGGTTTAATATTGATAAATTGTGTTTACTGCCTCTTTTTGTGACTAAAAAAGACTAATGACTGAAAAATAATTTGTGACATCTAGATTCATTCATTATAATATAATAAAGCTTATAATGTTCTTATTAAAAAAATCCAATACCTGAATTGCTATATTAACAAGTTGTTTATGTAATGATTTCTGGGATGCTGCTGACTGACCAATCACAGACAGGCTTGAGATCAGCTGACTCTTTGCTTTCTGAGACTCTGAATAACAGAATGTATAACCAAGAATATAGCTGTATATAAATAAAACTGGTTCATTTTGAACTACAGAATAATCATTTGAACTATATTAAAATAGGAATGAAAATCATTTTTAGATTTATAGACAAAAGAAGAGACAGACATAACAAAAGAAGGTTAATTTTTCTTCATAAAACATTGTAGGTATAGTATGTGATTTTGTCAGAAGTAAACTCTTTCAATATAGTAAAATAAATATAGATTAAGTAAATTGGACAATATGTACCTTCCTTGCCAAGAAGAGTTATCAATTCTTCAGCCAGAGTGTCTGCACTGATGCCAGGAATCTTTGACAATCTCCCCAGCAAAGCTGCAATCTTTCCACGTACCACAGCCTCCTTTTCATGCTCATAATGTTCCAGTAATCCTCTTATTGCTGGACCAAGACTTATACTTGACACTGGTAAGCTACCCTCAAACTTTAAAAGTGCTTGTAGGGCATCATGGGAAGAAAGACCTTTAAAAAATCCAAGTATACTCAACTTCAATTACATAAAATTCAAAGTAGAACATTTTGAAAATGAATACCTTTTATGAATAAAGATTATTACAAGAGGGCCATAATGACCCTTAAGTGCTCACCTGAGTATAAAGAAAGGTGAATGTGAAAAAGAGCTATCTGCTCCTTTATCTTATAGCACTTTGAGCTTTTATGCATTCACACCTTTATAGAAATATATATTTTAAAAAAATTGAATATTTTCTTTCTGGTTGCATGGCAACCACCGTTAAGAATGGAACTAAAAAAAAAATCATAAATTTGAAAGGGTGTGATCAAAGGTTTGGTTTAATTGAGGTTTAACGCCAGTTTTAACAGTTACATGTTAGGTCATATCCCAGCAGTCAGTCCACCTAACCAGTGTTCATGGGTATTAATTTAACCGGTTTACTAACCAAATTCTCCTCAAGTGACTGACTACTTCCTCACTTGCTTCTGAGGTGAGGGACCAATGACCTATGGACGCATTGTCCGAGATGAATTATCATGGAGAAATTTTGCCAGCACTGATGAGGATCAAACTGGGATCCTCAAGATTGAAAATACAATGCTCTACCAGTTGACCTAGCCGGGCTGACAGCTTGATCAAAGGAAAATTCTGGTAAAGTTCGGCTGATATAAGCCCACTTGTTTTGGAGGTAATATTGTTACGTTTAAAATAGTTTATACTTATTTATTTTAAATTGATTGTGAAGCAAGTTCTTGCAACTTTTACTAATCCCTCTTGATGACTGCTTCCTGCATTCAAACCAGTCCTTGTGCCCAATGTGAGGACTGCAGGAAGTCAATGTAGATTCTCACCCCTGGTAGGATTCAACAAGCGACCTTCGGATCGGGAGTCAGATGCTCTTACCCCTCAACCACTGCTCCTCCGCTGATATTGTTTGAATGCAATTGCTAAGAGCTTGATAGACAACAGACAGCAGAACATCCTTATGGCTCAACAATAATACAATATTACATTCTTGTTACAAATAAGTATTAAATCTACTTATTCTGCAATACATCCATAACTGTACATACAATGTTATGTTTAACTATAATATATCATTATGTACCTTGAAGATTAAGTTGAATATCTGGCTCAGGGAATCTCTGAACTAGACGTAGCTTCTTTATTGGTTTGGGGGCCTCTTCCTGGAAAGAAAGTTTTTCATGTCTACAGTAACATTTTAATTAAGTTTGTCTTTGAAAGATGTGTTAGTTAATAAGAAAAGCCCCATCTTTGTTAATAATTAATAAAATGCAATAAAGTGTTGTTATTTGTTGTTGTTTTTTTCAAAATACTAAAATTTAATAGTTACTGATAATCTACAAGTCCAAGATACAGAATATCTATGTTTGAAAATATAGTTTCATGTTGTATTTTGTACGTGTACATGGGTAATATCTCCTCTTGCAATAAACATAAAGACATACCCATAAATTAATGTTTAAAGAGTTTTCATTTCAAAATACAGTTTTCCTTAGGTATTACACTCAAGTCGCCAATAATGGATCGCTAAGCATTGTTCATGAAAATGTCCCCAGCGGGTTTCTGAACCAGGCTTTTCACGCGCTCATCATGTGACAGGTCAATCTTTCAGCTGAGATAGATTTTATTTACTTTCGGTTTGGACAAACATTTTTTGTTATTTTGACACGAGGATGAATGCACTATATCCTGATGTTGATAGATTCAAAAAAGCTCATCCTGTATTTGTTGTGAGAAATAACAAAAATATTTTCGATCCTCTATTGGGGAAGATCCATTATTGGAGACTTGAGTGTATCACCCTAAAAATTATCTTAGTAAAATTTCCCCCTTTGTTAAAATTATCTACATTATCAAAAATTTGAAGAGAATGTAGGAATCTGTCAAACTCTTCATCTAAAATTGGTAAGCCCAAGATTCGTACTTGATTTCGAAATATCTGGCACAAAATAATAACATTTTCGTCCCCAGTAAACAAAACGTAGTTTCCTTAACTTCCCTAAAAGACTGGAACAAGAATCTGGATCATGATGATAAAACTGGGTGGCATGAGCTTAAATATATCAAAAATTCTATAAATCTTACCTGAATAACTTGACTGTACTCAGCAAGCGCTCGCTTCTTTAGAAGCGCTGCCATTTTTAAGAAGTGCAATGCGAGTAGCTTCCCTTGGATAATAATTTTTCAACATGGTGGAAAAAGAAGACTTCCTTGTCCTAGGGAATAACAAATAACATCTTTTATAATGTCAATGAAGATGGGTGATAGGAAATTCACCCAGGCTCTCCACAGACGTGGTGACGCCGCGAAAATTCGAGAAACTGTGGCCATTCAGATGAAAGAATCATCATTACAGGTAAAACGAAACAACCCCACCCACTTTCTGATTTGAAACCACTTGTTAAGTTGTTTATGACATTTATCAGTTACGTCGAAATCAGAAACATATATTCGGTTTTCTGTATTTTTGATAATGATGTTCGTGATATTGTCAGTGACTCATGTTTTGTAGAAGAAATAGTCTCATTTTCAAGACATTAGGGCACATATTTTTGTTTCACTTTGGTTAATATTAACGTTATTGAGGGTGTGCCTAAAGCACGGAAAGTATACTTTTCGGTGTAAAGAGGCGTTAAGTATCATGAACTTGACAAAATACAGATTAAAACTTCATTTCATTAGATTTTATACATTTTTACTTTAAAACACTTCTTATAATTACAAGTGGATTTTCATTCGATATACGAAAAAAACATGACCAGAAACAACCCAATATAAACATTTAACTACTAAATAATCAATAAATATTTCTTGATCATCATAAAAATAGAAGACAGCAATGGTTAAGAGTATCCTGTAAAAAGATAATAATATAAAATTGATGTTACTTTTACTGGTCAGTCATAAAAAATTATATTTAATATCGCAATATATAAAACCTGTGTTGATTGCCCACATTGCAATTAGTTAAGTCACTTATTCTGTTTACTCTACAAAACCAATTCTGTATATTTACTTTAACAATATGAAATGCGAAAACATGTTTCATGAATAGTCATGCAACAGTTTATCTTATTTTGTCTCATGTACAAATCAATTGATCCTTTAAATGTACAACATCTAACTGGAAATAATAAACAAAAAACAATCGCAAATCAGAAATGGGAATATCCATGTTGAAACAATAATATTATATAAAAACACAATGCATTTAAAAACTAAATATTTTTTCCACCTCTATATGATTACTTTGTTTGCTGGGGATCCAATTAAAGGATGTTTTCATGTTTCATATATTATACTACCTGAAAAATAAATATAGCAGTAAGTAAGTAAAGTCTTTATTTAACAAGGCTACACATTTGGTTTCCCAATCTTCCATGCGGGCCTCCAAAAACATAATTGACAAATATACAGTGTCATGATTAAATAACATAAAAATGGATCTTGAAATTTCATAAATCTTACATTAAAACACACAAAAAACACAATACATAAAATACACAAAATGTATATACATCACTTTTGCTATTATGCATGTACTGAAGGTACTGACATGGTTAAGACAGGGATGTAAAATGCCAGTTTAATACAAAGCTTGAAATTCACTAATCAATTTTGATTGACGAATATTTAGAGGGATATTATTCCACAGTTTAGCACCTGAGTAATCTAGGGATTTTCTGAAGATTTCTTTTCTAGGTCATGGTACTACTAAATCTGAATTATTTGCTGACCTTAGGTTACGCTCATGTCTTTAATCAGGGTGTCCGTTTGACCCGAGGTCTCGGGTCTTGACCCGTGAAAATTCTCAAATACACTCATTTGACCCGTCATAAAATCAGCCCACGAGTCATATTTGACTCGTGAGAAATATCCACGGCTGCATGAAGACTTGCTTGTTGTCAATCAATGTCAATAAATGTTGTTGCTAAAGAGACTTGAAAAGGATTTTTTCCGCATACAGGTAAAGTAGGCGGGGCGAAGTTTCCACACTGAAGTGGTTTCAGCCAATCAGCGGTCAACATGCACGTGGTCATAATCTGAGAGCGAGAAGTTATAGAAAAAAATCGATACCAAAGTCAGACATGAAATACAATTATCAGTGTTACTTTTGGCTAAAATATTTGGCGACATTTGACCCCTTTCCCCACCTGTCGGAGTATATATTTTTCCCCGAGAAACGGCAAAAAATCCTCATCGGCAAGAGAAAAAAATATGCAAAATTTTGATGGTTGATAGCATTACTTTTGACTGCCTATGCACTCAGTTATGCTTCACGATATTTACTTTACGTTTTATGTGAATGACAGCAAATAGTAAGTTCATAAAACATGAAGCAGCGAGTGAAAATCTCGGATAAATTCCGTTTGTCATATATTTCCGCGACATCGTCGTATTGTAGTATTTATAGAAAACAGAGTCTTTGAGACTCTTTACAAGGCAGACTTACAACATACAGTTAATTTATTAAGATCAGTGGTCATAATTTGATTATAAGTACCAGTTTGCATCTAAGAAAATATAAACATACAAAGCGGCTAGCCTTAACTCTGCATAATTTCTTACCTGCCTAAAATAGTAAGTATTGACATTGGCCAGTAATAAGTTGAAACATAAATCAAAGAAAAAAGAGGCTAGGGCCTTGTTCACATGCAATTATAAGTTGTTGTTGTTGTTTTTTTTTTTTTGTTTTTTTTTTTTTTGTGAGGAATACTAGTGATAGTCATAATGATAGTTCCAGTTGGCCCACCCAATGGGCACTGACCCCCTTCCCCCAAAAAAGTAAAAAAAAAAAAAACACCCCACAGATTAATGAGGTGTTATAAACACTGTTTCAACCTGAATTTAAAGAGGATTGTAAATATTACTTTGACCCTTGAAAATTTCAGTTTGACCCTTCAGAATCTCAGTTTGACCCTTGAAAGTTTTATCTGATGGGTCATTGACCCTTGAGTTTCAGAGTCTACCGAACACCCTGTTAATGTACAAACTGGAATTTGTTTTTCATGTAATGTGGAAATGATGCATCATTTATTGATTTAAACATAATGATAGCTTTTTTTTGTATTTTATTCTTTCATCAAATCTCATCCAGTTCAGTTCTTTAAATAACTCAGCAGATGGAGCGTCACAACTTTTGTCAAGAATGATTTTTGCAGCTCTTTTTTGAAATTTTATCATATCTGAGATCAATTCATTGCTACTTGCCCCAGATTGTACAGCAATAATCTAAATGAGGTAACACATAGGCATTGAAGAATAGTTTTCTTGCATGTAAATCAAGGTATTGCTTTATTCTAAGAAGAAGGTACAATTGTGAGTTACATTTTTTAAGTGTCTTCTCTATTTGAGTTTTCCACTTCAGTTTATTGTCTACAGAAACACCTAGTAATTTTTCACTTTCAGAAAATGCAATTAGCAGTAGGGATACAGTAGTTTTTTTCAATCAATGCTTATTAATGAGTCAATTATAACTTTACTCCGAATTCTAACTAGATACTAGATAGTAATACTTAATGCAGAGTTCATAATACTTTATGCCGCATTTATGATACTTAACGCCAAAAAGTATACTTTATGTACTTTAGGTACTCAGAAGTATGGAAAGAACACCTTGACTAGTAGGAGAACTGTGGTTGAGGAGTTGAGTGTAAGACTCCCAATCGGGTCATGAGTTTCAGTCGTACCATGGGTGATCTCCAATGATTTTCTGTATTCCACACTTTTGTCATGAGTACTGTTTAAAATCCAGGTTGCAGTAACTGAAGGTATGAATGTTGTTGCAAGGACTTGTATCCCAGTCACTGTCAAGTAAATTGTGTCCTCATCCATGCAAAGGGGGTTGACATTTAAAGCAGATAGATAGTAGAGAAATGTTGTCAACATTTAATAAATCTGTACAAGACACTCAGTAGCAAACTTAATCAACAAAATATTAAGATTATTTTGTAGGTGACAATATCTCCACAGGTATCCAACATTATTTTAACAGTAATGGATTTATGATGGAAATATCAGCTAGCTTTTTAGAAGAGATACAGATTAATGTTACAGTGATAGTAGGTTTCAGTCACAAGTTCAGTACTACATGTATTTTACACCCTACCATGAACAATCATCATTTTTTAGCTCGACTTTTTTTGAAAAAAAAATCGAGTTATTGTCATAGTCATGGTGTCGTTGCCGTTGCCTTTGCCATTGCCGTTGCCATTCCCGTCCGAAAACTTTAACATTGATCATAATTTTTTTATTCCTTGATGGATTATCTTCATACTTGGACACAACAACCCTTTGGACAAGACCTTCAAGATGACCAGACTAAACTTGACCTTGACTCTTAAATGACCTTCATATTCAAGGTCAAAATATTGAATTTTGCTAAAATTGGCCATTACTTTATTATTAGTAGGTGGTTTCTCTTACTTCTTGGACACAACAACCCTTTGGAGAAGACCTTCAAGCTGACTAGGCTAAACTTGACCTTGACTCATAAATGACCTTCACCTTCAAGGTCAAATTATTGAATTTTGCTAAAATTGACCATAACATTAGTATTTATGGTTGGATTTGATTTATTCTTGGACAAAACAACACTTATGACAAAACCAACATATTGAATAACTCAGATTTGACAATGACCTTAAAACTACCTTGACCGTCAAGGTCAGATGATTGAATTTTGCTTAAATTGTCATAACTTTCTCATTTATTTATAGATTTAATTCAAACTTAGACTAAACAACAGTTGTGACAAATCCGACATTATGATTATTTCAAGTTTGACCATGACCTTTAAATGACCAAGGTCAAGGTCAAATCATTGAATTTTGTTAAAACTGGCCATAATTATGTAATTTATGGTTGGATTTGAATCAGACTTAGACAAAACAACACTTTTTTGTTTCGATTTCTAAAATGTCATCGCATGACCTATATTTTTGACCTACTGACCTACTTTCTGGTTTTGAGCTACAGCAATGAAATTTGGACTGTGTGCACAGTTTTTTATTTCGATTTCAAAAATGTCATGGCATGACCTATATTTTTGACCTACTGACCTACTTTTTGTTTCTGGAGCTATGGCAATGAAATTTGGACCTTGTAGACAGTTTTTTCTTCCGATTTCAAAAACGTCATAGCATGACCTATATTTTTGACCTACTGACCTACTTTTTTGTGTTTTAGCTACAGCAATGAAATTTGGACTGTGCGCATATTTTCGTTTCAATTTCAGAAATGTCATAGCATGACCTATATTTTTGACCTACTGACCTACTTTTTGTTTTTGGAGCTGTGGCAATGAAATTTGGACCGTGTGCACAGTTTTCCGTTTCGAATTCAAAAATGTCATGGCATGACCTATATTTTTGACCTACTGACCTACTTTTTGTTTTTGGAGCAATAGCAATGAAATTTGGACCATGTACACAGTTTTTTGTTCCAATTTCAAAAATGTCATAGCATGACCTATATTTTTGACCTACTGATCTATTTTTTTTGTTTTTTAGCTACAGCAATAAAATTTGGACCATGTGCACAGTTTTTCGTTCCGATTTCAAAAATGTCATCGCATGACCTATATTTTTGACCTACTGACCTACTTTTTTGTTTTTTAGCTACAGCAATGAAATTTGGACCATGTGCACAGTTTTTCGTTCCGATTTCAAAAATGTCGTCGCATGACCTATATTTTTTATCTACTGACCTACTTTTTGTTTTTGGAGCTATGGCAATGAAATTTGGACCATGTATACAGTTTTTGTTCAGATTTCAAAAACGTCATAGTATGACCTATATTTTTGACCTACTGACCTACTTTTTCGTTTTAAAGCTATGGCAATGAAATTTGGACCATGTGCACAATTTTTTGTTCCAATTTCAAAAATGTCATCTCATGACCTATATTTTGACCTACTGATGTCCTTTTTGTTTTTGGAGCTATGGCAATGAAATTGCACTGGTCCATTTCTGTGATATGCATCATTACATTCATAAAAATTTCTTTCATCTTTGAACCCAGGTTAGTGCTTTAGGGCCATTGGCCCTCTTGTTTATTAATACTTGAACAAAACAAGGCTTATGACAAAACCTACATGTTAAATTATTCAAGTATGACCTTTACAGTCAAATTTCTAATTATTGCATTTTGCTAAAATAGCCAAACTTCTGGTTTTATGGACGGATTTGATCTATACAGGGACAAAACAACACTGAGAATAAAAGAAACGTGTTAAACAATTCAAGCATTACCTTGACCTTTAAATGACCTTGACATTACTTAACTTGGCTATATCTTTGTTGTTAATGGATGTAGTGTCTTCATGCTTGGACATAACTACTTTTTAGACAATACCTCCAGAGAAGGTTAAACTGAACTTGACCTAGACCTTTAAGGTCAAATTTCTGAATGTTGCTAAAATTGGCCATAACTTTGTTATGTATAATTATATTTCCGAATGATGTTTCATTTGAAATCCCTTCACCACAATGTGCTTCCTCTGATGTGTTTGCCTTTGGAAATAGAAAAAAGTCGAGCGTGGCCCCCGCTTGCGGTGGCTCTTGTTACCCATGCAGCAAGAGATATGTGATGAAAATTTCAGGAATTATTACATTGCTCAGATTGTTGTGTATTAGTTTGAGGCAGAAATTATTTTTTGGATAGATTTGATAGTTTTTTCATGAAGTCGATGTAAAATCACTAAAAAAAACACAGCTGCATTAATTAGTATACTGCAATTTTAAGTACACCATTTACTCTTACATGACTATTGTAGTTCAGGAGTGAAAAAAAACTTAAAAATTCTATAATGATCACTATCGTAATTGAAACAGATTATCTAATGACCATCAGTTTTCTTTGGGCACTGAGGTATGTTTATTGGATAAAAGCATTCACACAAACAGTCAGACATGTATTATAGTCATTAATCAAGCTATTCATCTGATTTGTTCAGATCTTAATCTATCAACATCAAACTCTTGTATCTTAGTAAAAATATAAACACAGTTTTTATAGCAATGCCTGGAAATACTTATATAATATATATGATTTATTTATTTATTTATGTCTCAATCAATATATAACAACTTGTATTGAACACACAGAAATAAAATTCTTATGAACTGTTTTTCATAGTACTTTTTTTTCAGGTGCACTTCTTTAAAATCAGTAAGAATTAGAAATATTAGTTAAGTTAAATTAAGTTAAGTGGTGATATGATGGAAAAAAGGCTGTGTTTGTAAACTGAAGAATATTCACACAACTGTTTCTGACAAATATTCTAACAAGATCATTTAAAGTCAAAATTATATTGATTTTGCCAAGAGGTTTTTGTTCAATATCTATCCGTGTTTTGAAGTGTGAAAATTGATAACAATAAAGCAAATAGATACGAGATGGTTTTTCTAACATCTGAGATTTTGTATATCAGATTTATATAGAAATGAATTTACGATATCGTTTATTACAGTAACTTTAATCATCATTATTCTTTGTTCAAACTCTTTTTATATGCGATTTAGTAAAACACAGTAAACAAAATATATAAAACATATCTTTAGCAATCGTGTAGTTTTATGTTTTTTTTTTTAAAAAAAGACATTGTTACCAAGAAAGTTTTGATTTTCAAAAAATATATAAAAATCTTTTGCTCTTCCCTTTGTAATCTTTCTTGACATTTGTTATACATTACCGGTAAGTTTTCAATAATCTGTTGCCTTGTATAAGTAGCAACAGATAAAGTTTTAAAGAGGCTGTACTCCAGATTTGACATAAAAAATTTTTTTCATAAATTATATATTTAGATGCCGTGAGATTATAACAACATAATATTTTACTTCAAAACTGATTATAAAAGTCAAAATAGAATAAAAAAAATATTTTCGCTCCAGCCTGATTTGAACTCTGGACCCTCATGTTAACAAAATATTTCCAACGCTGTTACTGTCACCACCATCGCCGCATGTGATATTACAATTATTTATTTTAAATCTTATACAATAAAGTTATACCGTCGCGTTACGGTATAGCACTTTGAAAGGGAAAAAATCAATTTATAATGTAATTATTTGACTTATTTTTTGTCAGTAGGTTCTTTTTTAAGAATTAATCATAAATATTACAAAAAATTTATAATACAAAAAAACTTTCTTTTTTTTGTCATCTGGAGCACAGCCCCTTTAAACATACGAATAAAAAGATAGTACATGTCGTGTTTCATATGAAACAAGCTACAAATATATCAACATGTTGACAAATTAAGCCTGAAGTCACTGAAATATTAATTGCATAATTATAAGAAACATTATGGCAAAATGAAATAATTTGTTTCTTAGTGAATAACAATAAACAAAATGTCTACATTTGTATTCAAGTACGCTTGCACAATGCAAATGTATATTCTACAGATCAGTTGCCATCTGTTATCTGTAATCAACATTGATAGATGACTGAATTTAAACCCAACACTTTTTCCATGTATTTAAAGAAGGTAATGATGGATACTGTAATATGACAGCAATATTATACTGAACATGCCTGTGTTTTGAGAAAGATCAATATTATTGTAACATTTTATTTTTTTCAAACGTATTTTGAAATAACATTGTTTTCTATATCTGTTTTATTTTGCCCCTTATTAATAACATTCGACTATTGCAACTGCCCTCTTCCATCTGTGAAAAAAATACACCATAAGAACCCATATATATATATATATTTATTTATATATGTATTTTTATTATTCCCCTGGATGGAGGGCATTTTTGTTTTTGGTCACTTTGTCTGTTTGTTTGTCACAAAACTTTAACCTTAACCTTAACCATAACACGGAAGTCCTTCCACCTACAGCCTTGATGAGCTCTGACTGTCAGACTTACTTAAAGGTCATGGGGTCAAAGGTCAAATTCTTCTTTTTCTTGGTGCTGTTTCCCTTCTTAAAAATGATTTCATATTTCTGCTGAGGAACCACACCCAAAATTTCTATGTAGAAACACTATTTCTTAAAGATATGAATCATGCAAGAAATGCTATCCCTTAAAACTTTTGAAGCAGAACTTGCCAAGAAAGCTTATGGGTTTTTTTTCCGAAAGATTTATTGCTAAATTCATTTAATGAATTTCTAGGAATCAGTGCATAACTATAGTAACTATATATAGAATATGGAGATACAATAGTTCTGCTCTTACTTCATGATACATGGTGTGTTTGCCATGGAATATGATTATTTCAGATGTCACTATTAAGAAAAGTTGGATAACATTCTTGAATTTCAAACAGTTTCAAAGAAACTGATAGCTTTGAGTAAAATGTGACTAATTAAATTTGCAAGAAATTTCAATGCCTTTAGTTTCCAATAATTGAGTCTGTGGCCATATGCCAGCCTATCCTTTAATAGTGTACATGCCATCATAGACTGTAACATGTCATTGTTGATGTATCACTGTTCCGTTTATATACGCCAGGACATTGGAAATTACATATGGTTCTGGTCTCCCATTCGTGAACTAGAAAACCGTGGTGAAAATAGAGTATGATTTTTCATAGCAATATGTATGTTACTGTAAACTACATGTATAATTATTTACTATCAGTATCCATAGAAAATTGACCTACAATGTAACCATAGTCAGGTGATAAATGATCTTTCTTTTATGATACCAGGGCATTAAATATCATTGCTTCTTTGGGACTAACTCGGTAAACTGGGTAATGTAGAGAGGGTCATTTTTCATTGCATACATAATACCATGACTTTTTTGGTGTGACTGTCCAAGGGAAATTGAATAATACAGTGGAGTAGGTAGTAATGTTCTGACTTTTGTCTTAATTACATATTGACTAGAAAACAATTAGCACAATGTATCTTATACTTTCTGATATTTTAGCGCAATGTATCTTATACTTTCTGGTATTTTAGCACAATGTATCTTATACTTTCTGGTATTTTGTTACCATGAGTTTTGTCTTAGGCCATAGAGAATTGACCAAAATGATATATGACCACTCTATAATATTGAAACATTAGGAAATACTTGTCTCTCTATATAACTTCTGTACCAGTATATGTATGTGAACAATAAACTTTTTATATCACATATTACATATAATACTGCATGGGCAGCTATGATTTTCTGTCCAAATTCTTTCAGAAAATTCCCACTATTAGTATAATGATATATTCTATACATGTATGTATTGTGACAAATTTGTGCTGCAAAATAGTTTCAGTTGTTATTGTTGTATTAAACAGTAATAAGGTATTACATGTTTGTTCAGAAAGAATGATCAAAAGGATTTCTGCTGTTCTTGTTTGGAGAAAATTCCCGAGTTTAGTGAAATTGATCCTGGTTAACTGAATGATAATTTTAAGTGATATCCTACCCATGCATCATTATATCTTGTCTTAGTCCAAAGAAAATTTACCATTTTACTTTCATTTGTCAAGAATTTAGCAGCAGTAGTGATGTTGTGAATAAATTTTTTGTTGTTGTTTGCTTGTTCTTTGAGGACTCGTGACTTTCATGAATGTCAGAATCAAGCAGATTCCTTTGTGCTGTTGTCAGTATTACATTATTTTGGCGGTTGTTAAGTTCATTTCGTAGTTACAGAAAATTAAAATGAGCGGTATACTATACTTAAACTGAAATGATGATGCAATTAAATGTTTCCAGCAAAATCATAAATGTTGTTCAAACAAATAGCTTTCTGTTACATAGTATGCAAATTAGCCAGACGTATTCCTTCCAGCGAAATCTCTCACAAGTCTCATAACTATGAAATGATTCTTGTTCTTGGGTTATTTCTTTCTTCATTTTTATGGATCTGTCCACAGCTGCTGTAGTTAAGAATGAACTTGGTTAACTCAACATGTATTTTGATGACATCAGTTACTAGTTACCTCCCCTGGCATAATTTTTTTTTTTGGACATGATAAATGTTATCCACTGGTAAACCTTTATCAATCTTGAGGATAATTTTTACTTTTATGTCATACAAAGTTGATGGAGGAATCCTATACTGCTGAAAAGGCCCGATTTTAAACACAGGTAAATCTTGTTCAGTACTACAGAAAGGTCTCAAACATAAATTGGTTCCTATTAGTGTCAGCCTGCAGATGTTGCATTATTAATTGAAACAAAAGAAGGCATAAATACATGTTCATAAAGCGAAAATGTCTTAAAAGTCTCAAATTGCTAAGTAATTTCTGATCTAAAGTGGCTTAAGATATGAACATGAAGTCAGGGTGCAGGTGTTGCCATAAGGTCCCTTGATACTGTATGTCATGAGTGAAAATCACTTACATTGATTGCGCAATACATACCTTTGGCCTAAATGGAAGAAGTTTCCTAGGTTTATTGATATTTTGGTGGTGTTTTTTTGTTGCTTCTGTATTGGAACTTAATTCTAACTACATTGAAAATTAGGACATGCAGCATTTTAAAGTGAACAGACAAGTGAAAATGCTTGCCACTGAATCTTTCTGCTGTTTTCATATATATTTGCAATATTAACATTTATTCTTTTTATTCTTCTTTCTATCAGATGAAATGGATGTACAGCTTTTGAAACAATTGTGATAGACAGAAGATAAAAGAAGGAATAAAAGGAATTATATATTAGATAAAAGATTTGTGAAGATTTATGAAATTTTCGTGGAGTTTGAATTAAAGAAGTATTTCAAGGAAAATTACTGATTATCATTCATCACAAAAATTAAGAAGTGAATGAAGAAGTGAAAAAAAATATGTGTTTGCATGTTCCTTCAGCTATTTGGCATAATGTGCATGGTTTTAAATTGTAACAGTATTTTTGTAGAAAAGAATCAACTGGAGGAATATGTTTTTGTGTTAGATGTTCAATATATTGAAATTTTTAAAATATTTAATTCAAGGAATGCACACACACTTTTTAATGAACTTTAATATCTCTTTGTTATAAGGAAAGTTGTTAAGGATTTAAATGATTGGGTCATTAAAATTTTATCAAATTTACCTTTGGGCATGTGTCTATGTGTTTAATGCCCAGTGTATCTCAACTTTTATTACATCCACTGGAGGCTGTGTAGGAATTGTAAGAAATGTTGAAATGAATGGTTATTTTGATAAAATATTCATTATCAGTATAAACATAAAATGTAGGAAGTTGTAAAATTCATTGTTTGTAATTGCGATATTATGAATATGCTATAATCGAAGAAAAAAACTTGAAAGTTAAAGATATGCAAAAATTTATGAGCAGTGAACAGCAAAGGAAAAACAGAAAAAAAATGTCCCCTTTCTGTCCACCGCAATTGGTTTAACACTCTAGAGGTTATAGTTTAACCCTTTACCACATGGTTAAGTGTTCAATCTTATATGAGACCAGTGCAGATCCAGATCGGCCTGCACATCCGTGCAGTCTGATCAGGATCTCCACTGTTCGCTTTTCAGTCAGAAATACCTTTATGGATATATAAGCGAACAGTGGAGATCCTGATCAGACTGCACGGATGTGCAGGCCGATCTGGATCTGCACTGGTCGCATATGCGTTAAAACACGTATCTATGGAGTAAAGGGTTAAAACAAAAATAAAAAAAGTAAAAAGTGTGAGCATTAAATGCAATTTTGATCCTAAGTGGGTGGGGTTTTTTGCATGTAGGTGATGAAGAAAAAAAGCCTATTTATATTTTAGAAAAGTTTTTACATTCTTTGAAAAAAAATGAAAGAAATGTGTAACAGTACTTGGCTTGTAAATGAGAAAGAAATAAAGGAAACATGCATTATATATTGAACATGAGGACTGTTAAAAGGAATATATAGTTTCAGTTAAAGACACCATTGAAAAAAGATAGCAAAACTGTCTGTAGATCTTTGTTGATATGTGACAAATCATGTGAATTTTAGATTATGGCAAGACAAGTGTAAATTTCCAGGTCATATTTATGTGACAGAACATCATGAAAAATCCTTCTGAACCTGGAAGTTTGACATCCTTTTGTTGTCTTAAATTTGGCATCTTACATAGCTCACAGAGCTCAAATGAAGCTTTTTGGGACTCGCTCAAACTGCAATTTTTCGAGAGCTTTTAGGATCTGTCAGTTATCTTACCACTGACTGAAATTTTGTGTCAGTTTTCAGTGACAGCTCTGTTCATGCAATCTTTCTGTTTCTGGAAGCAATATTCGTACAGTGATTTCTGTCTGCTTAAATGTGTGATGTAATGCAAGTTTGATGATGTCATGAAAATAAGATGCTGTTTCAGGTGGAGGATTTTTTTTTAGATTTGAAATTTTATATGAACTCATTCAAATGCAGTGGCAGAAACGGAAGGCCATGATTATATATACTGTTTTGTTTGTAACTGAATGCGTTTTCTAAAGCAAAGAGGACACTGCATGTATATTTTGCTTTGTCAGTTTTATAGAAAAAAGTTGGGTCTTTTTTTGTTGATCTTTTGCTGAATAAGTTTGTTTGAAATGGCACAAACAGCCAACCATATTTTGCATTTTTCCCATTTAAGTTGCTAGACCAAATGCAGTAGCACAAAAAGGACACCATGTATTGCAGTTTTTACTTTTTAGCTGTCCTTAGTATCCTTGAATGTCCGCTGTCCATCCACCACAATTGGTTTAACACTCTAGAGGTTATATTTTTGACATAATTATCATGAAACTTGACTAGAATGATTGTCTTAATGGGATCTTTGACAAGTTCAAATGTGGGTCAATTCCGACTGAAACTTAGGTCACAAGGCCAAATCAAAGGAAAACTTTTTAACACTCTAGACGCTACATTTTTTGTTGGAATGACTTGAAAACTTGTCAAAAAATGTTTGTCTTGATGATATCTAGATCAGCATCGAATATTGGTCATTTTGGTTCAAAAACTAGGTCACAGGGTCAAAACATAGAAAAACCTTGTTAACACTCTAGAGGCTACATTTTCTTTTGAAATTTGATGGAAATTTGTCAGAATGTTTGTCTTGATGATATCTAGGTCAGGTTTGAATATATATCATCAGGGGTCATCAGGTCAAAACACAGAATTTCCATATTAAAACTCTAGAGGTCAATTTCTTTGTCCAAATGTCTTGAAAGCTCATCAGAATGTTTGTCTTGACAATCTCTGGGTCAAGTTTGAATATAGGCCATCTCATTTCCTGAACCAACCTTGTCCCATGTTTGGTTCCAGAGTTAAACCCCCTTAGCAGTGGTGCATAGGTGAGCCATTAAGGGCCAGCATAACCCTCTTGTTTTCATTTTGCCTGATAAATTCTTCCCTTAATTTGTTGCCTGCAAATAAATGAATGCAATGGCACTAAAAGAACACCATAGATAGAAGACTAATCGAAAGCTTGATTGCCTGATGAATTGTTTTTTGGTTATGATTAGAAACTTGCAGAATATTTGTATTTCTGATAAATCAACTTATATGATTCAACATCCTCAGATTGTTGAATCAATAGAATGTGTTTACATCATACAAATTCCATCTATCTCAACTCCTGAGTTTACTGCCATGGTTTTCGATGGTGCATAAATATTTGATCTATTGATTGAGCCAAAAATTACTCCCAAATGTCAGAAATAAAGAATCATATATATTTCTGAATATCTCAGTGCTTTTCAGTTGTTCATTTAATTTCCTTCTAATTGTTTGTCTTATTTTATATGGTGACTGGTATTGTGTAGTATCACTATATCACTAGGACAATGTGGGTAGGAATTGAATTTTACAGACGTTTTTGTCAATTTTTTCTCTTCCTCCTTTGAAGAGTAGCTGACTGTTGTCTGCAAGTTTTATGGAAAAGTTTTTATTGTTTGGATTTAAAACTCAGACTCTGTCGGGAGACTAATATATTGGGTTGGATAAAATGACTTCTCGTAGAAAAAAAGAAGATCCCAAAAAGAAGAGAACTTTAAACCAAGGGGTAAGAATTTGTTGTTTGGTTATAGAGTAAAATTAAAGAAGATAAGCTGATTGATAAAGTCATATCCATTGCTTCTGTCATCATGATCTTTCAATGCTATTTGGAGTAACATATATGGTCGTCCTTCATATAAATATGAACAGATCCATTTATTTTTCATTGGGGTAAATTACTGGTAATCTAGACACGTCTGAAATCATAAACAGTGAAGATCTTGATTTGATGTCTGCTCATATTCTGCATTGGTTACAAAGGCAAAAACATTTGATTTCATAATGATAAAGATTCTTCAAGAACAATTTGTGTAAAGTGTTTTAGTTCAATGTTTCTGAACCTAATCTGTAAATGATAAATGTTATTTACATTTTACATGGTGCAAATGCATGCACAAAGTTTTAAAATTCTGAATTAATAAAGATCATAGATTTATCCCATAAAGCGAAGATAATCTACTCTTTGATAAAATTAGTTATTATGTTTATTTTTTGTTCAAAGAGCACTGCATGAATAAATTTAAAGTGTTCATGAATGATTGTTCATTGGCTTATTTTAGAATGATTGTTGCCAAATCATTTTAATGTAGTTCTTAGGTCAGAATATTCATGATTCCAGGAATTCTTGCTCTCAGTGCATAAATTTCTCCAGCTAGGAACAGCCTAAACAATTGAAAAAAAAAAATAAGAAAAAATGATAATGAAATAATAAAAAAATAAAATGGAATGAGACAGTTTCTGGTGATTTAGTGTCTATTTTAATCTGTTTCACAATGATTGATTGCTTCTACTCCGCATTCTGGTCATTTTTTGCTTTTTTGGAGCAGCTGAAGAAATGGTGATGTTTTTGTACCATGATCAAATTGAGTTTTGCTATCTATATGAGAAATATTTTGCTGCAAGTTCCTGTCTTAAAACAAAATAACTTTGGGCATTCAGTTCTACTTTCCAGACCAGTGAAGACCATCATATCAGCCTCTACACCAGTTTGACCATGGTCTGCACTGTTTTCTTTTCAGTCTGTAAGCTCTTGATCAGAATTGTGTAAATGATAAAAAGATGTGTAAAAAATGAATTATGTGCAAGTTTATAGACATTTTAGCAGAATAAAGCCAGTTTTCCATGACCATGTTAATGCAGTTAGTATGTGCAGCTTGCAGTATGCATTCACAGACAGAAAAGTTTTCCATATTTTTGCACTACACACTTGTATACATTAATTTTTTGTCAAACATACAGAATTTTCTGTTTGTGTAAGTGGCATCTGAGCATGTCCAACCTTGTTGAATTATCAGCGTACTGCATGTAAGCACTGTGCTGACAGTCATCATTGGAAAACCAGCTATTATGATAAAAATATCTGAAGTGCATCTTTGGTTAAATGGTAAACATGTAAGTCATAAGAAACTTTTTACAGATTTAGGGTCATCAGCTTGAACATATAGATGCAGAATAGTTTCTGATACAAACCAGTGGACAGGCAAACAGACAGACAAGCTAGGATATACGCACATAGGCTGACAGTTTCAGTTTGTAAAATGCTCATGAATAAAATGATTGTGTTGTACAACAACTGTAAGGCTCCCTGTGACAAATTGTCATAAATACCAGGAGGAATTCATGCAGACTGTATCAGTTATGGCAAGTGGTTATTTTGTCTATAAATGTCAGCCCTGCATGTATATACACTGCAATTGATTCCTGCAATATTTGCAGAGTTGCAGCTTCCAGAGCAGTGAAAATGAGGCAGAAAGTGCATGCCGTCTGCTTCATTCTAAATTTTATTAAGTCTCAAAATGTTGCAGATAGCAGATGTTATTTTGATATTCCTAATATGTCACTGTTTGTTATCAATGAACTATGCTACAGTTATTTGAGTAACTTCATAGAAAGGGAAAAATGTCCAATGTTTCTCTTGTGATCTGTAATATGAATGAAGTAACTTTTAACTTGATTAATTCACACTCCATATTTTGTGCATTTAGGCAGCATCTATTATTCAGTTGCAAGCTACACCTTCTTCTGTGGTCATTGATTTGTAAAAGGGCTTGATACTTCAAATGATTAATTTCATGATTCTGTGTGCCTTAAGTCATGTTTAGTTACCTCCCTTCCTGGTCTTATACAGAATTATCTCCCTTCCAAATTTGAACAGTAAGGCATTTGGGAAACAAAATGTTATATGAAATCTGCAGATATCTTCTAAGTAGCAATTTCAAATTTGAAATTTGTAAAAGTATGATAAGCAGTTCTGGTAATGGGGATAATGGAAATGAGGCTCTGGATAAGACAGATTTAAATTGACTTAAGATATTAAATTATTGCTATAAAAGAGATCAAAGCCTCTTTGCTGGTAAGCTTCATGTCTGGTTCTGGTTTTAGGAAGCAAGGAAAATGCTGTCTTTCCACTGGGTTTGCCAAAGTTTGTTTCTATTTCTTGTTTTTCTTAAATAGATTTACATGTACTTTTTTTTAACCAAGTTTTCCCAGAAGTTAAGGACAGGTTATCTGGCTGAGGTTAGAAAAAAGTTTAAGATTTTTAACTTTCAGAAGTCTATCAATGTAAATCAAACTATTTTTCTGTTACACTGCTGGGTAATGGAAGTGCATTTATAATTTGGAGATGTGGAGATTTTGTGTTTGGTCATCTAATTTGACCACATTTCTGCTTTAGCTTGGGGAGAGATACTAGTCAGAAACCTCTTTGAAGCTGATATCCGGATTAGCTATTATAACTTGCAGAAACTTGTCTTAACATTTTGTTTAAATAAAGGTAAATAACTGATTCTTAAAAATTTGAACATTTTCTGCAGTTTTTTAGAAAATCTAAGAAGCTGATTTCTGGATTAATAACAAATTATAATGTAAAGTGCAGCTACCTACAAGTGGCAGGTATTTTTTTCAGTAACTTAGTCTAATATTGTCATATTTTTGTTCATGTCTGGATATTCCATTGATTTCTCTTTATATAAATAGTTTTGGTAACGTTCCAAAATATACACTGATTGTGACTGTAAATTTTGGTTTGAATGAAGAATATGAGTTAAAATATGATCTAATATACCAGTAACCCATCTGTAGACATGAAGAATTGCCTGTAAGCTATCTTAAAACAGGTTGTAAAAAATGGTGGCAATGTTTATATCAGAACTGTTGTCTGTAGCTTGTATAGTCATCCTCAAAATATGTCAAACTTATATTGGCCCATTGTCTAAAATATAAAGTTCAGAAGTCACAAAGTTAGAGCCAAGAAACAGTTGTTTTATCTCCTCTTGCTGTTTACCTCCACAATCAAAATACAGAATATTCAATTCCTGATTAGGCTGCAAGAGTGATGGCCCTTCATTTGTCTAGCTTTGGAACGCCTTGGTTTTGATGGACTGACCTTACCAGCACATTACATGTAGCATGATTTGTGTATCCGTCTTTACTTCATTAATGTTAAAAGCAGGCATGATGCAAAGGTTTTGCTCTCAAAAAAAATGAATGAGCAAACTGACAGGGCAAATAGACCAAGGCTTAAACAATGGCTTTGAATTTTTTAACACTTGACAATCCAGCATGTGATAAGGTTTTTTTTACCTGTAAATGTTAGAAGTTTGTAGTGCTTGGTACAATTGTAAGATAAAATTGTGCCAGTAAATGCATTTTTTCCCCCTTTATTGTTTGAAGAAATCACGATGTGGTAAATTGAGTATGTTTTACAGTTTGCTTTGTAACAGTTGTTCGTGATACAGATTTTGAGAAAGTGAAAAAAAAGGCATATGAAACTGTTTATCATGTTTCCAGTTATTTAAAGAGCTTAAATGTAGGTTACAATTAAACATAAAGGTGTCTTACCACAATATTTCCAGAAAAACAATTTGTTAACTTAAAGCGATAAAACATTGAAAGATGGTTCAGAGGTCTGCAGCTTGAAAAAAAGCTTTGTATACTGCTCTTTCTCGTCTTAACCCTGAACATGCTAAAACTTTGTAATGCATGCGCCCAGCTTTGAATTTGGAACAGTCCATTCAAAGTTTAAGGGATTTCAATATCAAAATACAAAAATAGAGCTACTAACAATATAGAGCCTGGTCAGACTGCACGGATGTGCAGGCTGGCCTGGCTTTATACTGGTGGCAAAGGCTAATCCCTTTCGGTTCCAGCAGGTTAAGGGTTAAAAAGGTTACACATTGACTGCTTAAGAAATTCTACAGTTTTTGAAAAAGAAGAAAATTATTTCATCATGTGCACCCAGTTTTCATTGTTTTCTAATGTATTGATCATTATCAAATAAACCACATTTTATAATAGAAGATCTTAATCAAGTCTAAGAACCAAAAAGATGATACAAATTCTTGAAACTCTTTATTGTAGAGCAAAGAGTAAAAGCCTCTATATCTTCAGAAACAACAATTTGATTACATAAAATTGATTGTCGATTTTCAGACCATTGTTGATTTAAGAAGTCCTGATAACTTGCATAACATCAGATATATCCTTTACTCTTTGAATATTGGTCAGATTTCAAACCTTGATTGGTTCTTTTTCTTTACTTCTAAGCTTTCCAAAGAGTAATGATCTTTGCTGTAAACAAATGTTATTTTATTGATAAAACAATGTGTAGGCAATACTTCATGTGACACAAAATACCCCAGCCAGCAAACTGATCTGACATTTTGAATTTATTTAGGACGACTTCTTCCATAAGTTATATTGACCATCAACTTATATGCTGTCTGATTACATATGTAAACAAATTGAGTGTTTCACATCCATCCAAACTATCAAAGCAACAAGAACAAAGTGGGGACCAGAATCTAGGTTTTTTCAAGCAACAAGAACAAAGTGGGCACCCGCTATTGGGTATTTTTTCAAGCAACAAGATGTAAGGGAGGACCACATACTGGTTTTTGTGTCGCCCTTTCGAAGAAAAGGCGATACATAGGGATCTTTTTGTCCGTCGGTCCGTCACGAAAACTTAACGTTGGCTATAACTTTGCCATTTCTAAACATTATCTTATCAAACTTTCAAATTGTATTGCTTATGACAACAGGGTAGGGTTGATGCCAAAATTTCTAGGTCAAGGTCACATTTGACAGAGTTATGCCCCTTTTTATACAATGGATTTTGTCATGAAAACTTAACGTGTGGAATAACTTTGCCATTTTTTAACATTTCAACATCAAACTTCCAAATTGTATTGCTTACGACAACAGGGTCGTGATGATGCCAAAATGTATAGGTCAAGATATCAATTGACAGAGTTATGCCCCTTTTTGTACTTTGATTTTGTCATGAAAACTTAACATTGGCTATAACTATGCCATTTCTTAATGTTTCTTTATCAAACTTTCCAGTTGTAATGCTAACAATTGTATCACTTAAGACAACACCATTTCTCAAGGGCAGATAACCCTCAAATTTATTTTTGCAATGTTATGTTATGCCCCTTTTTCAAGATAAAATTTCTTGGTTAACCTTTTTCTTTATGTCCATGTCTCAAAAAGTGTCAAGGATATTCCATTCAGACTAGGAATACTTGATCACCAGCAAGACCCCTGCAAAGATTGTTGGTACCAATGTCCCTGGGGTCTCCCCCCCCTCCCCCCCCCCCCCCCCCCCCCCCCCCCCCCTCAGGCCCAATTTTTTTTTTTTTTTTAATTTTAAAACATACGGGCCCAATTTTTTTTTTTTTTTTTTTAAACATAGGTACTTGACTCCCCATCCATCCTCAACCCCCCCGGCCCAATTTTTTTTTTTTTATAATACATAGGTATATGACTCCCCATCCGATCCCCAAACCAGTCCGCCCTCCTCTTGTTTACCTTTTTAGTTATTCTAACAGAGTACCCAAGGGCGACACAAGTGTTCCACTGAACACCCATCTAGTTTTCAAGCAACAAGCTGTAAGTGGGGACCATACACTGGTTGTTTTTTTTCAAGCAACAAGAAGTACTAGTGCTAACACCTTTGACTTGATTTTCACTGTCAGATATAAAGATAAGGGGCCTGCATAGACCCTTAAATTGTCCAACAAGCAATTAAGAGTGAGGTTTAGCCTTGTTAATGATTCTGTGAGAATTCTTTCTTCCTTTGCATCTTTCATTTCTTAGACATGTTCTTTGTGGTGTGTTACCCTTATCATCTGACATACAAAAACACCTCTTGATGAAAAACAATGAAAAAATTATGAAGCCATGTTTACCTTGCCTTTTACCAGAAGCGCTTTTATCAGATAAATTGTATATGTAATAACCAGATTCATTGTTCAGAAGGGAAAATTGATGATTTTTCATGATGACTGCCACATAAATAAAGAAGTTTATCCACTTAATCTTCATGGAGAAACAACCACCCACCTTCTCTAGTTTCTAGATTGAAGAGCAAATTTTCTTTGGTTTCCAAATTGAAGAGCAACTTTTTTTTGTGCTGAATCTGGATTTTTTTTTTTTTTTAAAGAATTGTATAAAATATGTTTGTGTTTCAAAGTAAAGATTACACAATTATACTGTTCATCTTGTAAAAAGTGAAACAAACATTTTGGCAGAAGTTCAGGCTGTGAAACTTTGGGCGGATATGTAATGCAGCAGTCATAAATTCTTGATGTAGATATCTTAAAAGGTGCAAATAGAGGAAAAAAAAAGCATCAGCCAATATGCTTTTGGCATTATGTGGATTTTTTCAGTATTTTATGGATATCATTATATAAAGTGATTTATTGACAACATAGTGGCAAATCAGGTGGAAAAATGAAGACGAAAATGGCTATGGCAGAAATTAATGAACAGGCTATTAATAGATTTGTAATTGGGCCAGTGATTGGATCTGATCTAATTCCTCTGAAAAGGATTTACCACGCTAATATGACAAGCTATAACAAGAAACGTGAGCGAAGGGAACGTCACGTTAAACAGATGTTAAAGCAGCGACTACGTGCTGAATCAGGTTTGAGCAGTATGACATCAGCACTTTTTGAACTCGCGATTAACAGCACGGATATCATTGACTTTACACTTGTAGAGCTTTGGAAACAGGTAAAAAACATAAGTTATTTGTAATTATAATTAATTTTGTGAGAAAGCCAAAGTTGCATTTTTTGGTTGGTGCCAGAAAAAATAACTGTGATATAATAAAGAGTAAATCAGATTTGTGTAATTATATAGCAATCAGATTGATAAAATGAGTTTCATTTGTGTAATTTTGACCTCCAAACATAGAATGAACTAAATTCTGTTTATTTGAAAAATGCAGAGATAATTTCACAGATTAATTTTTTTAAACTCTATTAATTTTCTTACTCATAAAATTTAGCAGTTATCTCCCTTCTCCTTATCATATTGCATGAAGAAATTAGGTGTAACAATTATAATTCAGTATTACAGGTTCAGATTTTGCTTTTTGTTTTGTTTTATAATTATGCAATTTGTACTTCATTTAATTTTAGCAAGACTGCATGACTTAAACAAAAATACCAGTACTTTAATTTCTAACTGTGTCATTATACATTTTGGTGAGTTATGGCTCTTTTTAAAACCTTTTTATTAGCTCACCTGAGCGAATGCTCAGGGTGAGCTATTGTGATCGCTGGATGTCCGTCGTCTGTTCACATTTGCCTTGTGTATGCGATAGAGGTTGTATTTTTCATTGGATCTTTATGAAACTTGGTCAGAATGTTTGTCTTGATTTGGTTGGGATTGTATATGGGTCATCTGGGGTCAAAAACTAGGTCACGGGGTCCAATCTAAGAAAAACCTTGTGTATGCGATAGAAGCTGTATTTTTCATCCGACTTTCCTAATATTTAGAAAGAATGAGTGTCTTGATGAAATCTAGGTTGGGATTGTATATGGGTCATCTGGGTTCAAAAACTAGGTCACGGGGTCCAATCTAAGAAAAATCTTGTTTATGCGATAGAAGCTGTATTTTTCATCCAACTTTCCTAATATTTGGTCAGAATGTTTGTCTTGATGAAATCTAGGTTGGGATTGTATATGGATCAATTGGGGTCAAAAACTAGGTCTTAGGGTCAAATCTTAGAAAAACCTTGTGCATGTGATAGAAGCTGTATTTTTCATCCGATTTTCTTAATATTTGGTCAGAATGTTTGCCTCTACGGTATCTAGGTTGGGATTGTATATGGGTCGTCTGGGGTAAAAAACTAGGTCATGGGGTCAAATCTTAGAAAAAGCTTGTGTATGAGATAGAAGCTGTATTTTTCATCCGATTTTTCTAATATTTGGTCAGAATTTGCTCTATCGTATCTAGGTTCGGATTGTAAATAGGTCATCTGGGGTCAAAAACTAGGTCATGGAGTCAAATCTTAGAAAAAGCTTGTGTATAAAATAGAAGCTGTATTTTCCATTCGATTTTCCTAATAATTTGTCAGAATGTTTGTCTTGATGAGTTCTAGGTTGGGATTGAATATGGGTAAACTGGGATCAAAAACTAGGTCACATGGTCAACTTGTAGAAAAACCTTTTGTATGCGATAGAGGCTGTATTTTTCATTGGATCTTTATGAAACTTGGTCAGAATGTTTGTCTTGATGAAATCTAGGATGGGATTGTATATGGGTCATCCAGGGTCAAAAAATAGGTCACAGGGCCTTTTCTTAGAAGACGTTCTGTTCAGCTACAACAATGAAACATTAGATAATTTTGCATGCAGATTAAATCTTTGACCGTGGATGATCTTGGCTTTGACCTACTAACTTACATCCTGATTTTTTTATGTTTCTGTACAATGATTCTCAGGTGAGCGATATAGGGCCATCTTGGCCCTCCTGTTTAGCAAAGTGATGACTAAGAATTATAAACACAATGTTTCTATGAAATCAAATGTTTTCATTATAAGGCCCATGTTTCTTAAAGTTTTATGAGGCATATTCATCCATTGAACTCATTTAAGTTCATATACTTTTTTTTTTAAAGATTATTTCCTATGATCAAGGTTCATAAAAAGAAGAAGGGCAGTTGTAATTGCTCAAGGACCTGGCCTTGTGATGTATAATAACCAATTAATTATGTAAACATGTGCTGTACAGGCAGCAGCCATTTGGCTATTGTTCTTTTTTCATTGATCAGTTATTTCTGGCAGACTAAAATAACTCAATAACATTTGAAACTAATGTGTAGCTCATGTGTCTTTCTTATGTCTTTCTTTGAACTGAAGTCCCATGTATAAGTGCTCTGGGCATGTAAAAGAACCAGAAGTGTATTTGGGAAAGGATGCTGTCTGTATTTTGTGCTATCCCCTACAATCCTGTAGGAGCACTGGCATAAGGCACTACCCTCCAGGAGCTCTGGCATAAGGCACAACCCTCAAGGAGCACTGGCATAAGGCACAACCCTCCAGGAGCACTGGCATAAGGCACAACTCTCAGGAGCACTGGCATAATGCACAACCCTCCAGGAGCACTGGCATAAGGCACAACCCTCAGGAGCACTGACATAAGGCACAACCCTCAGGAGCACTGGCATAAGGCACAACCCTCAAGGAGCACTGGCATAAGGCACAACCCTCCAGGAGCACTGGCATAAGGCACAACCCTCCAGGAGCACTGGCATAAGGCACAACCCTCCAGGAGCACTGGCATCAGGCACAACCCTCCAGGAGCACTGGCATAAGGCACAACCCTCCAGGAGCACTGGCATAAGGCACAACCCTCCAGGAGCATTGGCATAAGGCACAACCCTCCAGGAGCACTGGCATAAGGCACAACCCACCAGGAGCACTGGCATAAGGCACAACCCTCCAGGAGCACTGGCGGCATAAGGCACAACCCTCCAGGAGCACTGGCATAAGACATGACCCTCTAGGAGCACTGGCATAAGGCACAACCCTCAGGAGCACTGGCATAAGGCACGGCGCTCCAGGAGCACTGGCACAAGGCACAACCCTCCAGGAGCACTGGCATAAGGCACAACCCTCCAGGAGCACTGGCATAAGGCAATGTACAGGAAATCCTGTTTTAGTTTTCTTCATGCATATTGTATATCTCCAATAGTGACAAATTGTACCACAGTTTAAGGTTTCATTAAAAAAAGACCATTCTTAATGGTATGGATGGAGCAGGAAATTGAACTCTTTATGTGTGGATTATTAGTGTAGCACAATACCACTAGTCCAAAGTATCTGTTACATGTAATTCTGGCTTTCTCAGCTGTCAGACATTTCAAGAATTACAATAATAATTATTGTTCTGTTAATAAAATAAATGTTTACACTGACTCAGTCCTTCTGTAAGGTAATTTTCTTACTCTCATTAACAGATAATCATAATTTGTTAGAACAGGTTGTAAATATTCTGTTAGCACAGACAGTAATGTTCATGATTTGTGATGATAGATATACCAGCTTTCTGTGAACACTGTAGATGTAATGATTGAGAGCACCCGGTGCTACTGTGATATCCACCCACCTGTGAGAATCACTTCATTCATTTCCCGTGACAAGCTCTTTGTTTTTTTTTAATTCAGTTATGATATGAGTGATAATCTTTTCATCTTCTGCTTGTAACAAGATTAGTTTATCCATTTATCATCATTACTATATGCTTCTTTGTTAAATTTTTGAAAATCTTGTAGAAACAAAGCTCACAAAATGCATAGATTTTAATGAATTCATGTTAGGTGGGTTTGCCCAGAGAAAGATAAGTTGCATTTGATGTAAAATGAAAAAGATTAAGCTAAAATCAGCCTGTTGTTTGAAGTCACTGAGAAAAGAAAATTGACCATCAGTTAGGTGAGTGGGATGGGAAACTGTTTAATTACAGAATAATGCTATTTTCCAGGTAAATCAGCTCCTGCTGTGGAGGAGATAAAAGATATTTAAAGTATACTTGATACAAAAATAAACTAGATCTACTATAATACTATGAAAGATATCAAATATAAACACCCAGCTCAACATTCCACCTGTCATGATTTAGTAATGTAATACCTGAGTGTTAGTAATCACTCATGATTGAAATATGAGAGCCCTTGCTTCAGCTACTGTTGCTGGTTACATTTCAGATACACAGTAGCTCAGATTTAATTGATTTTAAGGTCATTGTATCTCATCTGACCACACCTGTACAAATTTTACCCAGGTCTAGTATAGACAAATACATAATGGATTTTAGAAGGTAAAGTGCTTAGGCCATTTTTTTATTTTATTTTGGTTTACTGACTTTTTTCAAAAAAAGGTAGGGTAGGAGGAGGGGGAAAAAAAAAAAAATCTTGAAAAAAAAAAAAAACATCGGAAAGTATTCTTATTTCTATTTATTCCTGAATACTGTATATATGAATATTTTAATAATGTATTCAGTCTTTACTTTGAAGAAACCAAGGAAAATGAGCCGTTCATCGGGACATTTTCTGTAAAATCGGCGTTCAGAATTTTT
Source organism: Cyclina sinensis (assembly GCA_012932295.1). Lineage (NCBI taxonomy): Eukaryota > Metazoa > Mollusca > Bivalvia > Venerida > Veneridae > Cyclina > Cyclina sinensis. The sequence goes on along the minus strand of JAAONU010000007.1, from coordinate 3,778,553 downwards.
TTTTCCTGAAAAAAGTTTTTTTTGTTTTTTTTTCATTTTCCAAAATACAGGGTCCGCGGGTCAGTAAACCGAAAAATATAAAAATAATGGCCTTATTTAAAACTACAGAAAGCGCCAGCTTTGCAGGTTTATGAGAAATCTTATCTCCTGTAAAATCATGTTAACATCCTATAAAAGCAAGTTGGACACATGAACAGTAACCTAATTAAGATACCGGTCTTATGATAATAAACCAGGACCTGATGGGATTTGAACTGTTTACCTCCTACTCTGTATAGAGATTCCTTTACCACTGGACCATAGATGTGGTATGAGGTAGATTAGTGTTCATTACATTAAAAAAAGAAGATATTTGGGAAACTGCTTTTTAGTTAGGAAGTAAACATTCAGTTTTTTTTGTCAAACTTTTCATTTAAGACCATTGTATTATAAAGTCATGATTGCTAAATAAAGATAACGCTTATGGCCATTTTTTCCACTTTACATATTTTTCTTCATGCTGTGGGCAATTCATTTGGATTCAGAATTGGCTTACAATATCTGAATAAAATTACTTGTCAGTGTAATGAGTTATACTGTCACATTGTGTAAGGTTTTTAACCTCATATCTGTTCTTAGCAGTTACTTTTTACAGCCTAATGTGATACTCTTTATCTCTTTGAAACATAAACTCTTTTATTAATGCAACCTGAATAACTGCAACTTCAGTTTTATTTTTGGTATAAAGGTACTTAATTAGTTAATATCCATAGAGATATAGAATTGCTTTAAAGAGCAGTGATTGTTTCCATACAAGCAAACACCAGTTGTGTTAATTTGAACAGATACGTCTTTAATTTATCCGTTAAAATGTTATGGGAGGGATCAGGAAGGAGAGAAGAATGGGGGATGAAGGAAAGGCCAGAGAAAAAATGGAGAGATAGGAAGGAAGGTTGGTAGAATTTTAGGGGTGAAAAAAATAAAAAGAAACAGGGGAAGGAAAGAAGAGGAAGAATTATAAGGAGAAAAAGAAGGAATAGAATGGAATGAAGAAATAAAAGGGTGAGAAAACGGAGGAAAGAAAGAGTGTTTTCTCATTTACCATGAAAGAATCGACCCACCCTGATAGTGAATTATTTGCTGTTATTTACAATTCCCCATTGTAGTGTATATTAGATGAAGCTGATATTGCAGATTTACTTATACCTAGGCCATGGACCAGTTAAGGCCAAATCTTTACTGTTGTCATAGTAAATTTATGATAAAAATGTCAGAAATGTGGAGTTTTGTGTGTTTGTACTTAATTTTACAAATTTACAAGCAAAACTAAGCAATTCTTAAGTTGGTTGAGAAATTGTGAAAATTACATACAAAAAATGTGTTTGTGTTATTTTGTTATGTTCAAAATGTTCAGAGTTTTTTCTCTCTGGTAGTATATTAATGCATTAAAAAAAGTAAAGGTGAAGTAATATTGTGGAATTTAGTGTGTAAAAAAAATATGTCAGAGGAAAATTGGGATATATTCATTATTACAGTAGGTATAAATTGAGCATTTTATTAACAAGTTGAGCTTGTACTTCAAACATAGATTTATTTATCTCAAGACGTTCCTGTGTCAAAATCATTCATACTGGGTTACTGTTTATGACTTGCAAGCAGCAGGGTTTCTTGGTTCTTGCAAGCAGCAGGGTTTCTTGGTTCTTGCAAGCAGCAGGGTTTCTTGGTTCTTGCAAGCAGCAGCTAGGGTTTCTTGGTTCTTGCAAGCAGCAGGGTTCATGACTTGCAAGCATGAGGGTTCATGACTTGCAAGCAGCAGGGTTGCTGGGTTCTTACAAGCAGCAGGGTTCGTGACTTTCAAGCAACTGGGTTGCTGGATGCTTGCAAGCACAAGGTTTCATGATTTGTAAGGGAACACCCCCTAATATAAAGCATGGTATACTGTATCTCATGGTCTAATCATACCCCCACAAACAAAGGGGGTATATAGGAGTGAGCTTGGCGGTCAGTCGGTCTGTTGGTCCGTCATGGTTTCCGGATGATAACTCATGAAAGGTTTGACAGATTTGAATAATTTTTGTTACACAGCTGTAACATCATAAGATACAGGTCAAGTTTGATATTGGGGCTGGTTGGGCCAAGGTCAAGGTCACTGTGACTAAAATTAGAAAAACGGTGTCCAGATGATAACTCATGAAAGGCTTGACAGATTTAAAAAATTTATGGTACACAGGTGTAACATCATAAGATACAGGTCAAGTTTGATATCGGGACTGGTGGGGCCAAGTCAAGGTCACTGTTGCTGAAAATAGAAAAAGTTTTCCGGACAATAACTCATGAAAGGCTAGACAGATTTAAAAATATTTTGGTAGACAGTTGTAACATCACAAGATACAGGTCAAGTTCAATATTGGGGCTTGTGGGGACAAGGTCAAGGTCACTGTTACTAAAAATAGAAAAACATTTTTTGGATGATTACACATAAAAGGCTAGACAGATTTAAGAAATTTTTGGTACACAGGTGTAACATCATAAGATACAGGTCAGGTTCAATATTGGGGCTGGTGGGGCCAAGGTCAAGGTCACTGTTACTAAAAATAGAAAAACGGTTTTTGGATGATTACGCATGAAAGGCTAGACAGTTTAAGAAATTTTTCGTACACAGGTGTAACATCATCAGATACAGGTCACATTCAATATTGGGGCTGGTGGGGCCAAGGTCAAGGTCACTGTTACTAAAAATAGAAAAACAGTTTCCGGACAATAACTCATGAATGGCTTGACATATTTAAACAATTTTTGGTACACAGCTGTAACATCATAAGATACAGGTCATCTTCGATATTGGGGCTGGTGGGGCCACGGTCAAGGTCACTGTTACTATAAATAATAAAACGGTTGAAAAATTGTTTCCGAATAATAAGTCATGAAATCTTGACACATTTAAACAATTACCAGTACACAGTTGTAACATCACAGGATACAGGTCTAGTTTGATTTTGGGGCTGGTAGGGCCAAGGTGAAGGTCACTGTTACTAAAAAAATATAATAAATGATTTCTGCTCAATAGCTTGAGTTAAGAATGAGATATTGTGATGATGAAATTTGCTGTAAAGGTAGCTTCTATGAAGAAGACGCTTGGGATTGAAAATTTTGCCAGTTGGGTCAAGGTCACTGTTCGCTTAAACTTAAAATAGAAAAACTGGTTTACGGATAATAACTCATGAAAGGTTTGACAGATTTAAACCATTTTTGGTACACAGGTGTAACATCATAAAATACAGGTGAAGTTCGACTTTTGGGCTGCTGAGGTCAATGTCAAGGTCACTGTTACTAAAAATAAAAAAAGAGGTTTCTGCTCAGTAACTTGAGTTACGAATGAGATATTATGATGAAACTTTCTCTAAAGATAGTTTCTTTAAAGGCAAAGCTTGGGATTGAAAATTGGGCCAGTTGGATCAAGGTCACTGTTCACTTTAACTAAGAATGGAAATAAACAGTTTCTGGATGATACCTCATGAGTTACAGGAACAGTCAGGGATTTATTCCCAGATGGATAAGGATGCATTCAAGCCCAAATATGTACCTGTAAAATTTGATGATGATCGTGTTTGAAGTAAAGCTTGTGAATGCTCTAGATGTCTTATTCCAGAAGAGATCAAAAAATATACAGTTCAATGGTCTACTGGTAATTGTTTTCTCTATATACAATATTATTAAATATAAAATATATACATATTTCCATGTTTCTTATGTCACTTTATACCATTGATTCTAAGCTTTCCAGTTCCAGTATCAAGCACCCTTGTGGGGGTATAAATCACCTTTAGTGATAGTTCTAGTTCTCTATAGAATGAAAATAATAGTTTAAAGAAGGTCATGTGTTCAAAATTGTTTTCTTATGGCATTCAGAATGTGTTCATTTATAATAAATCACATAAATCACTATCCACCCAAAGATTTCATAACAACAACAACAGCTCTAAATGTAAAGACTGGTACTAATACATTTAGTTTACCTGTCATACTGGGTGATGATTTGTTGTGTACTATTCACATTTAAATGATTTCAAAGGAAACACAATTATCTGAATTTTAGGGTATGCCTCTTTAATTGCACTTTGTAAAAAAGAAAGAAATGAATTTACAGCCATGGTTTTTATCGGTATGTTTTATATCTAAGTGCACAAAATTGTCTGAAATATATGGTTGTTTTATGTTGTACTGTGAAATGACACAAGTAAAACCTTAAGTCATTTGTTCAAGAATGTATTTATTGTCATATAATGGTGGCTTTATAACCCTGAACTTACACATAAACAAAATAAATGTGTAATAAAAATGATTTGTAAGATTAAGAGAAAGAATGAAAATGACAATTTGTAAAATTTTATGTATTGAGAGGAAAATATGTAATACATATTTTATAATACTGCTATACATGTGTGTGTTATTTTGCAAATATGAGAAATTCTTTCAGCTTGCTTGTTTAAAAAGTTTCAGAAGCACTTAGTTTAACACTGACATTTTTTGTGTGACACACATATTTTACTGTAATGTGTCTTAAATATCATTGAAATTTTGGCCATTGAAATTTTGAAAACATGGAAATTTTTGATTATCTTGTTACAAACTATTTCTAAATTTGTAAAAGTTATATAGAATTTGACAGATTAATGTAGTTCCTTGAATTGGACTTACTAGCTGTTTAAATGAAAAAATGTAACATTTGTCAATCATTTGATTCAGTTGGCCTTTGCTATGTATAGAGCCTGGCTTTCTGTTAAAAAAAGACAATTTTATCTTCTTTCTTTTCAGAACTGTCACTCTTTGTAAACCATAGCTCTAACTTCAGTTTTCCTTTTGCTTTCAGAACCGTCCAAAGCCTGTTGAGCCAATAGATTATGAGACGTACATATTGAAAAACAAAGTCCTACTTCACAATGATCCCCATCGAGAACTGCTCAATTTCCCACATGACGACATACAAATACCTGTAAGTATACTTTTCTTTCACCACCATACATGTTCCTTAATTTACAAACATGAGTACATTGTTTTACATGACTTGTATACTAAGTATAAATACAAAACAAAGCTGGATCCTACACAGTTTCTTTTTTCACCTGCCTCAGTACTTGAGTGGTTATGGATACTTACTTGGAAATCACTTTTAATTGTTTAGAGTTTTGGGTTTGAGCCCTTCTCCTGTCTTGACAGTTTCAGTTTCATACTAAATTGAAATGTTAATTCCTTCTATGAAGGATGAATGGTTAAGTTATCTGCATGCAAAGACATTCTGAAGTAATGCTGAAGAACAAAAAAATATATATTAACCAGATTGAAATTTAACACAAAGAAACTCTTGTTGACTGAAAGGAATTGGATTTGGCTGTACTAAAGAAATTTTCATACAATCTTTACTTTGTGGAAAAACTCAGATTTATTATTTATTTATTTCTGTGTTCAAGGTCAAGGACACTGTTACTAAAACTAGAAAATAACTGTTTCTGGTCATTGATTTCACTTCAGAATACTGCAATGAAACTTTTTTTGTAAGTAGCTTGTTTCCAGTTGTCAGTCACAATTACAGTTAGGGTTTCTGTGACCAAGGTCAGTGTTACTGTTACTTATAATAGAAAATGGTTTCCAATCAATAACTCCACTCTAGATTGTTGTAATACAATCAAACTTGGTGTGTATGTAGCTTTTATTCTTCGGATGTAAGTAGCTGGTATTTTAGTTTTTGCCTGGGACTTCAATTGGGCTGTCTTCAGTCAACATCAAGATCACTGTTACTGAAGAGATACCTGTAATTAAATACCTGTTCTTTTTACAAACTAAATTTATACATAAAGACAACTAAAGGAGTGTAATAAGTCAAAGTGATATTTTCTCATAAATATTACCAGAGTAAATAACTTTTCAGTCTTTTAACATAATTTTGTGGTACCCTTGCTGTTTACCTGTAGGTGCATATTACATGTTTAGCAGCTATAATGTTTGTTCAGTTCCAAACTATGATTTGTCCCACTTATTCTTGATTGTTTTGAATAAGTTGGTTGAAGTTTGAAGCCTCTTGAAAATTTTTCATTCTTTATAGGCCCCAACTCCTGCTAAGAAGATCCGAACTGTACATCCAACCGTCCCCAAACTGTCCAATGAGAAGCCAGGAAATCTCCTGGTGGAAGAGTGCCTCCAGACATACACGGATACATGTCACATGGTGCAGTTTAAGTATAGTAAATACTCAGGTGGATACCAACAGCTTCCCAAGTTAGTGGCCTTTGTCTTCTGCGACCTCCAAACATTGCAGTTTGTCTTCAGCTTTATCCATACCTCATTGAATTTCATAAATGGACTTGTCCAACTTTCATTTGCATTGTTCTGACTAATGTCTACAAGGTTGATTAATGAAAACTAGCTTAAGGTTGTTAAATGAAAACTCACTAGGTGTTAAATGAAAACTGCCTATAAAAGTCAAGGTTTCTGTACAGTGCTATGTTGGGTTGGTTTAATTATATTTTGATACTTGTAGAGACTGAAAATTCATGATTAATGAAAGTAAGTGCAAATTCAAGAAAGTAAGCTTGCATCTATGCACTGGGTTTTGATATGTTTGTTATGGTCTATTTTATATATTGTAATATGTATACATTGTATATAAATGCAAGTCAGTATTAGGAAGAATGTAAAACCAGACCAAGTTAAAATGACGTACACTGTCTGTCGGTTAGGTAGGTCGTAGTAATATGCAGAAGAAACGATACAGTCCTCAGTTATACCGTGTGGTCAGTGACTTTTGTTCCTCAATGTAAATTATGATTACCAGACTGGTTCTTTGAAATTTTTCTTTTCTTTATGTTGTTTCAGCATAAGAAAACCAACCAGTCTGCCAGACCAGGTGTTTGAAATTGATACAGAGATGGATGAAAGAGATGTTGAGGTTTGTAATCATGTCCACTGAGCTCTTTCGTTGATTGAAATATTTGCTGTTATATATATTTCATTGTTACAAAGGACATGCACTACAAGTGACCAATGCTGTTCTACATATATAATCGGCTCATTCACATTAGAATGAAAAATAATTGATGATTTAAAGAAGAACATAATTATTTCCAAAAAAAATTCTTCGGCTTTAAGATACTTAGAAAGGGTTTAGTTGAAATAAATAACTATCCACCCAAAAATCCAACAACAACAACTCTCTGTATCAAGATTCTCTGTATCAATGCATACAGTTTAATTGTTGTACTCAAATCAACATCAGATAAGTATTCATTCAAAATCATTCAAATTTACATGATTTAAAGTAAATAGAATATCTAAATTTTAGGTTATGTCTCACTAAATGGGAAAAAAGCTTTGAATGTAATATAGATTCTTCAGAATTTTTATCAAATAGAGTGACTAACAACCTTGTTCAGAGTCAAACAACATGCTACAGTCACCCTACCAGAAAGTTAATGTTTTATTGTTATTTATATATATATTTATATATTTTTATTCAAAATTATTGTTGCTATGGTTTGAGCTAGGGTCATGTATCTATTAAAACTGTATTGAATCTGCAGGATACCTTAAGTAGAAGTTATTCCAATGCCTCTGTAAACCAACCACAGATCACAAAAGCAGGATGGCTGTACAAGGGTCCTGACAGTGGAAAAGATACAGTCATTAGCTTTACAAGGGTAAGTGATTGGAAAAGATACAGTCATTAGCTTTACAAGGATAAGTGATTGGAAAAGATACAGTCATTAGCTTTACAAGGGTACGTGATTGGAAAAGATACAGTCATTAGCTTTACAAGGGTAAGTGATTGGAAAAGATACAGTCATTAACTTTACAAGGGTAAGTGATTTGAAAGTTACCACTTTGTTTATTCCTACCAAGAAATAAAGGAACTTTCAATGTAAGCACTTATTTGAAGGTGTTTAGGTAATTATCTGCTTGAGTTTAAATTTGATATCAGAACACATTTTGTAGATATACGATAATAAAAAATGAAAGTTTAAGAGAAATAGGTATTTATTTCCAATTTGAATACAGTTTTGTTTAATAACAACAAAGGTTTGTGATTAATTTTAACTTTTGTAAACAAATCATAAATTTTACAAAGTATTATAGATGAATTACTTGTCTGTATACTTCTTGTATGAGTAAGTTTTTGTGTAATTTGGCTGGTTTTACCCCCTTCTTCTGCAACCTTTTGAAATTTTTATGTGGAGGAGAAGTTCATGTTTGTAATAGATATTTTGTATCTTGAAATTTCAGCAATTTAAGAGGCGTTATTTCTGTGTGAAACAGCAAGCAGACCAGACCTACAGTCTAGAATTCTTCAAAGATGAAAGGAAGACGGAAACAAAAGGAGTGATATTCCTCGACTGTGCTCAAGAAGTGATTAAGGTAGGCAAAATATGGGGACAGTATAAGATCAAAAAAGGATAATTTCATGTTTCAGTGTAAAATTGAGATATATATCACCAAGTGAGCACCAAAAAATATCAAAGCAACAAGTGAGAATGACTATTTTGGTATTCGCATATGAAATATACTCGAACTTGCACCGAAACCAACAATTATAATATTTGTTTCATGCCAATCACACATTTTTTTTTGTCTACTGCTAGAGTTGTTGAAAATCTTTTCTGCATCCTTTCAGAATACAAAGAAAGGGAAGTATTGTTTTGAGGTACGGACACCAGAGAAAGCATATCTGTTTGCAGCTGAGAGTGAGATTGAGATGGAAGACTGGATAAAAACTCTTGATAAAGTGCGAACTGCTGCAGAAACATTGTCACAGGTGTCTCTTGAGAGGGGAAGAGGTACTCTCAATATTCTTATACAAGCGTTGTCTGTTAGACTGACAAGAAAATAAATGAATCATGTACTGTATATGGCGGTAATTGAAATAAATAAATTAGCTTGATGGTCTTGACTTTTTCTCTGCAACAGAAGGTTTCCGCCTTGATTTCACTTCTTATTATCTAAGGTGGACGTTTGATATTTACCTTTTTGTCAAAGCTTTAATCAGATAAGGGACAGTAAATTTCCAAAACTTTTTAGATTTGCATGTAGTCTGTTATGTTTTCTTTGATAACATGAGGAAATTAGAAATTGTTTTGAATAGAGAGAGAGAGAAAAGGCTTAAAAATACTTATGTTTAAAAAGAAACTGTTCATTGTGTTTCAGATGAAGTTTTCTCCCCTGGCAAAATTGATGACAAAGCCATAGAGAACACAGTACACCCTGAACTTACAAAAGTAGGTTATCAAAACATATTTTTGGCAGGAAGTGTAGCAATGTAAAATATCTTGTCAATTTGGGGAGATATCCAGAAAAAAATCAGAGTAGATGAAATATATTCAGCTGACTTAGTGTTTTACAAATGGCAGTTGCAACCAAGTTTTGCTGTAAATGACCAGAAAGCCTGTTGTTTTTTTTTCTATGTTTTTTAAGGACAGTTTCATAAAAGTTTTTTGAAATTACTGTTATTCAATGATAAATCATTTTCTCCAGTATGCAAAGGAATCAGAATCAATGATGCAGAAGGCAAGACAGGAGGGCAGACAGAATCTTTTCAATGTTTACTCAAACATGGCTGTAAGTTGTAACTTATTAACTTAACATTTTATGTAAATCTTATACTGCAAGAGTATGATAGAGAGATGATAATATATCCAGAATTAATAAAATAACATATGATTTCACGTTCTCTACTTTAAGTAAAGTTGGTTGACATCTGTGCACTGGTAATGTCACTCTGTTACCATGAAAAAATGGATCAAAAGAGATTTATTTTGTGCTGGTGTCACAAGTACTTCAGAATGATAAGTTTCCTAAAGTAGTTATTATTGTGTGTGATAGTGTTTTTAAGGTATAACCCCTTCCATATTCTCCCTCAGTGTACAAGTTTTAATGAACAATTTAGAACACAAATTTTATTTCATGTTGCTTAAAAGCTATAAACATATCTTCCATAATATCCCTAAGAGTACCAAGTTTTGATGAGTGGTTTAGAACACAATTTTTTTATGATATTCCTAACAAGGTGTCTCCCTGTTGAGTACAAGTGTTGGTGAGCTGTTTTGAAGAGAATTTTTATACCATGTTGCTTTCATATTATTTTACAGAAATACATAGATGAGGAGGAGGAGGAGGAGATAGGTTCAGAGGTTGATGTTTATCCAAAACAGTTTGGTGAAAGGTTTATGATACGTCTGTTAGATTTCAGACTAAAAGTGCAGGTGAACCTAGCTGATGAAGGACAAGGAAATAAACATTGTAATGTAAGTAAAGAAATAAAGGTCATTATAATATCATTATCTGCACAAACTAAAATGACTCGGACATGTAAAATAGAAAATATGTTTTGAATTGGGCTTTAAAAAGTTGTGTGCCTTTTAGTTTTGACTTTTGTTTACAGTGTTAGGTAACTTTACATGAAAAATATAAAAATGAAAAAATATTTATGAAAAGGAGCTTTGTAAAGTTTTGTCCGTTTGACTTTTCCAAAATTGGTTTATATCATAATAATACAGAAATGATTTTTGTGTCAAAATAATGCAACAATACTTTTCACCTTGCAGAATAAGTGTTTTATACTTTGAAGCCATTTTAAATTAAGGTTTTATTTCTATTTTGAAGCAAACTGCAATTTTCATCACCTTCACTATTAGCTCTAGTATATTTTGTCTTTGCCTGCTCTAATATTTACATGAACTTGATCGCAGACAGTCTTTCATTGTGAGCATATATCCTTTCATATTACAGCCTGAACCATTCTATCTAACCTTCACCTTGTATGATGCCAAGGAGGGAAGGAAAATATCGGAGGATTTCCATATGGATCTAAATGATCCAGAAATAGAAAATATGATACCTGCTGACATTGTGTTGGCGTCGGACAGGTTACATACAGTGGATGGGAAATCAACATCTCCAGAACTAAATGGCTTAGATGAAAAATGGCTGCTCTCAAAACAGAAACAGGCAAGTTTTTGTCAACAGTTAGGTATAATCTTAGAGTTATGATAATTGTCATGCATTTATATTGATTTCCTTCAGTGCCACTCATGGGCATCAGATGACTGGGTTATGACTCAGATTTCAGATAAGAATCAGATGTATTTAACCCTTAGCTTGCTAAATTTCTTAAATGGACTTGTCCATCTTTCAATGTGGGCTGAACCATTTACCATTCATAGGGGTATAAGTTATTAAAATACTGACTGAATAGTTAACAGTGCAGATCATGCATGGATTTGCAGGCTGATCATGGGCTGCACTGGTAACAAAGGCAAACACAATATCTAATATCATTTAGAAGTTATTTCAAATATATCTTGAGGAATTTGAATATTAAGGAACAACACTGATTTAAAATATCACAAAGCAAAAGTTCCATAAAGTCTTTGCCGAAAAGTTCAAACGGAAACTTTATGATAAAGTTATACTCTAGTAACAATCCTACTTGTACAATATTTATTTTGCATGTAAGTCTGTTATTCAAGTATTTCCTTTGTTCTAGGCAATGTCTCTAAGATATGTTTCATGAGCTGTAACCATTGCTTGTTATTATGTTACAGGGATTATTTTCTGTGATAAGAAGACACTCAGAAATTTACTTGTACGTGAAAATAGAAAAGGTCCTGCAGGGTCCAATCTCTCAGTCTGTGGAGCCCTACCTGAAGGTGGCCGACCCTAAAGCAGGGAGTAAAGTGTACCGACAGATGAAGCAGTTTTGTTCACATATAGGTCATCACAGAATGCCATTTGCTTGGTCGGGAAGGTAAGTTAGAAGCACTTGTATTAACAATGTAGTTACTTTGTTGTGATGTTGAAATTTGGACAAAAGTTGGGAAGTGAGAGGAGGGATAGGATAAATCAAGGATGAAAATGGAATGGGATTTGAACCAAAGACACTTGAAATAGTTAACTATAGATAATTAGGGGAATATCTCATTATATCATAGTTTAAGAACTTGGCAAGGTGATATGTACTGAGGCTTGCTTATATTGATTGAGGATTGAATAACCTTTTATCTAATAGGTTTTGGTCCTATACCAATTTCAATAAGCCTTTCTTTATTTCTCTGAAATTTTACTGGAAGCAAGTGATTCACACCAGAGACAGTGTTCATGAAAAGATATACCATCCTATACCATTAATACATCTGAAATATGGCAATTAATGTGCCATGCCATAAAGATGAAAAGTTCATGAAATTGTTCTGAAAGCATTTTTTTCCCAAATATCCTAAGAAACCTGTATGAAATGATTTAGCTTGGAGTGAACAATGCTGTTTAATTTAAGTTGTTGTATAAAGAAAAAGAAAATATGAAACTTTTTGTTTGAATTGAATAAATGTTATGATTGGGTATACAGGTATTTAGGGTTTCTTGCAGAGCTCTTTATCAAAGTAAAGACAAATTTAAAGCAAGAAGGTAGGTAGGTAGGTCAGCTCAAGAATTTCCTGTTTTTCCAGTCTATTAATGTTACCCATTCCGTTCAAATGTAGGCACATGCATTTGATGCTTTTACCTCACAAATAGTTTGAGTATTCATGTTATATATGAGTATATGGAAATACTCGATGTTTAGTAAGATTTCCTTGAATAGAAAGTGACCTTTGTACTTCCAGTTCCATGCTACAATGCACAATTATTCCACCCCTATAAACAAAGACAGATTATTAAGTACTTCTTACACACAGATTTTTTTCACTGTTTTAACACACCCCTCCATCTGTTTTTAATTCTGTTGCATTAAGTTATATATGTCAGTTTCAAAGTTCAAAGTTGTCAGACCTCATCTCACAAAGCCAGTTATCTAAGAATTGAAATACAACAGTTATTAATTTCAGAGCCAAAGATGGGTGTATGACTCAGCTATACAGTGATTGTATATCATTCTTCAGATGTACAAAGACTGTTTCTGAATACAAGAACTAAATGGTGTCAACTTAACAGGATTGAAGGGTTATATACCTAACCATTACATTTTAGATCAGAAATATTATTTTGTGTTTCACCAAGTTTCACAGGAAAAATTTCTTGCTTTTGAATAAGTAGAGTTAACATCAATTATTTTAGCTGGAGAAACAAACTTCTAATTGCTTCAGCCTCATTTCAGACCTCTTGCCACTAGTAGTTATGGTCCATGTGAAATTCCAATATACAAACAGGAAAGCTCCAAGATGTCAGAGGAAGAAATTATCAAGCATTTACAAGATCTTAGAAGGTAGATGATGGTTTTATTTTACACAGCAGTTTAAATGCTTTCAGACAAATAGCTTAACACTGAAATTATGTTGTGCTACAAATACATTGTTCCAGTTCCTTCAGTAATTTTTGCTCTGACAAAGACTAGATGATATGTAAGATGCAACAAAATAATGATCAGGAACATATATGAGTGATTCAGAGAATTTCATTTCAGCTGTTAGTATTTCCATTTAATCTGTCAAAAGTTTTAAAAAAGATTGAGCATTTGTTTCAGAACCTTCTCTGAAGTGTAACACTGAAGAACATACATTTCTATTTACATTTCAGTATGGAGTATGAAGAGACTATGTTTTATTTAAAAGAAACAAAAATATAAAACAAATACTTGCATTAACATGACCTATTTAGGAATTCAATTTTGAAAATGGTTCTAGTATTGTGAACAGTTTTAGAAAGAAGTATTGCAAAAAAACATAATATGATAAAATATTTTCATTATTACAGACCAGAGAAACAGAACAAATGGCAGACTATTCCAGGGGTGTTAAAAATAAGTCTTCATTCCATAAAGGCTGATCAGCCTCTTGAAAGTAAGTTACAGTGTCAGTACTAGGAAAAATGTTATCCAGAAGGAATTCTAGATCATCAGTGTATCTGTGGATGCATTTTTCATTCAGCAGTTTATCAGTTTATAGCCTAGTTTCAATGCTGTTTCCTACTGCAGTATATCGGTTCTATTCTGATAATGATAATTATTTGTAAATGAAATGAGAAGTCCCACAAGTGCAGACAGAAGCTTGTTTCATGGCAGATGGTTTCAAAAGTCATTTGTCACTGTTGTTAGGTATCTTTCAATTACAGAGTAATAACATGATCTGAAGTGTCCTTTTTGCCAGCTGATAAGCTATGTCTGTATACCAAAATATATTTTTACAAAGGAGCATGTCTTCAATAACTCTGTGTTCTTTTTTTCAGATACAGTCACATCATCATATGTTCCAGTGAAACCATTCCCTTTCCCTCCCACCAACCCACCAGCAGTAGAAATAGAAGAATTCATCCCAGAGAAAGGCCAGTTCAACAACCCACATAATTCCTATGTAAACAACATGTATGTTTACCCTATCAGCCTTAAATATGATAGTCAGAAATCTTTCACAAAGGTAGGAAATTTCAACTTTGTATTTGTCATTACTTGGATAGATATGATTTTTTTTTGTCACAGTTTCCTCAGGCTTGCAAACCCAAGTGAAAATTTGGCATGTTGTTTGCCTTTACATTAAGATTTAGCTAACTTTTGCAATTGCAAGCATGTTACTTTAAAAAACTGACACATGGGGAAAAAAATCTCTTATTTCTGAAAAGTAGGTGAAGACATTTTGTACAGTGCTTGAATTCATTCCAGGAATCTTATGCTTACATTGCAAACAGGTATTTCACAGAAAAAAAAACAACTGCTGTTTTCTTGTTTTCTTGAAACAATGCTCATTGTTTTGTTTGCTTCTCAAATTTTCAGCACCATGTAATAGAAATACAAAATGGTCATATCACAAAATCTTACTAATTATTTTATAGTTGTGTAATATAAATGCCATGAAAATTTACGAATATAACACATAATGAAAAATGCGACTCAATTTGAAGATGGTCAGGTCTCTTGAATAATCTTAGTTCTTCTGTATCAGAAAGACTTAACTGAGTCATAATTTGGTTATTGTTGTTGTTTTTCAGGCCAGGAACATAGCATGTTGTGTAGAGATAAGAGATTCAGATGAAGAGCATGTTGTACCACTGAAGGTATCTTATCCTTATTGTAGACACACAAAGATTGTACATAAAGGATCTCTGTCAGACTTTTAGCTAATTACCATGTTTTATATTTTTTGCTAACACTTCCTTTTCATCTTTTTGTTAGAATTTTAAACAGACATGGATTTGAAATTTGAATTTTTAAGAAGTGCTTCTGAGATTAAATAAATCACTCAGTATGCTTGGTGATATGGCTACAGCCTGTACCAAGTTTAAATAACCTGAATCAGTCAGTTAATCTCTAGATCTGTTCATGAATTTGAAATGACATTTCAGACAATTTACAGCAGTAATGGTCCATCTGTGTTTACCAGTGTTGCAAGTACCACAGTTCTGCATCACAACCAGACACCAGAGTACTTAGAGGAGGTAAGGTCCAGATAGTATCATTGGCATTTTTGTGTCTCTGTATTAGTAACTTGTGTATCTAATTCAGTGAAAAATGAGGTTGTAATAGGTAGAATAGATTGCTTGTTTAATACTCAGTCAAAATACTTTTGTTTTTATTTAAAATAAAACATATTTCCAAGGAAATGTATAAATAAGAAGTTTCTTTATTACCTAATTATGAATGTTGATAAAATAAATTTGACTCAAAGAGTTTTACAGATGAATTTTATTTATGGTGATTAAGACTGAATATTTTACTTTGATAGGTGAAGATTGCATTACCTCCCTTGTTGCATGAGAAACACCATATACTGTTCAGATTTTACCATGTGAGTTGTGAGGGATCTAAGGGGTCTTCAAAGAAGAAAGATGGTATAGAGGTTCCTGTAGGGTATGCCTGGATTCCTCTTCTGCATTCAAGTGGAAGGTAGGGAACCAGCCTCATGGCTGTGCAAGTTGTCACAATTTAGTTTGACTTCCTGAACCTTCATTCTTGAAACTTCTTAATTGCAGAAAATATACTTATAAATTACGGAAAACATACTTCTGAATTACAGAAAATATACTTCTGAATTACAGAAAATATACTTCTGAATTAAAGAAAATATACTTCTGATTGCAGAAAATCAATTTAGAACACTCTTACCAGTTGTAGTGTGTAAAGTTCTTAGGTGTTTCTAGTTTAATTCTTAGTTTAAAAAGTCTTCCATTATAAAGGAAAGTGTAAGTAAAAATGACCTGTTTATGGTGACATGGATGCCACTATGCATTGTTCATTGAAGTTGTTCAGTAATTCTGTCATAGTGTTTAATGTAAAAATTGGAATATGAATGTTATGATATGTTATGAATGATATGTAAATCAATTTAGTCAATACTTGGTCTTTAGACCTTGAGATCTCCGAGGGGCAAAGCATGCTTTAAATTCAGACATTTTGTCATGACCAAGTAAGATTGTGAAGCATTAAAAACCTTATGTTGTAGGTCATTTTATTGTACTCAACAACAAAGTGTATTAACACATAGCTTTCCTTCTGTTTATACAGTGTAATTTTTCCTTCAGGGTTGAGGTTGGGGAGATAACTCTATCAGTGGCGGCTCATCTGCCTGTTAGATACCTGGCCCTAGATCACCATGGTAGAAGTGTAAGTTATTCTCATTCATACATCTAATACAAATTTTGAATGGGTAAATAAATCAAAAGTAGTTCACACCTATATAGGGTCCAGTCATGGTCAAGAAATTCACTGACTAAAAAGGAGAAAAAATGAAAAGGACTACCTTAATAGGATACAAATTAATAGGTGGCTTAGAAATAACCGATTTAGAAACATATTCAAAAGCATTAAATTAAAGAAGGATAAAAAATTTACTCGACAACCAAACACAAGCTAATTGGAAAGTCATTCCAAACTTTTTTCTCAGCCAATTTGGGCAAAATTACCTTATTTTTGCTATGCAGCTTGATTCATATAGGTCCTTACCGAAAGCTAGGTATCCTATTTTAGCCTTCTATAGACATCTAATAGAATCGTATATCATTTTTAATAAAACAAAACAAACACAAGAAGTCAAAACACATTATAATATTCGTAAGCAAATTCTATGGGGAAATCATAATATTAAATTAAATGGTAAATGTCTAGTCTTCCATAATTTTATTAAATCAAATATTTTATATATTAATGATATAATTAACAACTCTGGTGAAATAGACTCAATAAAAATTTATGAAACTCTGGTAAACAAATCAAATTGGATCTCTCAAGTGAAAGCCATTCAGTCCGCGATACCAAAACCATGGAAAAATAAGTTAAAAATGGAAGAATCAGTAAAAACTGACGTCACAACAGAAATAAAAAATAATTTCGAACTTTCAGATAAAGATTTCTATCAAACACTGCTTCGAAATAAATTTGAAAAGCCTTATATACATATCTTTTGGGAGAGACTTTTCGGTAAAGCAATTGATTGGACCTCATTTTACTTTATTTTAAACAAAGTAATAGTAGAAAACAAAGTGAAAGAATTTAGATACAAAATAATTCATAAAATTATTGCGACTAATGAAAATTTGTTTAGATGGAAACTTTCAAATTCTCCTTTATGCAAATTTTGCTACCAATATGAAGATTACAATCACTTCTTCATAGAATGTGCACGAGTTAAATCCTTTTGGCAGTTAATATCTTCAGTTTTCAAAAAATGTGGGTTTTCAATTAGAATGAATTGCTTAGAGCGTATTGTTATTGGTTATAAAATATGGATGAAAGATTACCAGCAAGTAAATATTCTGTTAAGTCAAATAGGTTCGTATATATATAGATCCTACTTTTTAAGTGGGAGGAGAACTGAACATTATAATGTTGAAAAACTGTTATACGCAGACTTATATATTTTATGTAAATACTACGAAAGTAAAAAGGAAAATTGTATGTTAATTTCAAAATTCCTTATGCATTTACAACAGACAATATGAGATTTATTATACTATGTAAAACATATTTGATGTCAGTAACCATTTAATATGTTACCTTACTTTATTCTACATTGTTGTAGGTATTATTTAATATACTGCTGTTATTGTTTTTATATGTTAAATTATGAAAAATAAATGGACTATCGCAAGATAGTCGAGAAAAAAAGGAGAAGACCATTTCTCAGGTTGTAATAATATTCATTGTAATTTTATATCATAATGAAATGACTTCCTGTGTCATGCTGCCAATAACAGGGACCATAATGGAAATAAGGAAAAAAATTTTTTTTCTTGTTTATGTTATCCCTGGTATTGGTGTGCATTACATGGTCTATAATTTGTATATATGCAGTGTTTTGTTATATCATACATCATGTTATTGCCATGTTTTAAGAGTGCTCTTTTACCGAAATAAATCTATCTATCTATAAAGTTACAAGATGTTTGTCAGGCAAAAATCACTGAAAGAGGTAAATGTATCTCCGTGATGATGAACCAGAAAATAATTGTTGAGTATATTTTCCTGGGTTGTGTATTTATTATTTTCATTTCTGTCGTATATCTTCATATTGATGTCATGTCTTTTTTGGCTATTGATGCACGAAAATATTAATGAAATGCTTCTAGATGTCTTTTGTAAAGAAACATTAGATCCACGAAGTACTCAGGAAGTTAAAAATTAAAAAAAAAAGCCAGTGTAATAGAAATGATATATTATTTTGAAGCTATGTAATTTGTAAAAATGAGCAAGCATTTTCAAAATACTGTTACATTTAATGGCTCAATTTTGGACGCTCAAGTATTTCTCATGTCCAGACAACAAGGAACCATCAAGAAACAACTTCCTGTGCATAGACCAATAAAACAAGAACGTGTCCAGAATGAAAATTTAGAAAACTTTTTGCTTGTTTTATTACAATAATGTCTCTGGAGTTAATTTTTTTTTAAATGCAGAGCTCCTCAGCTGATGTGAAAATGGTTGATGGTGGAAAACCTCTGTTCAAGATCAAGTTACGTCTAAATTCCACCATCTACACGACAGACCAGCATCTGCATACATTCTTTTTTCACTGCCAGAAGATGCTCGGATCTTCTTCTCCTGGCCCTGACAGTCTGAATAAACTGAAGGTAAAACAAGTGAATTAATGCTCCTCGATTTACTGATTATTTTTGCTACCAGTATATATTGTTATTGTTTGTGTTGTTGTTGTTGTTGCTTGTGTTGTTGTTGTTGTTGTGGTCTAATTCCTTTAGTACTAAAAGTATTATTGTTCTTAATGGTCATGTGCATAGTGTTAATGATGCTTATGACAATAATAAAGACATAGATGATGATGATGAAGATGGTGATGATGAAAATGATGATGGTGGATGTATTGATGATTCCATATTCTTACATGTAGTATGAGGTTGTCAAATAACCATGACAATATAGTTCTGTCATAAATATTTTCTGTGTGGATATTGTCAAGTCTGTCTAGTATATCCAGAGTTGTTCAAGGGGAATATGAAAAATAGAAATGTATGCCTATCATATACCTTCACTGTTTACTTGTCTCATAACTTAAGACCTAGGATTATGGAGGGCATATCAGAACTTATTTTGACATAGACTGGATTGATGCAGTAAAATTTACACGAAAAGACAACTTCGGTTACTTCAGCATCATGTTTAAGTTATAAATTTCAGAGAACGAAAGTAGTAAAAGAAGAATAAAATGGTCTGCTTTCTCAAAAATAACCCCATTCTTCGATTGGTCTTACTGGTGGAATTTTACTGTATCATGGAATATTTTTTATTGCAATCTTTTCCTTCCTTAAGATATTTTATTGTAGAGATAGTGTTAAGTTATTTCATATTTACAACTTTTTGATTTCACATATGCTGTAGACATGTTATGAGTTTAATCTTTTATGTACACATTTCATACACCAGGATACAGTGATCGTAAATGGCTTGCAATATGATATAAGAATAAACATTAACATTTAAATCTTAACCCAAAAAAATCATTAACATTTAAATTTTAACCAAATAATCATTAATGTTTAAATTTTAACCAAATAATCATTAACATTAAATTTTGACAGAATAATCATTAATGTCTAAATTTGAATGATCTAGGTTTTTGAAAAAGTTGCCAATGTACCAGACACAGTGGAGCAAACCTATGTTCTCAATGCAGTCAAGGTATACAAGGGTATTACATGTAGAAATTTACAGCAAGATACACAATCATGTATGCTAGTATTCCACACTTGCTCAGCCATAAGTTCATTCCCATATAAGTCTTCCCCCTATTTATCACTGAGTCAGAGTTGCCATTTATTCAGGTATAAGTGTGTTCAGAAATAAGTCCTCAAAGAAATTCTGAAGCAATCAGAGTATTCTTACCTTACCAAGGCAAGAGATCTTCAAGTTGCTAAAACAAAGAATTAACTTACTACACTCCTGTAAAATTTGCCAAAACTGAAAATATTTGTTTTTCCTTTCTAGGAAATTTTATGGAATTATTTGTCAGTTGAGAATGGAAGTGAAGAGAAATATTTCAGCTTCAGCAATTTCATCCCATAATTAATTTGTTGAAATTAGGCTAATTTTTGCTTCCTTTAGTACTGGTTGAAAAAAGGCTTATCTTATTTTATTCAGTTCAGATTTTAGATACATTCTTGTTGTTAGTGTTAGATAAATTTAATTTATGGCTGAATGTATTGGATATAAATATGAATCACCATCATTTATTATTGCCATACCTTATTTCATTTGATATCATAAAGTATTTATGGTGAAGGTCATTTTAGACGTAATATCTAGCTAGAAAAACTATATTGAAAGTTAGTTCTGTTGAAGGTAAATTTATAATTGTTTATCACTGCATAGAGTTAAATATAGATGCTATAGCTATTCAGAGATTTTACTTAGGTTGAGGAGAAGCATGACTGAGTCTAGGACATAGCCTAACAGTCATAATATGAAAGATAGAAGGCTGCGTAGCATATTCTTTTGAACAAGTACTCAAAGATTTTTGCTTTAAATCTTTAGTAAGTTTCTACATCGATTGTCAGTTTCTAGAACTGAAGAGATGTGATAAATAAGGTTGACTTGTTCATGGCTTGGTCCAGACAACGCTTACTTTCCTTATGGGCAGAAGTTTTATTTGTTATAAGTGGGCGGTTTGTAAATCATGCTACCATCATGCAAGAACTAAGAAATTTGTTTTAAATGCTTGTCTTATGTCTAGTTGTTTTGGAAAAACAGGTTAGAATTGGTAATTGCTTGAAACACATGCAGTAATGAATTACATACAAATGTATTTATCTATCATTTTAGACAAGTAGATTTTAACTGAATTTTTATTTGCATTTTGTATTGCTTGCTGCTCAAGAAAAAGCTTTTAATGGCAGTCAAGTTAAAGTCATTTTGCTGACAGTACGTAATGTCATCTTTTGACAAAAGGGACCATATGAGCCTGCATGACGTTGAAAGTACCTGCGACTGCCGTTATATGTCATTTAAATTAAGTTATCTCTGAAACCACCTTGCAAGCAAATGTGCCTTCTTAATAGAGAATATCATCCGAGTATGGTATACAATGTATATATTTATTATATAATTTCTGTGACCAAAAAGATTGATTTATCTGATTCTGTTAAATGTTAATTTCAATAAAAATCACCCATAAGGCTCCTTTTCTTGTGACGTGTCACATATGTTAGATTTAAGCATCATTGTAGTGTTGATATACAGGGCAAGTGCTAGTAGATTGTTAAGTAGCTGTAGCTTTTACAATAATATTTTTATTGTGACCTTGAAGGAAGCTATGTTGAGCATGGCTTTTCATTTCTAGGAGCTAGTGGAAGTTTAGTCTTTGTAATAAGAAAATGAAAAGGGAAAGGAGAAAGAATGACTTTTTTTTTAAAAAGCCAAGCTGAGCATGAATATTTAATTTTATTTATCTTCTTAGAAACAATAAAAGTTTATTATTATATGTACTCAGAATATTAATAAAAGAATAAAAGATTTACCATTGCATGCCATTAGCTTGTAAACTTTATTACCAAGAAATCTCATATTTCCAGGAGAAAATAATTATTTAAACAGATGAATGGGAAAAATTAAATTAAAAAAAAACAAGCCACACTTGATACAGTTGAAGGTGTAGTTAAGTTAATAACTGAAGAAACGTAAAATTTATACAATACACAGTTTAAATATTTTGCATACTTTTTGCAGTTT
Organism: Cyclina sinensis; assembly: GCA_012932295.1. Taxonomy (NCBI): domain Eukaryota; kingdom Metazoa; phylum Mollusca; class Bivalvia; order Venerida; family Veneridae; genus Cyclina; species Cyclina sinensis. Next base: position 3,756,433 of record JAAONU010000007.1, on the reverse strand, counting down.
TATTTACAAAATAACAAAAGTATAAAGTTGGTTAAAAAAAAATGATGTTGTTCAGTTTCTTAATTTTTCTAATTGAATACCCTGTACAGTTCTAGTTAGTAAGTTTATTTCACTGGCTAAACTAAATGTATAAATCTTTCAATGTCCATAATTATATGACTTGACTATTCCAGTCCTTACATGCTGTAGATGTTAGTACCTACATACAGTTTCTACCTACCATACTAAACATGCTCTTCAAACTTGTGGCCAACACTCAGTGTGAGGATATAGCCATGAATGCAGTCAGGTAAACTCTTTCTGAGAACATTTTGTGTTAATGGTTCCTGGTTGCCAGTGAGTTGAGGGTTTTTTGTCTGTTGTCTGTTTAACCCACACCTTAATGATATGTATCAACAATCGATTGTGTACTTTATGTAATATTTTCTAAGTTGTAATAATCTGTTTATATTTCGGTAGTCATTACCAGACAATGTCACAGTGATACTTTGTTACATGTATATTATTGATTCAGAAAATGTACTTTGTACAACTCTTTAATATATATGTTTATTCTGTTCTGTTCTCTTCTGTTCAGTTCTGATAATATGTATGTCTTTAATTCCATTGTATTCTCTCACATGCAATAAGTGTCAGAAGGTGATAATTATGGTCATTAGTTTAAAGGTTCATTATGTTATAACAGATCTTCTTTGAAATTTTCTGATATTTTTAAAAACATTCTTCAGTAAAATTGTTAGGTTATCTGTACTTATTTTATATTTTTAGGGTTGTTATTCACATTGTGTCAGAAGTACAGGATGCCGAAAAGCTTGAAATGCTGGAAAAATATGTCAAGGTAGAGAATGTTTTATTTATTATGTGTGTAAGTTTAGAGACTGTTATTTCCACGGATGGTAAAATTATTCATTTTAGTATTTGAATGTTCAGATCATTTTGCATCCGAACCTTCGAATAACTCATACTCAAAAATATCATTCAAAATTACATGCCTGAAATAAATTGGAATGTTTGATATTGGGTCCAAACGGTTGAACATTTCACTTACATCCCAAATTTTGCTTGTACAATGAAATTTAGTCATCCTGAAAGATTCTTTCGCCAAAAAGTATTAAACTTGAATTGAAAAGAATATGCAGCAATGCAATTTTGATTTCAGTTTATATTCAGAGCAGAGCCTATTCCAAAAGGTAGCAAACATAAGACAGTACACGAGGAACTGGCTAAAAGCCTGACTATGATTTTACGGCCAGCCAATGCGGACCAAGTTGTAGTGGTGAAGTTTCTAAACAACTCTTGGTTCTTCTTTGAAATCCTCATCAAGAGTATGACGCAGTTCCTGATTGATGGGGAAAGGGTCAAGGTAAGAATTTGCTTGCGTATCAGTGTCACAGTTTAGTTGAAGAGGCAGTACTGACCTTTTTATACCTGTGCAAATGTGTGTAAGAACTTGATAGTTGTTCTCTTTGTGTTTCTGAAAATTGAGAGTAACAGAGATAATGGTTTCATAGGACAAGATATTGTTTTAAATATTAATATATTGCATCTGCTTTATTTCTGTCAAAATGAAAATGTGCAGTCATGTTTCTGTTCCAGATTGTAATGTTCATGGGAACATTTTCAGTGCACTTTTTTTACTAAAATTTGTCTACTTTTGAAGTTATTAGTTGTCCTTTAACAGTGAATTTCAGTTTGATTTAAACCTAAGTTGAAGTCCATATCCAGCTTACCTTTACATATGTTTTTTGACAGATGCCTAGAAATGAAAGGTTCTCAAGTGATTACCAGTTCAAGTTACAAACTTTGATACAGACTATAACACCATATATTACCAGCAAATACAAGGAAGCTGCAAGGGAGACAAGAAATGCCAACTATAGTCTAGCCTATTTTGTAAAAGTTAGTGACTTTGATAAAAATTATACTTGATTATATGATCAGTCTAAGAAATAAATTTGATGTTGACTAAAGTTATGATCAGTTTGAGAACTAAGTTTGATAAAGACTATACTTATGATTAGTTTGAGAAATAAGTTTGATAAAGACTATAGTTATGATTAGTTTGAGAACAAAGTTTGATAAAGACTATACTTATGATTAGTTTGAGAACTAAGTTTGATAAAGACTATAGTTATGATCAGTTTGAGAACTAAGTTTGATAAAAACTATACTTACGATTAGTTTGAGAAATAAGTTTGATAAAGACTATACTTATGATTAGTTTGAGAAATAAGTTTGATAAAGACTAAACTTTTTTTTTGATAAAGACTATACTTATAACCTGATGCTGCTGTAAGTTTGGTAAAAACAATTGGAGGTTAATAAAGACTGTAGAACCATATAAAAATAGTTATGTATAATTATAAAACAATGTTCATTTGACCAATATCAGAGCAGTAATTTGTTCCTTGCCAATTTGTTCAAACATTCCCTTTTAATCAGCTGCACAATGTTTCAAAACCTATTCATCATTTGTTTTTTGCTTTATTTATGATACTAAGACATAATTCTTGTAAAGCTTGCTTGAAAGTAAGAAGCTATTAAACATAGTGGTTGAAATGTAACAGGACAAAAGTTTGAAATGATTTTTAATTTCTGATGCTGGAAATGCATTGTCATATAACCTTTTTGTTGTATTGTAGAAGTGACATTTAATCAAGAGTTAACATTGTCTTTACAGATGTGTTTCACTTTGATGGATCGAGGGGTTGTGTTCCAGCTGATATCTCACCATCTACTTAGCTTTGCTGTAGTAGAACACAAGGTAAATTGTAACTTTGATCACCTATAGTGGGAACATCCTAAGTGTCATGGGAACATATGTAACAGATGTTTGTTTTTTTAGTTTTTAGTTAAGCAGTATACATGGATGTATTACCAGCTAGATTTTTTCTTACCCAAGCCATCAGTATTAGTTCATGGTCAGTTGACCAGTCAGAATACTGGATTTTTCCTAATTAATATTATTTTACGTATATTAAGGTATGTCTGTAATGAACAGTTTACATGTACATGATATTGAAGGTTGCTGGTTCGAGTTTCGTCTCGGGTGAGATTCTCTATTGACTTCACATTCCACATAATTGGTGCGAGTGTTGGTTTCAACCCAGGATGCAGCCATCAAGCAGGATTAATGTTATTTGCAAGAACTTGTTTCTCAATCAGTGAAAACTAAATAGGTTGAAACTAATTGCTTGTGTCTTTATTTTCAAGGTACTTCATGAATACAAATTTGAATTTCTTCGGATCATAAGCAGCCATGAGCATTATATTCCACTTTCACTCCCCTTGATGAGAAAAGGCCTTATCAAAACATACAAAGGTAAGTGTGTAGTAATTTCTGAAACGATGGGTCTTAATTTATTAGGGATTAAAAATAACAAGTACAAAATGAGCCTTGTTAAGGGAAAACCAGTGACCATGAGATTTGCAGTCAATGATGATAACATGATTTTATATTTAGTGTTTTGATGAATGAATAGTACTAGACTTTGCCTAGGTTTACCTAACGAGTTTTAGATCAATAATTAGAGAGAATAGGGCTGTGATATAGAGTGGTACATCAGTCTGGTGATTATAGAACATTTTTCATGTTCAGTTCATTTTGTGAATGAAACTTTATTCACTTGTTAATGAACATAGAAACAGAAATAGTTTTAGGACTGAATATAATCTTTTTGGTTTTCTTGGTTTAAATCTTAACATACAGAAAAGTTGTTTTAAGCTTTTTTAGTCAGAGCTCAAAGTTGAGCATGAGAAATTCTCAATAAATGTGGTGCCAGATTCCTTGGAGGTTCATAAGTTGTTTGATGGGTTAGATTATTTAGAAGTGTCTCAAAATCCCTTTTACTGTAGTGGTTAGAACTCAAGGAATTAGTCTTATGAAAAATAAATTGCAATGTCTGAAATCTGCAAGTGAAAAAATATAATCAAGTTTAAACTTAACACTGATGTCTTGCTCTATTGATCCATGTCGTATTGCATGTGCTTATCGAAATTAGCACTTTGCAGTCTAAAAGTAGGTTTTCCTTTACCATGGCTCAGTTATTGTTGAAGCTTTCTAATAAATTGTTATAATAATACTATAATTGTTTGTAACTGACCTGATGGTAATGGTTAATGAAACAGTACTACTATTATGCTCTTAATATGAATTGAGCTAAATAAATGAAATATTAATCTTACTTCTTTGAATGAATAAAAACAAGGAGGCACCCTGGTCCAGGGGTAGATTGCAGGGGTGTGGATCAAGAGGTTGTGGGTTCGAATCTCATCAGAGGCGAGATTCTCTCATGATCTTGACATTCCTCCATGCTGCACGAATCATGGTATGGAACCCAGGAAGCAGTCATTGAGCGTGATGAATCTAAGTAATAAGAACTTGTATCGCAATCGATGTTAAATAAATGAGTCTAAACTAAACTAATAAAAACACAAGAAAATGACCAAATGATTAGTTTGAAAATTATGTATTTTTACTCTTTAATAGCATCATAATATACCTAACTGATGCATTTGAATACAGTTACTTTTTGTTTATTTATTACCTACTTCAAATGTGATCATGCATTTATTTATAATCTACTTGCATTGATGTACAAAAACTGTCTGCAAAATATGTAATAAAAGTGCATTTGCTGTGAAATATAATCAGCTTTTAATGTAACTTACAATATGCAATGCTGATACTTCCTTAAACTAATTCTGTATTAAATGCCAATGGATTTATTGTCCGGACTTAAAACGGAAGTTGATATTTTAACAGTTAAATACTTTGACTCTTGTTAAGAAACTGACCAATTGAGAAAAGATGTACATGTATGTGTGTGTCGAGATCATTGATAACATGCAAAAAAAGACTTATTTTTATCAGTCAAGCTGGAATGAATATCTGGTACCTCTAAAGAAAAGATAAAGATAGCATTTGATAAGAAGGGATATGATAACTTCTGTTTGTATGAAGATAGAGACAGATATTGCTGAAGTCTGGTTCAGAATTGGTACCAGAAAAGTGGCTTTATAACCTGTGATGACAGAAATAGGTTTTGTTTGAATTGGCAGAAAGTGTTTTTACAGAAATAGTATAATAAAAGGGAACAGTAATATGCAATTATTCAGATTATGACCTTATGTACCTTTTTTTGGCACAATGCTCCTATGCTTACTTGCCTGAAATATTGCTTTGATGATGCTATGATTTCAGGTATTAATTCCATAATCCCTTATGCAACTACCAAAAGATCTCAGCTGATTGGTTTTTTTGTTTTTTGGGTTTTTTGTGTGTGTAATACATATATTTAGGTGCTTTTTTAAAACTGATAACACAATTTTTTATACACCCTTATTAATTGATAGGTTTATTTTCAGCTTTTATGTAAACTTTTTAATATCTTTCTTTGAATGTTTGTTTTTTTTCCCTGCCAAATGTTAACACTTGCTATAACTTATTTTGTACACACACTTTTCGACAGACATCAAGCTTGAAGGTAACGTTTTATGCACCTTTCTGAAAATTTTCAGTTTTGTGGTATGCTTTGACAAGCTTTATTTTTCTGGGTAGCACCTCTTTTTCTCTCCGAGAACACACTTCCTTTTTCTATGTCTAGCAGTGTGTGATTTACTTTGTCTTTTTGTCTTTACTCGCTGCATTTTGATTTCTTTCTTCTTATTTTTATGCCGCCACAAAGTGGGGAGCATATAGCGTTGCACTTGTCCGTCCGTACGTCTGTCCGTCCGTATGTCTGTCCGTACATCCCGAAATCTTGTGAATGCAACCCCTCTTAAACCGGATGGCAGATTTTGCTTAAACTTCCAGGGATGAACAACCTTAATGTGTAGATGGTAGTAAAGGAAGGAATTTTTGCTGTGACCATATTTAACAGAATTATGGCCCTTTGTTGATTTTTTCACTATATACCATATAAATAATTGAACATATAAATTTTACATTTGTAATTTAATTTAACATGTACATAAGGTTACCTGTAGATCATTTTAGGTATATGTACTGAAAAAATCTTACATACAGGATATACATGCTCTTGTTTATGAGCACTTATGCATAGTGGGGGCATCCGTGTCCTATGGACACAGTTCTAGTTTTCATCATATTTTTTTAAGTGTTTCTGTGTCGTGTTCTAATCCTAGACAGCATACTATAATTAATTATTCAGACAGATGACAAGAGTTCTAATGAAAGAATTTGTTGTATTTAATCAGTTATCATAGTGTAGTTGTCACTTTGTTTCATGAGGATTACAGAAAAAAAACACTCACACAGCAATCATCATTACTACCATTATCATCTGAATTATTATTCTGTCTTTTCAACACTATCATTGTCATCATTATCGTCATTGTCATCATGTCCATCTGAATGATTGTAGTTTTTACAGGCAACTTTCGAACAGCTTTGAGACATTAACTTTTTATGCCCCCCGAGGGAGGGCATCTTGTTTTTGGTCTGTGTGTGTGTGTTTGTTTGTTAAAAACTTTAACTTTGACCATAATACGGAAGTCCTTCCACTACAGCCTCCAAACTTCACAGGTGCATGCACCTTGATGACCTCTACCCGCCAGACCCACTTCGAGGTCATGGGGTCAAAGGTCAGTGCCTCCTCAGGGGCATGGCATTCATTCGAATGTAGCACTTGTTTGCCATTGTCATTATCATTTTCATCACCATCTTCATGATTAGAAGTGAAACAATATCACCTGACATATTACCAGCGTCATCATGCAAAAAGCAGCATAGCATGTATGTAGTTTAGTTGCTTTGCATGTAAGTTATATATACAGCATACATGTTTTTATTTTATAAATGGTTTCAGTAGCAACCAGGCTTGGCATTATTACTTTTCATGGATTTTTTCAAGAAATCAACTTTTAACTTAAATTTTTTTTGTGAGATTGAAAATAAAAGTTTTTCACCATGTGAAAATTTTATAAACATATGATTTTAACTGTATTTGCACATTTTATGATATAGAACTCTCTGAGATGGACCAGTTGGATATAAACATTCAAATACAGGAACAAAATGACATCGGTTACCATGTTGAAAGAGTTGTTTTTAGTTGCTGTTTTTGTGTTTTTAATTTTTGCTGGATTGTTTTGTTTGCCTGCCAGTTTATTAATAATATTTAATACCTGTTCAGTAGCAGTAAACCTAGATTCTGCAGTGATTTACTGTTCAGTGCACATTATCTGAAATATTTTGGTCAATTCTTTTGATTCAAATATAAGTGAATATCAGTCTCCTAAGAAAAATACAAATGTTTCTAAATTATTGCTTCTAGTATACGAGAGGGTGTTTTTATACTGAAACGTTATGCAAACATGCAGTTTCACAGCCGGCTAAATACTGTGATAGGTTGTTCTTTGTTTACATTGTCTGAGTGTAGTATTGCATAGAGCAGTGTGTTTATACCATATGAGAATTTGAAGATTTTTACACAGACTGTGTGTGTACTCAAGTACTGAATCCCTTTTTAAAAAAGTAAGTCTGATTGAAAGATTAGTTGGAAAAAAAGTTGGAATTCCATATATTCTTTAGTCACTCCTTTTCATAGGTTTATTTGATTTGACAGCAGTTTTGTAAATCAGGCACACTTTTGCTGGCACATGATTGGAACAAAAAGCCCCTCAGGACTGTTGCACTCAAGAGGTCATTGCAAAACTATTGTAAATACATATAGAATAGGAAGATAGTTTTGTACTGAGCCCTTACGTTGCTTGGTTATGTTTGTACTATGTTGCATTGAAAAAAAATGAGAGTTCTACAAAATGCTCATTTTTACTTTGATGTTGTTCCATGAATTAATTTTGTTATTTTGAACAACAAAATGACTGTAAGAACTTCTTTTATGCAAATTGGTTGATAAAGATCTTACATAGTTCAGATGTAGGAGGAAAGTTTTATGTGAAATATTTTGTGTGTGGTAGGTTTATTACTTACAATAGCATGCTCTCTTTCATTTAGTACATTTTATAAGACATTCTGTTAGTGAGTTTTCACTAAAATTCTGTACTAGCTAGCATTGTCATAATTTGACAAATACGAAGAAAAAAGCAACAACGTATGGCACTATTGAATTGTAATTGAATAAAGTGCAGTTGTCTTGGCCCTTCAGAACTTTTTTTTTTTTTTTTTTTTTTTTTTTTTTTTTTTTTTTTTTTTTTTTTTTTTTTTTGTTGGCAAAAACCCATTTATTAGCCTCGTCATAGGTTACATGGGGTCGAGGCCATCCCCATGGCACCTTACAATATAATATAATATATGCTATAACTAAAATGAATAACAAAGGCATTTGAATGACAAAATACAAAATCATAAATAAAAATAATTATGACATATTGTCAAAAATGAGTAGCCTTATTTCCTTTGTGTTGAACTTATAGTGACAAAGATATGTACAAATAAACAATGGTGTGTAAAAAATAGACACATAATGCAGATGTTTGACTGTGATCCTTTTCTGAAACGTATCGTTAATTTTTGCACAAAAAATAAAATAAATGGTTGTACTTAATTATTCAACTTCTTTTTTTTCATTTATATTGTTATTGAAAGTAGGTACCTTATCATGTATTTTCGGTAAAAGATCTTACAACTGACCAGTAGCTCAATAGTTTATCTGTTGTTGTTGTAGATTTATATATATCCCACGCTAATTTTAAGCTATTCTGGAAACCTTTTATGCTTGGATTTGTTTTATTAATCTTGCATAAAAATACGTATCTCTTATATTCTAATATTAATATGTCTAGATCATATTTATTGTTTTCTGAGCCTAATAGAACTTTTAATTTTGTAATCAAACAATTATACCCAATTTCAACTAATTTATCAGATATATAATGTTTTATTCTACTTAAATCTCGACATTCCCAAAATAAATGACTTAATGTTTCTTCTCGTTTCTTACAAAAGGTACACAAATTATTATCTTTAATACTCATTTTATGTAAAAGAGAATTTGTTGGCAGTATTCTATGTAGTATTCTTGTTTGTAGCCACTGAATATAAGAATCTTTAGTACATTTAAATACTCGGTTATAAATATTTTTCCAATCAATAGTTTCATTAATAAATTCATCATTCCATTTTTTCTGACTTATAGGTATATCTTCATTATTACTTATCGTTTTATAAACAAACTGATTTGTGTTTTGTTTCAACAATAGTGGTTTTAGGTAACAGTTCATACATGGATTGTTGTATTCAGCACCTAACCTATACTCTACAGGGAATTTTAATGTTTTTATGAATGATGTTAGTGATTTTTGTAATCCCATTATATTTAGAAAATTTAGTTTTTTCCCAATAACCTGTTCTAAGTATTTAATGCCAACAAAAACCCCTCTCCTATCAATAACATCTTTAACATATCTTATACCTCTATTAAATAGTTCAGGCAAATATATATTTTGTTTATTAATGAGGAAAGAGCTATTATAGAATAGGGGCAAGTCAAGTAGTTCTTCTGTTGTTTCAATTTTATATTTATTTATATAACATTTATAAGCTACTAATACATCTTTCCAAAAGTCATTTTTTAATCTTGGTATAATTGCTTCACAGTACATTGATCCTACACATAATAATTTATCAATGTTAAACATTACTTTTACTAATTTATAGCATTTGCTATCTCCATGTAGAATATAATTTCTTATCCATTTTACTTTAAGACTATATATAAAGCTTGTAATATCTACCATTTTTAAACCTCCCTCTGTGTAATCTTTAATTACTATTGACTGTTTTATTTTAGCTTTTCCGTCCCACATAAAATCGACGAGGCATTTTGAAAGTTTATTTAAAAAATCCTTCCTTGGGTTAGGCAAGCTAAAAAATAAATGCGTTAGGAGTGGTAATAACAACGACTTAATAACAACTATTCTTCCCAGTGGAGTTAACCTCCGCCGTTTCCAGTATTGTATGAACTTATTTATTTTTATTATTTTACCGTCGAAATTTAGGCTCAACATGTTATTTAGATTAACATCAAATACCATACCTAACATTTTAAATTGAGTTTCACCCCATGATAGTTTCCAGCGAGTTTTAATTGATCTTGTACTATATTTAAGAGAACCAATCCAAATAACTTTAGTTTTGTCAAAGTTAACTTTTAATCCAGATATAAATGAGAAATAATTGAGGGTATCAAGAGCAGTATCTAAAGATTTTTTGCTTCCGTCTAGTAACAATGATGTGTCATCTGCAAATTGAGCTATTTTATATTCTTCCTCTTCAATTTTTATTCCTTTAATATCTGAGCTATTTCTAATCTTTATGGCCAAAATCTCTGCACATAATATGAAAATATACGGTGAAATTGGATCCCCTTGTCTACAACCCCTGCCAACTTCGAAAAATTCTGAATTAAAACCATTTATTTGTACACAAACTTCAGTATTATACAAAAAAAGTCTTATCCATTTTCTGATCATATACCCAAAATTGTAGAATAGCATAGTTTCTTCAATAAAATCAAAAGATAAAGAGTCAAAAGCTTTTTCAAAATCTATTAGCATTACTAAACCTGGAATTTTGTTATTTTCAGTAAAATTCATTATATCATACAATAAACGTGTATTTTCACCAATGTATCTACCTTTTATAAAACCTGTCTGATCCTTTGAAACTAGAGAGTTAAGAACAGTTTTTAGTCTATTTGCAATACTTCCGGTTGCCAGTTTATAAACAACATTTAATAATGTTATAGGTCTCCAGTTTTTTAAGTATTGTTTTGGCTTATTTTCTTTTGGAATACATGTTATTGTTCCTAATTTTATATTTCTTGAAAATTTTCCTAACATAAAAGCATGATTTATAGACCTTAAAACAAACTTACCCATTTTACACCAAAACATTTTGTAAAAATTCACACTGAACCCATCACATCCTGGACTTTTGTCATTTTTCATATTTTTTAATGTTAAAGTAATTTCATCCAAAGTTAAAAGACCTTCAAGGTTGTCTGCCTGATCATTTTGTAGTTTGCTCACAGGGCAATTTTTTAAATAGTCTGTCAAATTAATTTTATCCGCTAAATTTTGTTTTCTATACAGATTTTCATAATAATCACTAGTTTCTTTTAAAATTTCATTCTGTTCGTATATCTTACTTCCATCTTCCTTTTCTAAATAATGGATTGTTTTATTTATCACATGCTGTTTTTCTAAGGTGCAAAAATATTGAGTGACCTTTTCTCCATTATCGACCCAGTTTGATCTGGAACGTATAAAGGAACCTTTCAATTTAAAATCTCTTAATTCCTGGAGTCTATTTTGTAGTTCTAATAAATTTTCCTTATTTTCTTCTGTTAAGTTAGATTCTATATCTGCAATTTCTGATAATAATTGACTTTCATATGTTTTCCTTTCTTTAGATTTATGACTGGCATATGATATAGTTTTACCCCTAATTTCCATCAATAAAGTTTCTAAAAAAAGTTCATCATTTATAACAAAATGTATATTTTCATAATCTATTTTAAGTATATTTTCTAAATTATAAACTGGCAAACAGTACTGCATAATAATCTTATCAATTAGTTTATTTATAGATTCAACATACATCTTGTCATTTAATAGAGAATTATTAAACTTCCAAAAGCCTTTACCATGTCTAATTAATGAAAAATTTAAATTTAAAAGGACTGAAGAATGATCTGATTTATAGCTAATGTCTATGTTACACTCTATAACCTTATCAACTAATGTGTTGGAAATTAAAAAGAAATCTAATCTTCCTTGCTGTAGTGGATTTAATCTTCTCCATGTAAATTTCTTGATATTATCATGTAAAACTCTGAAAGGATCTACAAGAAATCTAGACTCCATTTTGTCCAATAAAAATTTTCTTGCCTTTACATGATGCGCAGTAGACCTATAATTATCATAATCAATTTGTGGATCAACAACAAGGTTAAAATCTCCACACATTATCAAATTATTACAGGTACTATATGAATCAACAATTTTAAAAATATCACTAAAAAACGATGGACTATCAAAATTTGGTGCATATAAATTAAGTAATATAAAGTTAGTATCTTGAAATTTTAAATGCATAGATAAAAAAGATCCATTTCTGTCTGTATTTATGTCATTTATCTCTATATCTAAGTTTCTTTTAAATAATATTGCTACACCTTTTGCATTTGACTTTCCATGGCTAAAGAAACAGTTTCCATTCCACTCTGTATAAATTGTTTTCTCCATCTCTTGTGTAAAATGTGTCTCTTGCAAACATAAAATATCAACCTTCTTTTCTTTAAAAAAATCAAAAATATCAGTCCTCTTTCTTTGAGCTCTTAACCCCCGGCAGTTGTAAGAATATATACATAAATTATTCATCCTGACAATTTAATGCAAAAAAATATTCTCTCTATAATCTTTAAAAGATCACAACTAGAAGTACCAATCAGTATTTTTATACCTACACATGTTTTTTGTACAAAATATGCAAACATTAAAAACATGAATATCTTAAGTAAACATGTAACAGTTTTAAAGGACAACAGTCTATTAAAAAATATAAACATCTGCATAATAACAAGTGATGAAATAAATTTGATGGAGTCAAAGGTTTTACAAAAACAGAGGATTTGCAGTTTGACTAAGGATTATAATGTAGAAATATGGATATATTGATTAACATATCTTCCTTTCATATGTGATTGTTTTAACCCCAGTTTGAAAATACAATATGAGAGCTATTGGTTTTTATTTCTTTAGTGTGGTGTTAAATGTATTCATTCTAATTCTACTTAAATTGTGATATTTGAAACAATACTTAGGATGGTTTTATATTTAACATTTATAATAATCTATGAAAGTAAATAACAACACACTATTTATCTTCAAGGTTAGTTAATCACAAATGAAGAATTACCAATATACTGTTATTTTTAACCATCCTGTACCCAGATGAAAACAGCAATATATAACTATATTTTATAAGACCCTAATATATGATATTATGTTTAATAATGAACTCAATAAAAATACAAATGTACACAATATTCTATTTAATATCAAGTATTCAGATAAAGTTCTGTTTAGTTATATGCTAGTGTTTCAATATCTCTCTTAATATAACTAAAAACATGTAAAACTTAGATACCAAATTTTACCTAGGTTTGTTTACTTTATAGATAATTTATGTACATTTCCTGTATTGTAAGAGCAGAAAAGTGTATACATTAATTACAATGTCTGTAGCATTTGTGTCCAACAAAAAGTATATTCTGAACAGCATTATAAAGCTCAGAGTACAAAATATAACAATTGTAAATTACTCTCTCTAATCTAATGTAAATATTGATATGAAAATTGCTTAATGTACCAAGTTTTTCATTTCTTTAACCATCCGAGACAACTACAATTAACAATTACAGTTTCCAGAGTACTAAACTGAAAAAAAAAGAAAGAAATGACAGAGTGAGTATTAAAAACAATATTTGTCGCATCTATCTTCAATAGCAAGTATCAAGTACTATGAGCATTTTAAAACTCCAGGGAGGTAATCTATTTGATATAAGATATAAAAAATGTATTACTCTCCCTTATCTAATATGATTTACTTGATTTACAAAACTTTTATTCTTTTCCTTAGCCATCTGATATCTAACCTGCAAAAAATGCACAGAGAAAAAGACACCAATGGAAGAGAAAGAGGGGAAAAAAGAATAAACAAAGAACCTTAAAAAATACAACAAAACTTTTACAACTCACGAGTTAAAGACAAATCGTGAGAAAGGGAACCATGTATATTGATTTCAGACAAGATGATAGATCTAACCAAAATGTAAATTGTCATTATAAACAATTCTTTTAATATGGTTGCTATGCACAGTCTGTGACACTATCTCCTGCTATACATTTGTTAGTACTTATCTGCAAAATATCCTACTGAACTTTTGTTTTCTTGCCCTTCTGTCTATGAGCCTCAATAGCTTCTGTGATACTGTCATAAATGTCAAAACGGATTCTTTCTGCCTTAACTGTCTGACCATATACATATCCATTAAAGAACCAGGCACTAGATATTTCGTCATGTTTTGATAGCCTGCTAATTAGACCTGTGTTAAGCGCTGTAACATCGTCGATAAGGCGGTGGCCTTTTTCTTTCATCACCTTCCTCTTTCTCATGATCTTTGCCTTAACCTCATTATTTATAGTTTTAATCAAAACTGGTTTTATGAGACTTTGTTTAGATGGGATTCGATGCATTGCTAAAATGTCAGCTTTCTCAATCACAATATCATTTTCTTCGAATAATTTCAGCACTTTTTTTTCTAGTGAGACTTGTGTTTCTCCCTCTTCCTCCTCTACATTTGTTATTTTCACATTGTTCTTCCTTGAATATTGTTCGTTAAAATTAGCTCGCTTTACAGCATCACGGCTTCTAAAATCATTTTGCTTTTCCCGCTCGACCAGATCGCTGACTGCTCTTTTGGTTTCTTTCTCTGATTTTTCAAGCCTGTCTATTAACTGCTTATTGTCGTACTCAAGAACTTGAACTCTCTCCTTGAGTTCCCTGGTTTTATCCAATATCCTCATGTCTATCTCTTCTTTAAACCTTCTCTCAAAACCTTCCATTATTTTGGACAACGTTGTTTGGATAAGGTTCTCTATCTCCTCTTTTTTTAAAATAGAGTTTAACACACCCTTAAGTTCTCCAATGTCAGAGCTGATATTATCCAACTGAGTCTGGAGACCTGAGACATCAAATATGCTACTGCTACTATTACTTTCATTTTGACTCTCATTACTGACTTCGGAATGAGTCCGTTTATCTTTCTTTGCTGGTGGTGGGTTACTATTCATCTTGTTTTTATTTACTATTTGTTGCTGGTTTTTATTCACTATTTGCTGCTTTGCATTCCCTTTACTACTCATTCTTCATTTATGTAAAGAGAAAACAGTAGTAACTGAAGGTATAATCCAGTATTTTTCTGTATTAAAGGTATCTGTATTGACTTAATCTCCTTGGAATGTTATTTGTTCACAATGGTTTGAATGCCCCTAGGTTATATTATCACCTTGTTTTATATACAACTGTGGTTACAAACAAAGAGATTTTCTATTTTCTCAAATTTCCTTCTTTTTTACACTATTTTTCCTAAAATCCAATAAACTATATTGTTCTGCAAAAGCTTATAAATCCATAGCTGTGATTTACTTCATATAACTATCACTAATTCCTCTGTAATTTGCAAAATAAAGCAGAGCAAAAATTTATACTGACATGCTTTTTCACCTTGACCTTGACCCGCCCTTCAGAACTTTGCTTGAAACATAGGATGCAATCAAATAAAAATGCCATTTTACAAAATGATTGTCTAGTCTCTTGCCAATTTGACATCTTGCAGTCTGACTGTATAAAGTGTATAACTGTAAAAAAAATTGTATGAAAATAATTATTGAAGTTTTGAATGTGTTCAGGTTTTTTTTTAATTTTTTCTAACACAATACGCTTCAGAGAACACTAGACTTATGATTGCACAGCATTGCTTTTCATTTCAGCCTTCAAAACAAGACTTCTGAATTTGAGGCTTTTAGATATTAATTACTTGTTGATAATTTAGCACATATTTCTTACATTTTCCAGTAGAGATACACTGATATTATATAAACACTGACATAGACATTGAGTGGAATTGATTTTCATTACAGATCTGAAATGTGATTACACGCTGTCGGAAGAATATCGAAAAACACACTACATGCCAGGACTGATCCTACAGGAGCTGAAAATGGCTCTGAATGAGTCAAAAGAAACACGGAGAGGTGCAATAAATGTTCTCAGAGATCTGTTTGCAAAACATGCATTTGATGAGAGATATACTAAACCAGTAAGTGTATTTAGGTGCAACACCATTGTAACTACTGGGAAGAATAAAAAGCACCAAACTCCCTAAGTTTTGACAAGTAAAACTGTTTTACTCTTTAGTAAAGAAGAACAGTGGACATTAGTTCTTAAATATCAGTGTAATCTTGAAACGAAAATGTGTAAACTTGAAATTTCTTCATTTTGCCATGAGAGATAAGTAAAAACCTGAGAAATAAGAAGAAAAATATTATAACTAGAAATTTTAGATAAATGATTCTGTTAAATGATTCAGTGTTTTGATTTCTTGTCAGTTTTTCCAAAATTTATGAAAATAAGTTTTGAACGTAAAAAAAAAAAAAAGAATAGCAGTTTGACTCTCATAACCTTTTAATTTTTATCTTTTGTAGGCTCTTCAGGGTCGTATAGCAGCCCTATATTTGCCACTTGTCTCAATACTCCTAGAAAACAAACATAGACTGATAAAATCTGATGAAAAGTCGCCAACCCATGTGCCAGCTTCGAAGCCAAGTAGTGTCGTGAATGGGGAGACAGGTTCTGTCAAAAGTGATAGCAAACAATCATCAACGTCGGCACTTACCCCACAGTCAAAACATCGCAGCATGATCTCCATGCCCCAGCCGCAAGAAGCTTCCAAACGAGACTCATCTGTGTTCGACATGATTGCTGGCACAAAAAGTAAGAACAAGTCCCTGACTTCCATAAAATTACACCCTGATCATAAAGTTTGTTTCGGCATGATTTGTGTAGTTAATTTGGTAATATTTTAATTTGAAGATAATTTTTAATAGAAACTCTAGATATTTTTTGCATGTCTGTAAAAATTGTGTGTTCTTCCTGTGTGTAGAAAAGGAATTGTTAGCATAACAAAAGTATTTCTGTTGGTTTTAGTAGATTTTAAGGATTTTAAGAAATTACAGCACTTTGAGAATAGCCACTTGTGATTAACATGAAGACTTACAGTTTTTAGCTTACCTGAGCACAGGGTGAGCTGCTCTGATTTCCGCTTACCTGAGCACAGGGTGAGCTTCTCTGATTTCCCTCTGTCCACAGTTTTTAACTTACCTGAGCACAGGGTGAGCTTCTCTGATTTCCCTCTGTCCACAGTTTTTAGCTTACCTGAGCACAGGGTGAGCTTCTCTGATTTCCCTCTGTCCACAGTTTTTAGCTTACCTGAGCACAGGGTGAGCTTCTCTGATTTCCCTCTGTCCACAGTTTTTAACTTACCTGAGCACAGGGTGAGCTTCTCTGATTTCCCTCTGTCCACAGTTTTTAGCTTACCTGAGCACAGGGTGAGCTTCT
The DNA here is from genome assembly GCA_012932295.1 of Cyclina sinensis. NCBI lineage: Eukaryota > Metazoa > Mollusca > Bivalvia > Venerida > Veneridae > Cyclina > Cyclina sinensis. Next base: position 3,739,263 of record JAAONU010000007.1, on the reverse strand, counting down.
CTGATTTCCCTCTGTCCACAGTTTTTAGCTTACCTGAGCACAGGGTGAGCTTCTCTGATTTCCCTCTGTCCATCGTCAGTTCTCCATCACTAACATTTCTACTTGTTAACACTCTAGAAGTCACATTTATTTACCAGTATTCATGAAACTTACTCAGAAGGTTTGTCCTACGATCATCTCAGATGAGTTTGTAAATGAGGCATGTGATCACTAGACTAAATCAGAGAAGACTTGGACTCTCTAGAGGTGTTATTTTTTTTACCCAAACAGTTGCCATGAAACTTGCACTTGTTTGACCTAATGATCTCTTGTGTGAGCTAAAAACAGGGTCATGTTTGGTCAGATACTAAGTCACCAGCTCTGATCAGTGGAAAACCATGTGAAAACTGAAGAGGTCACATTTTTTACCCAATCTTCATGAAACTTGTTTCTGATGTTTTTCCAGATGATCTGGCAGACAGGTTAGAAATAGGGTTATGTAAGGTTAACATTTTTTTTTCCAAGGAGATATTGAAACTAGATCATTTGCTCTCAGGATTAAAATTAAGTTACATGACATGTAAAATCTCTGTATGACAGATTATATTTGACCAACACATTTTCAATAAGGATAGTGGTACACGTAAGTGTTATAGCGGCAATCATGGCCCTCTTGATAATTAAAATGATGGAATTTACCAGATTTTTATTGCCATTTCTTTACAAATTGAATGTTTTTATAATAGGATATACATTAAGTAGATAATTGAATACAATTTGCACTTTTTTCAGTACCTTATGGAAAAGGTAGAATACATCATAGTCAGTATTTTCTTTCTTTTCTCTAAATGTTATCCTCATATTTCACCTTTAACCAAGTTTATCATCACACATATATGGGGCTTTGGTATAGAGCTCAGTGTAGTATTTTGTATTATATTTGTTAATCCTATTTACTTTTTACCCTCATTACATAGTTCACTTATCTAGGTATTTCATTATTCATTTAAGGGGGCATTGGTTTAGGGCTCCTTATTAGCACATACCGTATACCCCCATTTAAATACCTCCCGGGGGCTATGCATTTTGCAGCCAGGGGTGGGGGGGGCAGGGGGTGCATTTATTTTGCACCAAAATGCAAAGTGCTTGAGAAATTTCTACTTCTGTGAACAGGGGTCAGCACTTTGTTTAAATATCAAAAGGCCTAGTCCCAAGCCAAGTGCCCCAGAGCCACTCACAGGGCTGGTAGGTCAGTATTTTTTTAGCTACAAAAAGCATAGGAGCATGGGCCCAGGATTGTATCTGTTTGGCAGAATTTTGCTTTTTTTCCCTTGCAGAAAAATAGAATTTAAATGCTCAGTCCTATTTTAGCGAATTCTCAACTTTTCAGAAACTACCCCTCGCTCCAATATTTCTGATACAAAAAACAAAGGAGTGACATACACCATGTTATCAGCAACGTTACATTAGAGTGACCTCCCCTGAGGTCAGTGTCTATTTTATCTTGGCACTGGTTCCCGATAACTTTCAAAGGTACTTTGTTATGACAGGAAACATTCTGCCAAATAGGTATGATCCTGGACCCGTGCTCCTATAACAAAAGTAGGGGGAGGGGGGGGGTGTTATTAGGGGGGGGGTATACGGTACTCTCTAGAAATTAAAGGTGTTTTGCCTGCCCATATTCTCCAAGTCATATTCAGACTGAGCTCTTTGGTTGATATAAGCTAGTTGGTCTTAAGAATATTTTGTATAAAGGAGTATGTATAACATACAAAATATTTTTGAGTGGAATCCCTGTTTGCCCTAGGGGGTGATACAGGGGCAATATGGAAATTGTCATACAATAATTTATAAATCTTTCTAAGTCATGAACTTTGTTTGACATGTTTCTGATTTACAAAACTTGTTTCACGAAGCTTAATCTATCATTATGCATGTTGGAGCTTCGGTAAAAAGCTCAATGTACTGCTTTATAGTATTTTTTTATCTTTTGTGTCACGTTACCACAAATCAAATGTTTATCATTCATGTTATTGGGCTGTGCTGTACATATTACTGTTCTTAACGTATTGTGTGTTTATCACATTGTAAATCTTTTAACAATTTATTATACCCTTGAACAGTCAGACTTGAGAATTGTGAAAGATTTGACATTATCAAAAAACTGATGAAGATATTCTGAATTTTTGTTTAATTTGTGTAAAACCCTTTGCTACCTGTATGATTGTCAATTATGAAAAAAGTCAGAAAAAAATCAAATGATTCAAACAGGTCCAACTGTTTTCAATGCTTTTCTGTATTGATCACAGCTGTATTTCATGCCAGATATCCCCTGTTTTCAAATAAAAACTATGTGTCACAATCAGTTATCAACATTCTGCAGTCAGTTACTATATCCATGTACATTTCATTGGTGAATGAATATTTGGTAAGGTAAAAGCATGAACTTAAAATTAGTCCTTCAGCCAATACGGTTTGTCAGTGGAAATTTATAACCCTGTATTTTTTTATTTTATCTTTTTATATTTTTTTTTTATATTAATTCTCATCTTCCAGTTCAAAACTTTTGCATGGCATAAAAAAGGTGAATTTCCAAAACTTAAAAGTGATCGATAATGTTGTTTCCTAGTATTTTGCATTGTCAGAAGCCCACATTTGATTTATTCTGTTTCACTCTGTTAATCGATTTAGGTACAATTGGTGTTGAACATTTTGTACTCCTGAATGATGTTGTATCATTTTGTTTAAGAAATATTTCCTTCCTCAACCTTAGCCAATGAAATTTCTTGTTATATTTTAAGATAAAGTTATATTTAAAATTAGGGATAGTAACAAGTACCAGTTCTAACCCTCAAGTACTCAGTTACTTTAAAGAGGCTGTACTGCAGATTTGATATAGAAATATTTTTTACATAAATTAAATATCTAGATGCCGTGAGATTATAACAACATGATATTTTACTTCAAAACTGATTATATAAGTCAAAATAGAACAAAAAAATATATATATTCGCTTCAGCCTGATTTGAACTCTGGACCCTCATGTTGACAAAATTTTACCAACGCTTATACTGTCACCACTATCATTGCATGTGTAATTATAGTTATTTACTTTAAATGTTATACAATATAGTTATACCGTCGTGTTACGGTATAGCACTATGATAGGAAAAAAATCAATTTATAATGTGATTATCTCACTTATTTTTTGTCAGTTAGTTAGTTTTTAAGCATTAGTCATGAATATTACAAGAAATTTAAATACAAGAAAACTTTCTCTTTTTTTTTTGTCATCTGGAGGCCAGCCCCTTTAAAAGATTTCTTAGGAATTTTCAGAGCATCCATATACCTAAGATTTTGGTCACAGATTCATGCATGACATCATTAACGAGTGTGAAAAGCAGTGGTCAACAAGATACTGCTTAAAATTTACAGACGAAGCTTTAAGCTTGGTTCTACATTCTCCTGTCGGTAGCAGTCAACTTTGTATACTGACGCGAGCGAGAGTTCTAAAATGTTAAACTGTTAAATGTTAAGTATTGCTGATAGTAACACATGCAATGTTTATTGCACATCCATGATCTACGTTCATTTTCTAATCTGCTGGCAAAATTTGCTGTTATAAATGGAGCTGCAAGGGAGGTAACTTGAAAGATAAGTGTTTAGCAGTTTTCATGTCACAAGTTTTGAACCCCACTGGTATCGAAGTTCTGTGATCAGCAGAGTAACTATCGCAAGAGGCATAAGGGAATTAGTGACATGATTGTTGTCACAAACACATGTCAAACTGTTGATTGCTTCGCTACCATTGTCAGTTTATACATAGATTTTTTTGCACCTTTTCAAAGATGTTTGGATTACACTTAATAGGTTTAAGTGTTTGAGAAATATATTGCAGATATAAAAAAGAAAAAAGTTTTGATTAAAAATTTTACTGAGTACTGGAGTATGAATTTTGGTAACTGATAGGAGGTTCAATTGAGTACTTGGTTTACTTGTTACTTGTTGCCATCCCTATTTAAAATTCTGGGAAATACTTTTGTTTAAAGTAACAGCATCTCAGTTTGATGTATAAGACCAACCTTCAATATTGAAGAGTATGTATTTGTAATGTGAAGAGTTCAGTCACTTAGCTCATGGCTATTCATGGAAACAAGTTATTGGCAGTCTGTTGTCCCACTGTACTTAATGTTATTGCATGGAATTGGTACTGGGAGTAACCTATGACAGGTCTTTTGCAGTTGTTATGGGTCAGAGCTTTGGTTTACATTTTGGTGATAACTTTTACTTAAATTTGCCGGCTTTTCATGATTATTTTGTTTGCTATATTCAGTGAGCATCCTTTAACATTATGGAAACAGTTCTTGCAGGTCATGCTAAGACTTCCCCATGATTACAGTAATTCTTTGAGTTCTGATTTGCATTCATACTGAAAGTCCTAGTCATGTTTGTCTTAGGGGATTTAAACCCCCAACCTGTGTGTTAAAAGTCTGATGCTACACCCCTGCACTATAACTGATCTTTTTATTGTATTATACTATTACATTTTATACAAATGTAAAAATAATCAAGAATATCATAATTTTTTATAGCACTTGGCATTTGTAAAGCTTACTGTGTATTAAACATGATTCTGCTCTATCATACTTGATATTGAGAGATGCTTGCCTAGAATATCTTTTATACCAGCTTAGTTTCATTTCTGTATTTTGAAGAAAAAGTCAGTGTAGATCTGAGATTTTTTTATATCCTAAAGACACCATTTTATTCTAAAGACATCATTTTACTCATGTATTTTAATAGTTTATGTGTTATGCATTTTGTCTTGGTCATTGCTAGGGCTTAGGATGTCAGCTTCAGACATCTTAATAAAAAAGAGCTGACACATATTTACTATGTGAAGGACTTTGTAATAGAAATAAATTTTGAAATTTTGTGATATACATTTCTGTTAAGTATTCAGTTACGGTTGAAAATAATTTCAGTATTACATGAAAATGTATGTTCAAGTCCAAATTTGTCTCCAGTTTTCTTTCTAATTAATATTGACTGCAACTTTTTCCGTTTGAATATTTCCTCAAGATTATTAACAAAACTCTTGTCTTTTGCCTATAGAAAATTTATTTGAATATGTTTGCTTTTTCTAGGTCACCTTAATGTTGAGGACCTGAAATCACAAGTGACGGGTTCCTCTACATCTCTGGCTAGCTCAGGGTCCTCAACAGACACCAAAACAGACACAAGCAAAGAGAAAGAGAAGGGTCATTCAAGGTAAGTGAAAATACATCATACTGAGAATATCTCAAACCTCATGTAATATCTCATACCTCATGTAATATCTCATACCTCATATAATCTCATGTCTCATGTAATATCTCATTTCTCATATCTCATACAGTACGCGCCAGGAGGAACTCACATTTTCCGCTTTATTTCGCGGACGCGGAAGAAAAAAATATCCGCCGCGACATCGAGGAAAAAAACGGAATTCCTCGATGTCTCGACATCGCGAAATATCTCGGCGATATTTGACGACCAGCGCGAAAATAATTAGGGTCATAACTCACCTGGATAAGCTGAACATTTAGTGAAATGACCGTAATGAAACTGTGCATTTTACGTCTGCCAATTCTGTGACATTTGGTAAAATTAAAACCAAATTTCTAATACATTTGCTGTGCTTACGTCGTTGAAAACGCTCGTTATTGTATAGTAAAATCGATCAATAATTTTGTCAAGCGCATAGACGATACAGATGTTGCAGTATGGTTTACATGTTGTATGTTTTCTTTCAATATAGGAATGCAGTTTTACCACGTGTAATTCGGAAACCAGTCAATTTATTTTCTGAAAATAGGGTCAGCTGTTCCGAGAAGCAACAATTACTTTCGGTTTTGAATTGTCATTCCTTCCGTTAACAAATACGAGCATTCGTAAACAAATGCATCAGAATGAGAGTTTAATACATTTAAATGATATTTTCAAGCGTAAAATCCACGGAAATGCGTGTAATGAGGAACTTTGTGAGCCTCGATACGTCAATTCTTACCTGTGAAAAAGTTCGCGGAACCATTTAGCGGACGTCCGCCGCGATATTTGGTGACCATGTCCGCGGCGATGATCCTCGAAATGCGGCGGATTTGGTCGCGTTTTAAGGAATGGGTAGTCCGCGACGACCTTAAGGAAAATGAGAGTTCCTCCTGGCGCGTACTGTACCTCATGTAATATCTCATGTCTCATACCTCAGGTAATGTCTCATAACTCATGTAATCTTTCATACTGCATGTACTTTCTCATACCTCATGTACTTTCTCATACCTCATGTTTTATCAGATGTCTCATGCCTCATGTTATATTTCATACCTCATGTATTGCCAAAAAAATATAAGCCAAGAAAATGGATGTGATTTCATTTTCATAAAGATCATAAAACCATGATTATAAGAATACAGAAAAACAATTGTAAAAGTTCTGTCAATAATAATTGTGAATTGATGCCATAACAGCCTAGAAAAGCACAAAGGTCATTCAAGATAGATATATACTAAATTAACACAAATTGGGGAAAAAAGTAAATGCATCCCATAGGTTTATACAAAGAAAACTTCACTAGATAGTTACTAGTAATAAATTTTATCTTTTCTTTGAAAATGTTCTGTAAGATCCTGATTTTATCTTAGGTGAAAGATTTTCAGTTGATTTTTTAAATCAAGATCAAGCTGTAATTCATTGTTACAGATGAAAATTTGTTCATTCTCATTGGAGAAAGACACACACCATGGATACCTAACATTTTTGTCACTTTTTAAAATTTCCTGAATCTTTTTCAACTCGGGTGAAATCACATGGATGCTTCCATTGTCGTCATAGTTACAAACAAGCACTGTACCATCCTGTGATACACTTAGTCCTCGAACATCTAATAGACCCTCATCCTCATAAGTTGCTACGATGTTGCCATCAAAATCAAATTTAAATACTTTGGCTTTTCCAAAAAGAGGACTGTCCGTAACATAAAATGTCTTTGAGTCATGTGACAAGGCTATACCCATTAGGCAATCCCAGGTGGAATGGGTTATTTCATTAATCATCTCTCCATTGATGTTAAGAATTTCCACATGATCATGGTATAGAATGAGTAAATTTTCATCATTACCCACAACTCCTTTACACTCGCTACTGACTTTCATCTCTTTAGCAGAAATAAACTGGCTGTTTTCTGAAAAATTCAGAAATACAATTTTCTTTTCATCTGGAAGTGTGATTGCTAACACATTGTCTTTAACAACTGCTACACTGCACGGCTCACTGTTAAACCTGTATTTATGAATTATCTCCCTTTGTTTAACATCCACCACTTTCACACTTTTGTTACCAGCATCAGCTAGTGCCATAAGATTTGGAGAAACTAGAGCACAAGCATATAACTTACAGTCTGAAGAATCATCTAGTGTCTTTATATCAATCTCACCTTCAAACTCCAGCTCTTTATTGTCATTATTATTCTCTTCCGTTTCTTCTTTTGCCTTCAACATTACATTTTCTGCTGCACCCATTTCATCAGAGGGTTCTTTCATTCCTGCTAAATTGTCGTACTTTTCCTTTATTGTTTTCTTCAGAATATCCAAAGTTTTTGTTCTCTTATATCACCGTGTTGTCCTACTCTTATGATATCTTTTTCTTTTGTTTACCTTTTTTATACTGACACTTGAAGGTTATGCCAATATATATATTTTATATCCTTTTTATTTTTTTCATCTGTTTCTCTTTCTTATTTCCCCAATATACTCTCAAAAATTCCTTTACTTTTTCATTTGTTTTTCTTCTTTCCTTCCTTTATTACTGTTGCTTGGTTACTACTGTCTTATTTTTGTCAGTATTACTTCAGTGTCTCTCAGTTATGATTTCACTTCCCCAGTCAGTTTGTCTGCGTAGTTTTTTTCAACCTGTTTCAGTTCTGCATGGCTTAAGACTACTCCACCATTGTCAGCACATTGATCACTCTCACCAAGTCCTGCTGTCAGTTCAAATTGAAGGAATATTCCACTGTATGAAAATTTACAGTTATGCAAACAATATATTTGATAACTTATCAAAACAGTATCTTAAAGTTAAAAGACAGGTAACTATTTGCTTCATAATTGAAATTAAGGTGAAACCTGTAATCAAGAGACATGTACTTGACAAATGTGTTTAAAGTCCATTTAATGACTAAATTGTCATCACTGTAAATGCATTTAGATTTTAGCGAGTTATTTTTGTTCCAAGGGGCATTTTTATAACTGTATTTTGCAATTTGATCAGACTGATGCTTTTAGGATGGTAACTTACACTAACTTGCGTGTTTTTATACTTTAAGTAAACAGGGTTGTTATAGATAATTATTACTCTGTAAATTTGAAGAGGTACAATGTACTAGCCAAACACTTCCTTGTTGACTGTATGAGCTTGTGTAAATGTGTGAGTGGTACAGTGCACTCTCAAAGAAATGGACACTGAAGAAACAAAATCTATTGTATTGGTTGGAAAAAGTTATCTCATATTGGAAGGATGCATCTGTAAGACCAGAATTAACACATTAATGCCTAGCGACTTCAAATGTAGACATAAGCTAACAATGCAGACCCAGATCAGGCACAGGGATATGCGGTGTCTGTTCAGGATCTTCAATGCAGACCCAGATCAGACACAGGGATATGCGGTGTCTGTTCAGGATCTTCAATGCAGACCCATATCAGACACAGGGATATGCGGTGTCTGTTCAGGATCTTCAATGCAGACCCAGATCAGACACAGGGATATGCGGTGTCTGTTCAGGATCTTCAATGCAGACCCAGATCAGACACAGGGATATGCAGTGTCTGTTCAGGATCTTCAATGCAGACCCAGATCAGACACAGGGATATGCGGTGTCTGTTCAGGATCTTCAATGCAGACCCAGATCAGACACAGGGATATGCGGTGTCTGTTCAGGATCTTCAATGCAGACCCAGATCAGACACAGGGATATGCGGTGTCTGTTCAGGATCTTCAATGCAGACCCAGATCAGACACAGGGATATGCGGTGTCTGTTCAGGATCTTCAATGCAGACCCAGATCAGGCACAGGAATATGCGGTGTCTGTTCAAGATCTTCAATGCAGACCCAGATCAGGCACAGGAATATGCGGTGTCTGTTCAAGATCTTCAATGCAGACCCAGATCAGGCACAGGGATATGTGGTGTCTGTTCAGGGTCTTCACTGTTTGCATAAAGGACTTTCTTCAATAAGTAGCATCAAATTGAAAATTTATACCTGAGAAACACTTAAATGAAAATGAACTTGTCCAGCAGACAAAGATGGCATAATCCATTAGGGATAAATGGGTAAATGCTAATGTGTGATTCTGATTTCCAGCTTTGGAAAAAGTTTTTTATTATCATTTGTCACTGTTAATTAGTGGTCAGGCATTTATGGCTACATAATAGTTAAAATAGAAATGACCACTGGGGTTTCTTAGTAGAAAAAAATCCTGCATTATTAGGATAAGTTTAGGTGAAAATAGCTAAATTTGCCAAATTATCAGCTCTTTTCTGATTTTTCCTTTTGTACTTGAGGATGCAAATTTCAACAACTTTGCCCATAAGATTTTTAATTTTAACAGATGTTTCTGTTACCGTTTCGTTCCTTGACTTTTATTTAGTAAACATGTTATCTTGTTAAGTTTAGTATCTAGGTGGTAAAGATATTAATTTGCTAAAGATTGATAACCAAGTTACAGTGAACATAACTATTAAATCTAAACTTTATCTGGCTCCCTAGTGGGTTTTGACAGAAAGTTAAAGATAACAAGTGTATGTATTAAAATAATATTATGGTTCACAAACTAACACCTGCCGCCCATGTACATGGAAATTCTACTATTCATACAGCCATTGAATTTAGATAAAAAGTTTATTAAAGAAACAGGATGTAATACTGTTATTGCTGCTGTAAGTGTAGATGAAACAGTATCATTTTATGTGAAACATAATATTTTTGCCAACAGATTTTTTTGGTATCCTGAATTGTTACTCTTGTTTACTTTTGGGGAGAATTACCTGTAAGGATTTTAACCCTTTCCTCCATATATACTCCTTTATGGCTGGGGCAAACAGTGTAGATCCAGATCAGCCTGCACATTTGTGCCTGATTCAGATCAGCCGGCACATTTGTGCCTTGATCCTGATCAGACGTGCCGCCTGATCTGGATCTACACTGGTCGCACATCCATAAAAATGCGTATATATGGAGTAAAGGGTTAAAGAAGGCTTGCCACTGCTTTATTTCTATGTTGATGCCTGTAATTTTACATATTTCTGATATTTATAATCAACATAATTTAATTATTCATGTCTTTACAGGCAAAGTTCTATAACAACTCTAACTGCTGGGGTAGGAACATCCTCACCAAAAGTTTACCAGTACCAGAAACTAGATGTCACAGAAATCAAAGATCTGCTTGTTTGTTTTTTGCATATACTCAAATATCTACCTGATGGTATGAATATTGCTTTTACTTTTTACTTTAAAGATGAAAATCAAGAAAGCTGGTTTCTGTGGAAGATTGCATTTTTTTCTGGACCAGTATTTTGGAAATAAAGTTAGGCTTATATTCTTGCCTACTTGGGAAAAGTTGGCAGAACACCTGACTTGCAATGGTAAAAAGCAGCAGGCTTATTCGATTCAAACCCTGTTCTTGGTATAAGATTTCCTGAAACCTATAACAGAAAGAGACATCTTTTTCTAATGACAAAAAAATGGTTCTTTAAGGTTTTGTATGAAGTGATATTAAACAAAGTATACTTACATTAGAAGATGCTTATTGTCATTAAACTGTTGATCATAATTATACCTAGTATGAAGTTTGAGCCCAGCTGTCCACCAGTCTCTCTATGTGATTTCCCATGAAGGATTGGATTCTAATGCTTGTAGTTTGATAACCTCAGGTTCAGTAAGATAGCAGTCTTAGTAACAGTAACTGCATTAAGGTAGAATCTATCAACAGGAAACCAAAACTTGCATTAAAGATCATAAATTGGAGATTATTTTCAGAGTTTGCAGATATTGCTTCTAAAATGTTGTCCGTTTCCATAAAATTGTTAAATTAAATGAAATATTTTATTTTGTATTACAGATATATTGCTAGGCTGGTTCAACAACTCCTCAGAATATGATATTGTGGACTTCTTTTCATTGCTGGAGTAAGTCATTATAGAATTTACATAATCAGCATTTACACACTTGTCATTATTTACTCTAATTATTATTACTATTACTTGTCATTATTATTACTCAAATTGTCACTTTGACAGTGCCACAACCAGTTTAAAAGTTTGTTCTTCATCCCTGCTCTGAAGATGCTGTTAGGTGTGAAGAAAGAAACGAGTCACCGACAGCTATTATACAAACAATTGTCAACTTCAGGTTGCTGATTGAAATTAATTAAGAATCTGTCATGTAGGGACCGACGATTTCCTTCTACATTGTACATCCCTTCAATACAGCTGTTACTATAACACATACTTTAGGTAATGTTACATCTGTAGTTTGACACAGATGATGAAATCAGTGTTTCAAAGTATGTATGACTCAGTCTTGAATTAGACTGTACAGTGAGATCTCTGATGCTTTTTCAGGTTATGCCTAGATCACTTCAAGTACCTTGGAAAGAAGAAGATTGTGACCTTGAGTGTGATAGGTGACAGTAGCATGGGTCGCAAAGGTCACTCTTTACCTTCAAACAGAAGATCAGCAGCAGTACCCCTACCTAACGGCAGTCTCCCACCCACCCTACGCAGCGTCAGTCAATATGGCGATTACCCTAACGAGCCCATGTTTCATAGTATGTGTTATATCAATAAAAAACATTTTATTCACTAACCACTAACTATGTACATATATATCATATTAACAACTACATTTATCCTGGACTGTTAAACAAAGAGTTTAATTTAGCTTGATAATTCAAGATACTCAAACTAAATTTCAGTTTTCTTAAGACATCTGTTGTCTTGGAATTAATTGTAGGAGAGATAGAACATGAACTGTAATTGCACCTACTTTACAGCTTGGTTCACAAGAGTAACAATTCTTTCTTAAATAATATGTCATTGACAAATGACATAGCCCAGCATCCTATGTCAGTAGATCTAAAATGTGTATAGATAATGACAAAAGTTTTCATCAGAGAATGGGTAAAAAAGATAATTGGATATTAATTGACCATCTTTTAACTGTAGGGATTTATTTACAGAGGATTGTGTCTTTAATTGCTTTCATACCTTTTACAATGCAGCAAGGGAAATTGAAGAGATGGGTAATTTAAGTTTATGTTAAAAATTCTGATCTTATTGTGAAATTTGCCAAGCATGTGTTTTTCTTTTTTTTTATCCAATTTTTTGTTCAGTGGTTTTCTTTTAATGGACATATTTCTGTGTATTTACCATGAATTGAATAGGTTATAACTTGAGTCAAAAAAAGACCATTCTGCATAAATATGTCAAGGTTTATCTTCAGATGCTTGTAAAGCTCTCTTTTCCTTGCTTGTATGTTTAAAGTTTGGCTCTAAATGTCTTGTTAGACCAATAATATATAACTGATACATTTTGTTTATTTCTCTCAGAAGGAAGACTGTATTCTTAGTGTAAGTTTGAGGCTAAATAGAAAAATTCATATGATATAGATGATAGAGAACATAGTTACCAACTGGGTGTTCTGTATAGTTTAAATTCAGTGAAGCCTCAAACTTATTTAGTCTGTGTCATAAATCTACTCTTGATTGCATGTACTCCTGTACCAAGGTATGTCAGTTTCTGTCAGTTTGTAACATCGTATCATTATATGTATAGATTTTGATAATTCTTTGCTGGGATAATAAGTACCAAGTCTACTTGTGCATGTCATTTTTGTGTTCCAATGTAATGAAGTTTTACTGAGTTATGGCCCTTTGATGTTTTTTTTTACATATAAAAGATAAAAAGTTTGTCCAGTGTATGTTTCACTGTGCTTTTTTCAGCAATTATGAATTGGAGTATAATCAAACTTCTTTAGTACTTAACCCAGACTTGCATGTCCTTATCATTTAGTGTTTGTATGTCCTTATCATTTAGTGTTTGTATGTCCTTATCATTTAGTGTTTGTATGTCCTTATCATTTGACCGACGTCACGGGAAAAAGGGCACTCGGGCATATCGTATACTATTGAAATAATATGAATTGAAAATCAGCAAAAATGGCAAAATGTTTGTACTCATCCAATCTAAAATTAAAGTGAAATATTGATAGCCTGAATATTGTCCTTCACAAAAATGACTATTTTGTATCAAATTTCTTGATTACCATTACCATGGCAACAGTTTTTTGGGGACAGTTCTTCCTTGTATAAAATTATATCAACTGAACAAAACACAATTTTTAATGATAACAATAATATTTTTGTAAAAATGTTGGATACACTGAAAAGGTATAGAATCTTAAAAATAAAATAAGTAAAATTTAAGTGTCTGAAATATGCCATGTTAATCTTATTCCAACTAGAACGTAGATATAATCTGACGTCAAATTATGGTATGTGACATCATTTTAAAGAACATCAAATTTGCCCATGATGTTCCTCTTAAACATAAAAGTACGTCGTATTTGCACTATGCAGGAAGCTGAAATTTTCAGACATTAATTTTGGGATATCATTTGTTCAAAAAAAGTAAAAAGGTCAGTTTCCAAAAATTATGTCGGAGTGCCCTTTTTCCTGTGTCGTTGGTCATTTAGTGTTTGTATGTCCTTATTATTTAGTGTTCATATGTCCTTATCATTTAGTGTTTGTATGTCCTTATCATTTAGTGTTTGTATTCCCTTATCATTTAGTGTTCGTATGTCCTTGTCATTTAGAGTTTGTATTTAGTTCTGCTGATTCTTTTGCAGGATGGTTTAGTTTTTAGCTCACCTGAGCACAAAGTGCTCAAGGTGAGCTTTTGTGATCGCCTGATGTCCGTCGTCCATCCGTGCGTCGTCAACTTTTTCTTCAAACAACTTCTTCTCCTGAACTGCTGGGCCAATCTTGCTGAAACTTGGCAGGAATATTACTTGCATAAAGCTTTACCAAAATTGTTCAAATGGTTCAGGTCCATTGCATTTCTAGGCCACAGGAGCTAAAAATAGATTTTCAAAGTTGGAACTTTAAAAATCTTCTTCTCCAGAACTACAAGGCCTGGAGCTTAGATATTTGGTATGCAGCATTGTCTAGTGGACCTTTACCAAGTTTGTTCAAATCATGACCCCTGGGTCAAAAATGGCCCTGCCCCAGGGGTCACTAGTTTTACATAGTAATATATAGGAAAAACTTTAAAATCTTCTTGTCTGAAACCACAAGGCCTAGAGTTTAGATATTTGGTGTCCAGCATTGTCCAGTGGACCTCTACCAAGTGTTCAAATCATGGCTCCTGGGTCAAAAATGGCCCAGCCCCGGGGGTCACATGTTTTACATAGAGTTATATAGGAAAAACTTTAAAAAATCTTCTTGTCAGAAACCACTAGGCTCAGAGTTTAGATATTTGGTGTGCAGCATTGTCTAGTGGATGTCTATCAAGTTTGTTCAAATTATGTCCCCTGGGTCAAAATTGGCCACGCCCCAGGGTTCTATTGATTTACATATAGTTATATAGGAAAAACATGAAAAATCATTTTTCTCCGAAACTAATAGGACTAGACCTTAGATATTTGGTTTGGAGTATTGTGTTGAGAACCTTTACCAGTATTGTTTATATGTTGGCCCCAGGGTCAAAATTGGCCCCGCCCCGGGGGCCCTTAATATGTAAAAAAGGCAATCTTTAAATTCTTCTTACTGGAAACCTCAATGCCTACAGCTTAGATATTTGGTATGCAGCATTGTCTAGTGGATGTCTATCAAGTTTGTTCAAATTATGTCCCCTGGGTCAAAATTGGCCACGCCCCAGGGTTCTCATGGTTTACATATAGTTATATAGGAAAAACATGAAAAATCATTTTTCTCCGAAACTAATAGGACTAGACCTTAGATATTTGATGTGGAGTATTGTGTTGAGAACCTTTACCAGTATTGTTTACATGTTGGCCCCAGGGTCAAAATTGGCCCCGCCCCGGGGGCCCTTAATATGTAAAAAAGGCAATCTTTAAAAATCTTATTACTGGAAACCTCAATGCCTACAGCTTAGATATTTGGTATGCAGCATTGTCTAGTGGACCTCTACCTAGTTTGTTTGAAAAATGTCACTGGGGTCACTATTGGCCCCGCCCGAGGGGTCACAAGTTTTAAATAGCAGTACAGAAGAAAATCTTTAAAAATCTTCTTGTCTGAAACCACAAGGCCTAGAATTTTAAAATTTGGCATGAAGCAAGCTTTATCAAGCTTTTTGAAATTATTAGATTAGGTTAAAGGTCACGGAGGCTAAAAATAGATTTATCTACTGTACCTCATAGAGCCTTCATTTATAGACCAATATCTTTGATATTCAGTATATAGGTTCCTTGCATGGACGTCTACCCATGGGTAGGGTTTGAGGTCACTGGGTCAAGGTCAAGGTCACCATAGCTTATAATAGATATTTCTACTTTCTGTCATAGAGCCTTTATTTATTGACTGATATTTTACATATTTGGTTTGTAGGCACTTACATATTTTCAATTAAAAAATGAAATACTGCTTAGCAGCAAACCTACAGCCAAAGTACTCAGGTGAGTGATCCAGGGCCATCATGGCCCTCTTGTTTGTGTTTATCTATAAAATGGTTCAGTTATACTGCTGAGTTAACTTTCCACAGAAGTTTGAGTTTTGAAATTTTCAGCCAAATTTATTTTTATATTATGGCAGTACTGTCAATGTGGAAAGTAATGTGTCAAAGCAGTATCAGTGGGTATTCATCGACTTAAGTGATAGATCTTATTTTAGAAAAAAAAAGCAAAGATGAAAAAGGTGATAACACGATAAGTTATAATCACATTAGTATTTTCATTTAATATTACTTAAATCAAATATTCAGTATAATGATAATTTTTGTTGAAATCATGCATGAAATTTGGTTAATCAAAAGTAAATGAAATTAAGATTAAGATCATAACATAAATTACTTCACATGGTGGAAAGAGATAATAACCGAAGTGTAAAAGTTCCAGAAAAGCACTAATAACATTTCAGAATCTGTTTTTTTTTACAGTGACCACTTCATCTGAGGCAGATGCCATGATGAGGGCATTATCAGAGGCCAACATGGCAACAGAAACAGGCCTCATTATTCTAGATGTTCTTGTTGTTTACACCGACAAATTCAAGGTGACAAAAGACATTTCGAACAATATCTTATAATGTTCTCTGTTTGTAGTGCTTAATGTTTGAAGAGATGCCCCATACAAGATTGATTTCAGTTGTTCCTTCCAAACAGTTTTAAGCCTTGTCTTGTGTGGTTAGTTCCCAATTAGTTTTCCTAAATAAAGTAATAAAATCAGTTGTTTTATGTGATAAAAAATTCTGGAAGCAGTCATTGTGTAAAGTATTTGAGTTTATCTATCATCAGAACCAGTTGCCAATATGACTGACGCCGCTGCCTGAGTTGAGTTACTTTAGGTTTCGGGAATAGTGCAAGATACAGAAAGCATCTGATACATGGGACCTTGATTTAATGTCTCATCTGAAATACATTTAGTAATGTTAGTGGAAGAGTGAGGGATTGAACTCTCAACCCCTTGATTACTAGTCCAGCCTGTTACCATTGGACTACTGATCAAATCTATGTGCTAAGTAAGTGAAGGGGATAAGATAAGAAGTGGCCTGGCTTTGTTGTTTGAACACTTCTCTTCAGCATTGCCACTACATAGGAGGACGGGGTAGTTAATTTAGCAGCTGCTCTTTGGAAATGCATGTACTGGACCCCTGAGTTGGTAGAAAAATTCTTTCCAGCAACTGGTTGGTAACAAAACTTGAACAAGAGGTTTTGAATCTGTTAGTACAAGTCATTAACAACAGAAATTGATTTAAGATGAAATTCAGTTCTGTTTTGTATGGATGAGCAGAGCCTTAAATTTAATCATTTTCTTTTAAATTCCATTTTCAAAATATACAAATTTATTGCTCACTTTTGTTATAAGACAACTCAAAAGGTCTATAGTTTGATTGCTATGGTTGCAGAGTGAACTGGCTCACAGAGATGGTGACAACACACTGATGATGACAGTGTTTGATTTATACCTGTCCTTCCTGAAAACCAGCCAATCAGAAACCTTACAGAAACACGTATTTGCTGTCTGGAGAAGCTTTATAAGAAAGGTAGGTTTCATATTATTCAGACAGGTAAATCGCTAAGAAAATTAACGTCTTTATAAGCCAAAGAAATACAATTGATAGGCTAGTTATATTTGAACTTTTCTGTACATTTAAGGATAATTTCCAGATTTAGTACATAATTACTTCTTAGAGTAATCACTAAATATCAAAATAAAGTACCTTTATTATGTTCATTTTGGTTTGTGTTCTTTTAACTTTGTTTATGACACAAACATTTTTTTCGATCAATGTAAACTTATATAATAAGAAATACGGAAAAGCTGCAAAGTTTTTGTTAGAAATTTATTTCAGTTCAGTAGAGATTTGAAATACTTGAAGTCTGGTAAAATATATTCCTGAATTATTATATATATTATTGTGGTAATGCTTTATTCATATGAGATATAAGTGTCTTGTTCTCAATAATTCCTTTCCTTAATTTCTTTCAGTTTCCCAATGTACTGTTTAAAGGAGATGCCACATTGTGTGGAAAACTGTGTTATGAGGTATGCATTTCTGTTTCATATTCAAAGTAAAAGTCACAGAAACTTAGTGCTGTTGGTAGCATGGAGTTCATCAGAGTTCTTTCTTGGTTTTATACAAACAAGTAACATAACAAAGGACCATTTCTCCAAGTTTTTCAGCTAAAATTGAAGAAATGAACTGTTTTCTGTCAACACATTGAAACTTTAAAATTTCCATTGTAAGATGTGGCCTGTGTATAAAGTTCTGCCAGAAAATTCTGGTAGACTTGAGGAAAATCAGGAATACTTCAGAAAAATGTGTTAGGGTACCATTTATGGATTACTGCCACAGTTGTAAATTGAAGCTTCTGTGATTTTTTTATTTTCAGTCAGTATTTTGCTAAAGGTATTCTTTTTAACTGTGAGTTATTATGATTATCCAACAGGTTCTACGGTGCTGTAACTGTAGGTTAAAGTCCACTCGGAGAGAGGCTTGCATACTTCTGTATAACTTGATGAAGGCCAACTTTGAATTCAGTAAAAAGAAATCATTCACACGTGTTCATCTACAGGTAAGAGAAATTGTTGAAATAAAACTGTTCCATCATTAAGTATTAGGAACTATATTCACCAGCCTAGCCTGTCTTGTATTTGATGGATTGGGGAAAACAATGTCATGATAAGTTTTAAGTTAGTACAAAGAATTGCAGTTGGAAAGTGAAAACCAAATAAAAAAATACTTGAATTAAAACTGCATGAAAAATTAATCAGCATCTATTTGCCAAAAGAAACTGGTCTTAGATATACTTGTTACGTTTTTTGTGATCTAATTACAGCTGATATCTCAAAAGTTTATAGCTTTTGGCCTCTTATGCTCAGTGGTAAAAGTGTGGAGTCTTTATTTTTTCTGTACGGAAAATTGCCAGTATTATATTCCTATATGTACCATTGGAGCGGGGTTAGTGTTATCCAGTATTATGTAATTCTATGTTTTGATTGGCTGTTAGAAGATCCGATTATTGCCGAAGCATTACGTAGTTTTATGATGTGCTACCTGCTGAATCAATTTGCGAAGTTGTGTTATTCCGGAAATCCTCGGAGAGAATCACATGACTGTCTGGTAATAGTGTTTAGGAACATTGAATGCTATTGTTTTGAAATCTATTAATAGTAACAAGTAACTGATAAGAGATACAGGTAATTTTTTGAAGGTTGGCAAAAATATGGCGGTTGATAAAAATGCAAAACATAGTAATTTTGTAATTACAGTATCAAAGTCATTTTTCATCAAACAGTTTAATATTTTATGTCATTGAAAAAGTCTGTAAACTCATATTTTACATATTTAAAAAATAATTGTCAAAACTGTTTACTTTTTTGTTTGTAAATGGTTTAACTTAGTGCATCTAAGCTGCTAGAAAAATGCTGAAAAATGCTGAAACGACAGGTATAAATTAGTTTAGTTTTCTTTTTTAAAAGCAAAAATTCAAAATCAGCTTATATTTTCAAAATATGAATTTAAAGAGACTTCAGATGATGTAAAATGATACAATGTTTATGTTTAATGTTAAAAATTCTGTCAGGTTTCCGGTCGTACTTTGAACGACAGTGACTGTGTCTCACCTGGTCTTTATGTTGAATTATATCAAAGTAATCAAAGGATGGTCATAGTTTATTATCATAATTGATATTACAAGTATATTTGTTATTCTATTCAAGCATGTTTGTTATTCTGTTTAAGCATGTTATTCCATAAAAGTCATGTTATTTTGTTACTTAACAAAACAAACAAAGTTTCAATATCATAATTACCACCATTAACATCAAGAGATATATGGACAAATATGTTGTTGTTCTTCTTAAAAAAATGTACATTACCTAAGTTATAATATGTCTGAACAGACAGGTCTTCAATTTAAAGATATATATTAAATTTCTTTTATTGGCATTCGCAAACAAAATAGAGTGCTGTAGATTAAGTTTCCTTAAAAATACAGTGAAAAACCGTACACTCAAATGGACTCAGGTCCATTTGAATTTTCCTTGTTAGTGTTGAAACAAAGCCAGGGGGTAAGAAGATATTGCATGATTTGTAATACTTGTCTTTGGACAGATGGGTTACATAAGCATTTACAGTTTCATTGGTGGTATTTGCCTGTTGTGACTTTGACCTTTGAGGTAAGGTTAAAAGAGACTATTCAGTTCTAGGTCCCTTATTATTTATCATTTACATAAATGATCTACCTCTTTATATAGATAATAACTCAAATATTGACATGTTTGCTGATGACACTACCTTATCATCAGCTGGCAAAACTAGTACGGAAGTAAGGGATACTCTTCAATCACAGCTTAATGTCACTAAAGCTTGGTGTGATAAAAATTCCATGATTCCAAATCCACAGAAAACTAAAATCATGTACATATCTGCTTTAAATAGAAGGAACATAAATACAAATAATATTGATAATACCAATATCTTTCTGAACAATCAAGAACTTAATCAGTCTGACAATGAAAAACTTCTTGGTGTACAGGTTGACAATAATCTAAATTGGAAATGCCAAATAAATAACATTTTGAAAAAATGCAACTCTCTACTACATCTATTATTGAGGATAAAGTACTGCCTAAACTTAGATTCCAGAAAACTTTTCTTTAACGCTTATATATTGCCACACCTTGATTACTGTTGTACTATATGGGGATCATGCAGCCCAGAATTACAAAATAAAATATTAAAATTTCAAAAAAGAGCAGCACGTATCATACTTGATAAACCATTTGATACACCATCAAAAGAGCTATTTGTGCAACTTAATTGGATGCCTTTTGCAGACAGAGTAATTTATAAAAAATCTATCCTCATGTACAAGTCATTAAATAAAGCTGTTCCTGATTACTTAAGTGACAAATTTAAGAAATGTCCAAATTCAGCACGTCGTTCAGCTGCTAATGAGCTTTTAGAAGTACCAAAGCCCAATCTGGAATTTTTTAGAAAATGTATATCCTACTCAGGGCCAAAAATCTGGAATGAAATCCCTCTCTCTATACGACAAGCGAAAAATATCACCGCCTTCAAAAAGATGTATTTATCACGGAAATTTTCAAATGCAAGAATACAAGAATTTTAATGATCATTTTGTCAGACTTATTGATATAAAAAATGTTTAAATTATTTCATAACTGTTATTTTATAGTAAAACATAAATCTTATTACTGCTACTCATTGCCATTTGTTAATACATATTTCTATTATTTGATTGTACTTATGTATATGTAAATATGTGTAAATAGTTATGTGGACCATAATGAAAATTGTACTTCATGCAATTATGTTATCCACTATAAATAAAGTCGTTATTATTATTATTATTATTATTATTATTTAATTGATTGGATGCCCCTTTCTTTCACAGGTGATTATATCTGTGGCCCAGCTGATAGGAAACGTGGTTACTCTTAGCAACTACAGATTTCAGGAGAGTCTGGCACTCATCAACAGCTATGCTAACTCTGACAAAACCATGAATGTAAGTTTTATACTTCTGTGTGAGGTCTAAGATGTGCTGAAAGAAATATAAATTATTTATTATTATTTTTTTTTTTTTTCATTTTTCTTGCCTAATTGAGTGATATTAGGCATTCTTGCTGTTTGTCTGTTGGGAAGGTCTCCATAACTTTTTAAATCCAAGTGTGTTTCTACAGATTCACAGGTTTTTCCACATGTGTAGAAATTGTTCTTAACTTAAAAGTACAACAGTAAGAAATACAGTATAACCTGCCCTAACGGTCACCTTATATCGGCGGTCACCTGGTGTCAACGGTCAATTCATGACGCTCCCGTCGAAAATCCTTCTAAATAACACGTTAATTAAACGGTCACCTTATGTCTGCGGCCAGCGGCCACACTAACTGCATTCAATTTGCCAAAATTCAACCCGATTTAGCGGTCACGTATTGTCTGCTCAAGGTGTGAATATATTTTGACAAGCCCTAGAATAAACGCTCGAAGGCAAACACGAGACAATACACAGTGCTTGAATGTATCAGTGTGTTAATTCGGCGACTATTTGTTTCGCATCCATTATAATGTGATCTCATTAGGTGTTGAGAAGTTTGTTTTATAATTACAAAAGGTATTGATTTCAGCGGTTAACAGAAATTAAAATAAATATAAGCACCTTACAAACATGCTTTTTAATTGACTCTATTTTTAAATCTGTCACGGAGTAAATGAAAACGAACCTAAGTAATACTATGCTTTATTCTATATCTCGGCCCGTTTGGAGAACACCTTCTTGTGCGAATCATCCCGATTACGCGGAAGGGAAAGAACTCTTAATGAATGAATTTTCGTGATTCGCCTTCAAATCAAATCAACATTTATTTCTATCTTTTAAGAATGTTTTGTTACTTTCAAAGATAAAATGTAAACTTAGAACAAAGACATTTTCAAACATGCTGTTACTGAGGCGTACGTTACTTAAGATAGCACTTGAAAATGTTTTGACTATCTTGGAGTAAAGATGAGACCGCTCGTGCCGCGATTAGAAAGTCAGTGATAATAATGATGATAATGATAATATCTAAAAGAATTTAAATGACTGCAAGATACTATTTGTACTGAATTATCATATTAAAAAGTTAATGAAGATACAACAGTAGATAGTTATGATTCTGAGTTCAAAGTAACCACATGCCTACTAGTTCTTAAGAAAGCGAGCCAACATTACCCCCTAAATAGGCGGTCACCTTGCTTAAGCAGCCAAATTAACCGTTTCCCTTTGCTGGCTGCTTAAGTAAGGTTGGACTGTACTTATTAATATAATAACTTACATGCGTAAAGGCATAATTGATGTGTATACACAAGCATTGTATGTGTACATAAATTTCCAGGTATCATACATATTTCATGTGTTTGAAACCACACCACAGGTAGTAGTTCATTAATTATACATTTTGCATCGTGAAATGCTTCATAGATGTTACTCAGACTCGAGCTGCTCTCCTTTCTAATTCCTGGATATACTTTATTATCTCCCTTGACTCCATAATAATGTATTACCATACTCTTGTTGTCTCCCTTGTTCATGTCTCATTACCAAGATCATCTCTCTTTATATAAATCCAGGTTTTATTCAGATTATGTCCTTCAATGTAGACTTGTCATAAATTTTGGATAAATTTTTATTTAAAAAATCTGATTATCTGTACTTAATGATACATCCATCAGTTGCAGAATTGTAGAAAATTTAAGGTATGTGGTTATAACTAGATCTCTCTGTAAAAGCTTAACGTTACTTCCCTTTGGTTGCATGTAATATTATCAAAATTCTTAAATCTTTTATATGAATCTTGATATTTATATACTCCTTGCTGGGGCAATGGCTTTGGCCATGGGCTTGATAAAAATACTCAGTTGCAACAACAACTTTTCCCTTCTTTAAATTCTGATAATCATTGAAGCTTTATATTTGTGCTCTGTAAAAATCCCCCTTCTTTACATGCCAAAACATCTGTAAATCGGCTGATACTACTGTTACAAGCTTCATATAATAATGTATCATTACATGTCTAATTTTGTGAGGAAATTATTTTACAAGCCTAATTTAGTTAGGACTCATTGTTCATTATACATTTAGCTTGAAGTGTATGGATATGAGGTGAGTTATGTATATAATGGATGTTGTAAGCACTTCCTTAACCCTTTACTCTATAGATACGTGTTTTAGCGCATATGCGACCAGTGCAGATCCAGATCAGCCTGCACATCCATGCAGTCTGATCAGGATCTCCACTGTTCGCTTTTATATCCATAAAAGTATTTCTGACTGAAAAGCGAACAGTGGAGATCCAGATCAGACTGCACGGATGTGCAGGCTGATCTGGATCTGCACTGGTCGCATGTGCGATTTAACACTTAACCATGTGGTAAAGGGTTAAAAGTATAAGCAATGTTGTGTGGATTAAAACCCAGAGTAATGTCCATTTTCATTTCATTACACAATGAACGGCATTCTTGTCAGAGGGTTATTAAGTGAGTCAGATTCTTTTCTGTGATAGTGTATTGAAAAATCACATATTTTTTAACCCCATGTTTCATAAGATAGAATTACCTTTGATCAACTTAATGTAACTTAATACCTCTGGAAAAAGCACAGTTTATTGTCAAGAAAGTTACTTTTATTTTGTTATTTTCATGAAATAATGACCTAAGTATTTAATTGAAATGTTTAACAGTTAAGTCTGTATTTAGAATTGAATTGACTAAAACACCAGCTAGTATTAAAAAGGTTTTTTGGCCTTTTTGAAAATATCAATTTCTTGATGGTAGACACAGAGCTAACAAATACAAGGCAGGAAATACTTGTGTGTACCTGTGCATTAAGGTAGTGGTGGTGTAATGGACCTTTTTCAACCTTTGTTTGGTTTATTGATCTGTTCTAAGAAACAAACTATCATCTAATGACAAAATTTAGACAGTATGAAACACTTTTACCTAGAGATTTAAAATGTATGAGAAGTACTGAATGCAGGCCTTGGTTGCTGTAATAGATTTGTCAAGCAAAGAAGCAAATATTACAGAATCACTGTTGTGCAGTACAGTATGTCATCATTCACAGTAACTGGAACTATACAGTTGCTAAAAACAAAACAAAACAAAAATCATCTAGTAGTATAAACCACTGTAATTGGATTACAAACATGGTACCAATTTACCCCACCCATTTCATGTTGAGAAAATTTCAAATTAAATTAGTGTGGCTTCAAATTAGCTAAAATTTATTTTTATGCTTACCAAAGGGCGAGCATATAGTTGCCACTTTGTCCGTCCCGTTCGTCTGTTTGTTCGTCCGTTTGTCCATCCATCCATCATAATTTTGTCAGGAGCATAACACAAAAACTATGAGAGATATCAAGACCAAACTTGATAGGTAGTTAGATCTCATTAAGGAGCAGTGCAGTGCAGAAGAACCTTAACTCTTGCTGTATTATTTTTTGAGTTATTGCCCTTTGAAATTTCTCATACTTATTTTTTGTCCGAGGCATATCTCACAAAGTATAAGAGTTATCAACTTGAAACTTTATAAGTAGATAGATCTCATTGATGAGCAGTGCAGTGCACAAGAAACATAACTCTTGCTTTATTAATTTTTGAGTTATTGCCTTTTAAAATTTCTAATACTTATTTTTTGTCCAGGGCATATCTCACAAAGTATAAGAGATATCATCATGAAACTTTATTGGTAGATAGATCTCTATGAGGAGAATTGCAGCGTGCAAGAACCATAACTCTATTTTGCATAATTTAGGAGTTATTGCCCTTTGTTATTTTTCATACTTTAAAAAAAAATATGTATTAAACAATAGCCCTTTATGAATTGGCATTTATTCGGGGAGCATCCATCGGTTCTACGGATTTCTTGTTATTCTTGTGCAATTCTGAGCATTTAAGCAAAGTATAAATGAGGTTTATGGGTTTTGGAAAATTTGATTACTGAAATCATATTTTCTCAATTTTCATTTATTTGCCATGTTTTAAATATATTCAAAAGTGTCAAAACAAAGAAATTTCAATAAAAGGTAAAGTTTTAAATCCATGACTCAAATACAAACAGAAACTCAACAAAAAGTTTGCCTTGAATAGGGATCAAACCTGTGGCATTCAGTGGAAATATCTCTTACCAACACAAATTGATGGTGTTGAGTACTCTTCTTGGAGGAGGTACTGTATTGCACCCCATTAACTTTAGTTTGTTACACACCCATACTGTGAACAATAAATCTTTTTACTACATAGTAGGGAAAAAAACACATATTTTGTATTTTCTATATTTTAATTGTACTCAGGATATATAGCAAGACATGAACTGTGTTGTCTTTGTCTAGGAACATTTCTTAAAGACTTTATAAACAGTATATTGCTTGCTTTTCAAGTGTCTTCTGCTTTTAATTCATTTTGTGTCATAAGTTTCAGCTATCAGTCCTGGTACAAACAATTCTGGATGTGACCTAATTAAAGCACTCTGACATATTTATTATCTTACTTCAAGAGAAGTCATCATTGGTGGCTAGTAACCTGCATTTTAACCCTTAACCTGCTGGAACCGAAAGTGATAAGCCTTTGCCACCAGTATAGAGCCAGGCCAGCCTGCACATTCTTGCAGTCTGACCAGTCTCTATACTGTTGGTAGCTCCATTTTTGTATTTTGATATTGAAATCCCTTAAACTTTGAATGGACTGTTCAAAATTCAAAGCTGGGCAAATCCATAACAAAATTTCAGCATGTTCAGGGTTAACCCAGTGATCAGTTCTATTTAGATTTACAGATCTGTGTCAGAGTGCTTGAATTAGGTCACACACATTGCTGTTAAGCGTTTCTGTGTAACAAGTTATTCTTAGAAGGTTAATTTATTTTATGGTGTTAATAGATTTTGTTTGATCTTTTGTTTATGATTTTTCTTTCAGAAATTTGTTACAAATACAGTTTCATCATCTATTAATAGGTCTAGCCAATTCTCTTTTCCATTGCTGCTTTCTCCCACCTGAAAAGAGGATTCAAATCTATAAGATGCTTTAATATATATAGGCATACTAAAATTCTTCTAAAATTTAAACAAAAATGCTGATTTTAGTTTATAAGCAACAAACATTTTTCTTAGTTCCAGCTTTCAGCATTTGGAAAACGTTCTTACCAGTAAAATGTACAGACAAAAGTGTAGACCCAGGAAAATATGATATAATTGTAGAGACCCTTAAATGACAGAATCCTTATAAGGGCAGTAGAATGTGCCAAGCATCAGACTTAAATTAGGCTGGTCATATCTTTTCTGTTATGACAACTTAAAAAAACTGTCTAAAAGATTGTTATAGATTGCTTGAAGTGGCATTGGTCTAATAATGGCAATAAAAATGTCAATAAGAAAATCTTATTACCTTATTTCAGAAAACAAAGTTCTCACATGAGGTGAAGGATCTCACTAAGCGTATTAAGACAGTCATGATGGCGACCGCACAGATGAAGGAGCATGAGCGTGATCCAGAGATGCTCATTGACCTGCAGTACAGTCTGGCAAACTCCTATGCTAGTACACCAGAATTGAGGAAGACTTGGTTAGAATCTATGGCCAGAATACATACCAGAAATGGGAACCACTCTGAGGCAAGCTCATCTCTAAAACTTTTCTGATAATATTTTCCACTTCCTATTGATACAAGGCATACTTAGGTCAGAAAGTTTACAGAAGCATTTTATTCAAAGAAATAACTAGAAAACTTAATATACCTAATACTGTCATAATAAGAAGTAAGGTATTGACTGAATATTACCATGCCATCATCTGAAACATTGCCTGTGTCTGTATTCATCATCCTCACTGACTTAACTGAAATACCTCATTCAAGTGTCACTGTTGTATGTGTGTCCCACTCCTGTTTCGGCTGCATTTGAGAAAGGGACTATCAGTAACCTGCTGGCCTGCATGAGTGAATTGCTGTTTTGTATAACTGGGAAAAAGGAAATACCATTAGATTTTTTAAAAGCAAAGGCTAGAAATACATCTTATCATCTTATTACAAAGCTTCAGACATATTGCCATACACTTACTACCATGGCTTACAGCTTTTCAAAGTATTTGAAAATTGGAAACATATTCAGTAAAAACATAGATTAGCATATAGTTATTATGTGTATAGGCGCTTGCAAATCACATGCATAGAACTATCTTGTTTGGCTTCAGCAGTTAGAGCGGAAATGTGATGGAATGAATTTCAAGGGAAAGGCATAACAGTGTACTGAAAAGACAGTAGTACATATTCTTACACAAAAAAAAAACCAGGTCACTTGAGAAGTTGACCGGGCTAGCTAGATGGAGCTTCAGATTGTCAGTCCAGGGGTCCCCAGGGGCAACCCCATCAGGGCTAGCTAAATTTCTCCATGATAATTGAGCTTGGACAGTGCATGTAAAGGTAATTTGTCCTTCACCACTGATTTAAGTGAGGAAACAGTCAGTCCCTTGCAGAGAGATTAGTAAGTAAATTGGTTCCATTCTCAGGAAGGCTTGTTTGGTGAACTGACCACTGGACCTTGACCAACAAAAGATTAAAACTGGCTTTTAACTCAAATAAAACAAAAATACAAATGAATTAGAGATGTTAATGCTTATAGAATAAGACAATTACGTCTTTGCTTCTTTTTCTTTGCAGGCTGCACATTGTAACATACACATAGCTGCATTAGTAGCTGAATATTTAAAGAAAAGAGGTGAGTGTCAATGATAGAAAATATCAGTGAATCATACTTCATGCTTTCAGCTTGTCTTATAATAGAGACATTGTATTCTTAGACTATTAACTGAGCAAAAATAGCTGCTTTCATAGACTTCGTATAATATGTATGCCAAACACTAGGATCCAAAAAATACTGATATTTCTGTCTTACTGCAAAAACGTTCCCATAGCTGTTAAATGAAGAGGATTACATGTCATGCCCCGTTGCAGTCCTATGGCTGTGACATTTCCATTGCCCACTTCATTAAAAAATATGAGGGAATTGTCTAGGACGGTCAAAATTATCCAGATTGGGTGGGAAGGTAACATATTGGAGGGGAATGACCTCACAGTTGTTTTGAAACAACTTGTAAATATAATTATACAGCCTGTTTGAACCCTGTATTCTAGGCTGGTTCCAGGTCTTCTAGGGTTTATATTTTATTATTTTTATACAACCGATTACAGACAGAAATTTGTCCTTTATTGTTTAGGCAGCAAAAGCTAATTATAGGAATAATTGTGTAAGATAACGATTATAGATGTACTTAAAAGATACAAAAGCTTA
Organism: Cyclina sinensis; assembly: GCA_012932295.1. Taxonomy (NCBI): domain Eukaryota; kingdom Metazoa; phylum Mollusca; class Bivalvia; order Venerida; family Veneridae; genus Cyclina; species Cyclina sinensis. The sequence goes on along the minus strand of JAAONU010000007.1, from coordinate 3,710,667 downwards.
GTTTACACATGGCTTGACAAATAGTACCTTAATAAAGTATGGTGTTTGGTTGTTAGAAGAATTACTAACCTGAAATTGCATATTTTAACATTTATGTATCTGACATTTGATTGAATGCATATTGATGGGAACAAATTCTACTAATAAATACATTTTTTTGATTTTTTGAGTAATTGTCACCCACAGCACAAAAAAGACATTTGCTAAAATTAAGAGTAACATCACTATATTGAAATCTTGAGTTGTTTGAGTTATTTTAGAGGCATTGGGAAGAGGCAGTAATATGCTACATATAATAATTTTGTAATATGCTAAACTTTTTCATCAGGACAGATTTCTACAAGTTGTAACTGTGTTTTCTAAACTTTCCATATTTATTTTTTTTGCAAACTAACAGGAAAAATTAAATCAAGTAAGTTAAAAACACAGTTGTTATTGTTGTTTGCATCGTTTTTTTTTGTTGTTGTTGTTGATCTGTTTCAGTGCCAAAAGTACCAGTTTTTGCTGATTGAACTTTCCCAACTTTTTTATTATTTTTTGTTTGTTTCAAATTTTGTTCCATGGATAATATAGTTTTTTGACATATTTAATTGAAGCTCAGTCCAGCTAATAAAACCATTTTAATGGCTGCTGTTGAGCTAACTTTGAACTTACCTACAAATAAGGCTTTTTTTTATTGCCAAAGGGCTAATTTAAGCAGCAAATGAGTTAGCTTTGATAATCTACAAGTAAGCTTACTTTGGCCTGGCTACAAGAAAGCTTATCTTTGAGACTTCAAATGAGTTCATTTTGGCCTGGCTTCAAGAAAGCTTATCTTTGAGACTTCAAATGAGTTCATTTTGGCCTGGCTACAAGAAAGCTTATCTTTGAGACTTCAAATGAGTTCATTTTGGCCTGGCTTCAAATGAGCTCATTTTGATTTCTTTTGCAAACAAAGTTATTTTATCCTGGTTTCAAATGAGCTTACCTTTAATTTTTAATAGGTCATTTTATATACTGGCTATAGATAAGCTTCGTTTGGTCAGGTTAAATGAGATCATTAAATATTTAGATATAAGCGTAATGATTTTGAAATGGCTACAGATTATTAACTGTTTGGCTTCACAATGACTAATTTGTAAAAAGCTATGAATAAGTTCTTTGGAAAACATAGCCCTTCATTGCATGGTTTAGTCTTTTGGTCCAGATATCTGCATGGTTTTGTCTCTTGGTCCAGATATCTGCATGTCCAGTCAACTGGACATTTTTTTAATCCATTGAATATTTACACAGGTTGGGTTTTGTATTGTTTTCAGATTGTATTTTTTAATTAACTTGTAGTGATGTGAACACATTTAACTTCTGTTTGTTAATCCCCTGCTGTGTAGTGGGAAGGGGATTAAAGGAATGGCCTCCATCTGTCAGTCTGTCTGTCTATAATATTTTTGTGTCCGCTGCATAACTTTTAAACTCATGGAAAGTTTGTAAAATAACTTGGCACAAATGATCACCATTATGAGAGGATGTGCAGAGCACAACAACCAGGTTGCTACCCCCAAGGTCAAGGTCACACTTAAAGGTCATATATAAAAAAGTCCACATTTCGTGTTTGCTCCATTACTATTAAACTGCTTGAAAGTTTTTATTAATTCAAACTTTGAGTGCCATTCAGGAATATTTCCCCTGCCGTACACAGACCATTTCCTTACCTGGATAGTGCTGCCAAAGTAGACATGATCGCCCAGGTACCTCCTCCTTTAAAATTTTAGCAACTTATATTGTTTATTGGTATATATATATGTTGTATATCAAGAAACTATGTACCATTTGAGTCAGTAAAACATTCTTCTACTTCTCTATGGCTTATTTTAAAAACATGCTATAGCATGATCACACCATTACATAAACCATCTTTATATAAAATGTAAACATGACAGAAAGTACATACCTCAAGAGAAATCTGCGAAACACCGATTGTGACATTAAAACTTCAAGATTCATGAGCCTGTGAATACGTAACATTTTTAAAGAAAACATGAAATCGTATCAGCAAAACATTTCACAAGTCCACCAGTACACAAATTTTAATTATTTCACAATTTTCAATATCCACAATATCTCATCAGTTGAATAACTCTCAGTTTTGTATTCATGGTTCCATCATTTACAAATGTGAGGTCCAAATGTAGCTGCCCATTTTCTGTAGAAATCATTATCCTATGTCATATTAGAAGGTCTAACCTTCTCTTCACACTTGTTATCCATTCCAATGTTCTACTGTGGCAGGAGATATAGCTGTACTTCAGACTACCTTGTTTTTATAGTTATTGTTCTGTTTCATCCAATTAGTTACTATTTTATTTTATTATTCTCATTATTTTGTCAAGTTTTGATTTTTTGAAACAATGAACAAAGTAATTTAGCATCTGACAATTGAAAATGATGAGGATAAATGAATTTTAATCACTCTTGTTTATCAGATAATTGTAAGAGGTGGAGAATGTTATACTCGGAAGGAATCAGATAATAATTATACTTCATGATGCTAAATATATACATGTATAATTATTTCACTGTATAACTTGCAGCAGATAGCTTAGGCATTGTACAATTTTTTTGCCTTCAAGTTAATGCTTTAAAATTTAAATCAAAAAGATATTTTAATTGGCTGAAGACAAAAGTATGTACACCCTAGTAGAAGGAGTGTTTATTATTTTGCATGCTACTGAAAAAGCAGCATGAAGTCTTTGTTTTGATTTGTGCTGTATTTATTTTTATTGTATATTTTTATCAATATTTTATTCCTAATTGTCTGAAGCAGTTCTCTAAAGGTACATGTGGTTAAATGCTTCATAACTTTTCTACTGACAGTGTTCAATGTCCTGAGCACATAAGTCAGGGTTCTTTGCAGTAGATTTTCATCTTAGTAGATAAATCTGTATTTATCGTGGCTCACACAACTTAAATAGCTATACATATATCAAGAAACTTCCCTCAACATTTCTTCTATCAAGATTGGGACTGGCATCATGTTTCTGTTGCCCAGTGCATTATTAAACTAGTTGATTAAACTTGAATAGAAACCAGCCTACCAGTCTGTAAGAAGTAGCACACCGTCCTAAGTATGGATAGGGTTGTGTAAGTTATCTTATGTGATTTACCCACTGTCTGTACATAACCACTCCACCCTTCTTTTAGATAAAAGTGGGGTTGTCACACAATGTTTTGCACCAGGCTGACAGGGGAATTAAAAAATGTTTCTCTTTTTTTGGAGTCCAAATCCCCACCCAGGAGCAATGGCAATTTGTCAAAATCCCCACAGTGGGAGATGCTTTACAAATAAAATGACCTGGCATCAAGCCTTTGCCCAAAGTCTTTTTCCCAGGACTTTGAACCATTCTGTCAGTCAAATTCCTGCCTGTCATGGGCGTTCTTCTTTCGAAAGTCCCATGTACGCATGCCACTCCCCCCTTGGGGCAAAACATTAATAGGTGCATAAACTGATTGAGTGATGCCAGTGAGTTTCAGATATGCAGTCAGAGTATTTCCCAAGATATAATAGTATCTGTTAAGTTTACTTAGTGTTAGATGTAAATACCAGCTGACTTTGTAATTTATAGTCAGGTAATTATCTATTCACTGGGTGGAGAAAAGTTCCAAGTGAAAGGTTGATTGAGTGCTTTTCATTAGCTTATTTGTTTGGTGTGTGTTCGTCTTTTTCCAAAGAATTTGAGACTGTGGCACTGTAATTTTGCAAAGCATGATAAATAGTATTTAAGTGGTGTACTTGTCAAGTTGTGTCAGATTCATTATGTCTCCCCCCAAAAATGGGGGAGACATATTGTTTTTCCCCTGGTTGTCCGTCCGTCCGTCGTGTCCGCTCTGTATCTTCCAAAGCCCTTGAAGGATTTTTATGAAACTTGGGTCAGATGTTCACTTCATCAAGGCGACGTGCAGAACCCACTTTGCAGGTGTGGTTTCTCAAGGTCAAGGTCACACTTAGAGGTTAAATGTGAAATGCCACAAAATCGTGTCCGCTCTGTATCTTCAAAAGCCCTTGAAGGATTTTTATGAAACTTGGGTCAGGTGTTCACCTCATCAAGGCGACGTGCAGAACCCACTTTGCAGGTGTGGTGTCTCAAGGTCAAGGACACACTTGGAGGTTAAATGTCAAATGCCACAAAATCGTGTCCGCTCTGTATCTTCAAAAGCCCTTGAAGGATTTTTATGAAACTTGGGTCAGATGTTCACCTCATCAGGGAGACATATTGTTTTTCCCCGGTTGTCTGTCTGTCCGTCCGTCTGTCTGTCTGTCTGTCCGTCACAAAATCGTGTCCGCTCTATATCTACCAAAGCCCTTGAAGGATTTTTATGAAACTTGGGTCAGATGTTCACCTTATCAAGGCGACGTGCAGAACCCACTTTGCGGGTGTGGTGTCTCAAGGTCAAGGTCACACTTGGAGGTTAAATGTCAAATGCCACAAAATTGTGTCCGCTCTGTATCTTCAAAAGCTCTTGAAGGATTTTTATGAAACTTGGGTCAGATGTTCACCTCATCAAGGGGACATGCAGAACCCACTTTGCGGGTGTTGTGTCTCAAGGTCAAGGTCACACTTGGAGGTTAAATGTCAAATTTTACAATCGTCTGATTCAGTACTGCCTGCAGCAACTGGCTGGGGGGAGACATATGTTTTTGTTCAATCAAAAACCATTTCAAGTTATAATGAGAATTGTGGTGATAGGACAGTTAAGCCTTTTCTAGTTAGGTGAAAGTTAAAGCCAAAATTATAACTGTGATTATGTTCTTTATGATGCAGGTTCATTCCCTCAGGGTTGCACAGCATTTAAGCCAATCTCTCCCAATGTAGAGAAGGAAGAGTCAGGTATCAAGGATGATTCAGGAATGCAGGATGTCCAGTATACAGAGGTTTGTATAAACTAGTAGGAATGTACCCATTTTTTATTCATTCATGCCTTCTCATGGGTCTGAACTTATTTAGAATTAGTTTTTAAATTCCATCTTCAAATAGTAAAAGTCACTGCATTTTAATCAATTAAGAACTTGTGGGTTTAGAACCTAAGGCAACCAAATGTTTACAGGATGAGCTAAGTTCGTTATAGACAGTTCATATTGAGTCTAGGAATGATGGTTATATAAACCACATGCTTAATAGAAGTTTAATTCATTTGAAAATGGGTGTGAACCAAATTATAACCCTTACAGTTTTTATTGTGTGTTACCTGCTATATATTGTTATATACTCTATTCATTATTAAGGCCAGTTTTTTAAAAAAAAGTCTTAATATGACCAAAAAGGGACTTTCAGAAACATAGCAGTATCACACTTGGCTATAAATTCACTTCTCCTTTCCAGGAGACCTTGGTGAACTATCTGGAGGATGCTGCTGGTTGTCTAGAGAAAGCTGAGAGGTTTGAAGTCCTGGGAGAGTTGTATAAACTCATCATACCAATGTATGAAAGAGCAAGGGAATTTGAGGTAAATCATTGGAAACTGATGATTTTGAGATTAATTTGTAACAAGTGAGTGATTTGAAGTAAATGTTTGAAACTGATCATTTCAGACATATGTATAAAGTTAGTGTGGATATGTTTAAAATAGGTAAATGATGAACCTTTTTTTAAGCTGAAGGGAATTGGAGGAAAATGTGATTAGAGATATTATGAAGCAAGTGTATAAACTAATCACACCTAGGTGTGAAGGAGAAATGAACTTTGAGATAAATGCATCAAGTTGTAACGAATTTAAAAGAATGAAAGAATTTGAAGTACATGTTTGAATTTATCACATCTGTTTATGTGAGAGTAAAGAAATTTGAGATAAATGTAAAATATGATCTTAGCTATATATGCCACAGCAGGGGAATTTGAGATAATTATAGTAAATATATGAACTAATCAGCATTAAAGAATTGTAAAATTACAACATTAACATTAAAAATGTTTACATGATATTTACAGAAACTAGCAGAGAGTTACCAGGTGCTTGCCAATGCTTACAATAAAGTAGTTGATGTGATGCAGTCAGGAAAACGTCTTTTAGGAACTTACTTCAGGGTGGCTTTCTTCGGACAGGTAAGTTACACTGAAAGTTATATGTGATCTTAGTAGCTTTGGGTTCCTTATTTTTCCAAATAATATTTTTGAAACACTTCATTTAGTGTTTCTGTATTAACTGTATCTCAAAGTGAGATTGTAATTTGACCCGTAACTCTTCAAAGTTTATGATATGCAACTGACAAAATACCTTTGACAAACTAATGGCTTTATCTCCAATAGTTTTGTCATTATTGAGTAATACAGTAGGTTCTGATGCATTATAATTATGTGGTGCAATAACAACCATGACTGTAACTGTTTTTTCTATTCAGAATTTTCAAATATATACATGTTATAAAATTAACATAAATGTTATGTCACAGCATAATAGTCATACAGTTACAATCATGCAGTATATGAATGTGTATATAAAGTTGCTTCCTCTTTAAATACAGCCTACATTTTTTTAAGCAGTCTTTTTGCTTTTTAAAAGAAGTGGAAATACCTGTGTGCTAAGAAATAAATTTTCTTGCCAAATTTCTACCGAGTCGAAAATACTTACACTTTTAGAATAATTTTTGCACATTATCTTTGAAAAAGTTGTCTTGTCTAGATAATTTCAAAGTCAACCAATGGTTGTTTGTACTATTGGTGATCTAAAGATACATCTGTATGTTAAGTTAAAAGGAAGTATTTTCCTTTGTTTTTTTAAGTCTTTCTTTGATGAAGAGGATCAGAAACAATACATCTACAAGGAGCCAAAAGTGACCAGTCTAGCTGAACTGTGTGGTCGGTTGAAAACCATGTACGAGAATAAATACGGCAAAGATAATGTGAAGCTAATACAGGACTCTAAAACTGTAAGTTTGACATAGAAGCTAATACAGGACTCTAAAATAATACAGGACTCTAAAACTGTAAGTTTGACATGGAAGCTAATACAGGACTCTAAAATAATACAGGACTCTAAAACTGTAAGTTTGACATGGAAGCTAATACAGGACTCTAAAATAATACAGGACTCTAAAACTGTAAGATTGACATGGAAGCTAATACAGGACTCTAGAATAATACAGGACTCTAAAACTGTAAGTTTGACATGTAAGCTAATACAGGACTCCAAAACTGTAAGTTTGACATGGAAGCTAATACAGGACTCTAAAACTGTAAGTTTGACATGGAAGCTAATACAGGACTCTAAAACTGTAAGTTTGACATGGAAGCTAATACAGGACTCTAAAACTGTAAGTTTGACATGAGGCTCATACAGGACTTTAAAATAATACAGGACTCTAATCCTGTAAGTTTGACATGGAAGCTAATACAGGACTCTAAAATAATACAGGACTCTAAAACTGTAAGTTTGACATGGAAGCTAATACAGGACTCTAAAACTGTAAGTTTGACATGGAAGCTAATACAGGACTCTAAAACTGTAAGTTTGACATGGAAGCAAATACAGGACTCTAAAATAATACAGGACTCTAAAACTGTAAGTTTGACATGGAAGCTAATACAGGACTCCAAAACTGTAAGTTTGACATGGAAGCTAATACAGGACTCTAAAACTGTAAGTTTGACATGAGGCTCATACAGGACTTTAAAATAATACAGGACTCTAATCCTGTAAGTTTGACATGGAAGCTAATACAGGACTCTAAAATAATACAGGACTCTAAAACTGTAAGTTTGACATGGAAGCTAATACAGGACTCTAAAACTGTAAGTTTGACATGGAAGCTAATACAGGACTCTAAAACTGTAAGTTTGACATGGAAGCAAATACAGGACTCTAAAATAATACAGGACTCTAAAACTGTAAGTTTGACATGGAAGCTAATACAGGACTCCAAAACTGTAAGTTTGACATGGAAGCTAATACAGGACTCTAAAATAATACAGGACTCTAAAACTGTAAGTTTGACATGGAAGCTAATACAGGACTCTAAAATAATACAGGACTCTAAAACTGTAAGTTTGACATGTAAGCTAATACAGGACTCCAAAACTGTAAGTTTGACATGGAAGCTAATACAGGACTCTAAAACTGTAAGTTTGACATGGAAGCTAATACAGGACTCTAAAACTGTAAGTTTGACATGGAAGCTAATACAGGACTCTAAAACTGTAAGTTTGACATGAGGCTCATACAGGACTTTAAAATAATACAGGACTCTAATCCTGTAAGTTTGACATGGAAGCTAATACAGGACTCTAAAATAATACAGGACTCTAAAACTGTAAGTTTGACATGGAAGCTAATACAGGACTCCAAAACTGTAAGTTTGACATGGAAGCTAATACAGGACTCTAAAACTGTAAGTTTGACATGAGGCTCATACAGGACTTTAAAATAATACAGGACTCTAATCCTGTAAGTTTGACATGGAAGCTAATACAGGACTCTAAAATAATACAGGACTCTAAAACTGTAAGTTTGACATGGAAGCTAATACAGGACTCTAAAACTGTAAGTTTGACATGGAAGCTAATACAGGACTCTAAAACTGTAAGTTTGACATGGAAGCAAATACAGGACTCTAAAATAATACAGGACTCTAAAACTGTAAGTTTGACATGGAAGCTAATACAGGACTCCAAAACTGTAAGTTTGACATGGAAGCTAATACAGGACTCTAAAATAATACAGGACTCTAAAACTGTAAGTTTGACATGGAAGCTAATACAGGACTCTAAAATAATACAGGACTCTAAAACTGTAAGTTTGACATGTAAGCTAATACAGGACTCCAAAACTGTAAGTTTGACATGGAAGCTAATACAGGACTCTAAAACTGTAAGTTTGACATGGAAGCTAATACAGGACTCTAAAACTGTAAGTTTGACATGGAAGCTAATACAGGACTCTAAAACTGTAAGTTTGACATGGAAGCTAATACAGGACTCTAAAACTGTAAGTTTGACATGGAAGCTAATAAAGGACTCTAAAACTGTAAGTTTGACATGAGGCTCATACAGGACTTTAAAATAATACAGGACTCTAATCCTGTAAGTTTGACATGGAAGCTAATACAGGACTCTAAAATAATACAGGACTCTAAAACTGTAAGTTTGACATGGAAGCTAATACAGGACTCTAAAACTGTAAGTTTGACATGGAAGCTAATACAGGACTCTAAAACTGTAAGTTTGACATGGAAGCAAATACAGGACTCTAAAATAATACAGGACTCTAAAACTGTAAGTTTGACATGGAAGCTAATACAGGACTCCAAAACTGTAAGTTTGACATGGAAACTAATACAGGACTCTAAAACTGTAAGTTTGACATGGAAGCAAATACAGGACTCCAAAACTGTAAGTTTGACATGGAAGCAAATACAGGACTCCAACAGTGTAAGTTTGACATGGAAGCTAATACAGAACTCCAAAACTGTAAGTTTGACATGGAAGCTAATACAGGACTCAAAAACTGTAAGTTTGACATGGAAGCTAATACAGGACTCTAAAATAATACAGGACTCTAAAACTGTAAGTTTGACATGGAAGCTCATACAGGACTCTAAAATAATACAGGACTCTTAAACTGTAAGTTTGACATGGTAGCTCATACTGGAATCTAAAATAATACAGGACTCTAAAACTGTAAGTTTGACATGGAAGCAAATACAGGACTCCAAAACTGTAAGTTTGACATGGAAGCTAATACAGGACTCTAAAACTGTAAGTTTGACATGGAAGCTAATACAGGACTCTAAAACTGTAAGTTTGACATGGAAGCTAATACAGGACTCTGAAACTGTAAGTTTGACATGGAAGCTAATACAGGACTCTAAAACTGTAAGTTTGACATGGAAGCAAATACAGGACTCCAAAACTGTAAGTTTGACATGGAAGCTAATACAGGACTCTAAAACTGTAAGTTTGACATGGAAGCTAATACAGGACTCTAAAACTGTAAGTTTGACATGGAAGCTAATACAGGACTCTGAAACTGTAAGTTTGACATGGAAGCAAATACAGGACTCCAAAAGTGTAAGTTTGACATGGAAGCAAATACAGGACTCCAAAACTGTAAGTTTGACATGGAAGCTAATACAGGACTCTAAAACTGTAAGTTTGACATGAGGCTCATACAGGACTTTAAAATAATACAGGACTCTAATCCTGTAAGTTTGACATGGAAGCTAATACAGGACTCTAAAATAATACAGGACTCTAAAACTGTAAGTTTGACATGGAAGCTAATACAGGACTCTAAAACTGCAAGTTTGACATGGAAGCTAATACAGGACTCTAAAACTGTAAGTTTGACATGGAAGCTAATACAGGACTCTAAAACTGTAAGTTTGACATGGATGCTAATACAGGACTCCAAAACTGTAAGTTTGACATGGAAGCAAATACAGGACTCCAAAACTGTAAGTTTGACATGGAAGCAAATACAGGACTCCAAAACTGTAAGTTTGACATGGAAGCTAATACAGGACTCCAAAACTTTAAGATTGACATGGAAGCAAATACAGGACTCTAAAACTGTAAGTTTGACATGGAAGCTAATACAGGACTCTAAAACTGTAAGTTTGACATGGAAGCTAATACAGGACTCTAAAACTGTAAGTTTGACATGGAAGCTAATACAGGACTCTAAAACTGTAAGTTTGACATGGAAGCTAATACAGGACTCTAAAACTGTAAGTTTGACATGGAAGCTAATACAGGACTCAAAAACTGTAAGTTTGACATGGAAGCTAATACAGGACTCAAAAACTGTAACTTTGACATGGAAGCTAATACAGGACTCTAAAACTGTAAGTTTGACATGGAAGCAAATACAGGACTCAAAAACTGTAAGTTTGACATGGAAGCTAATACAGGACTCTAAAATAATACAGGACTCTAAAACTGTAAGTTTGACATGGAAGCTCATACAGGACTCTAAAATAATACAGGACTCTTAAACTGTAAGTTTGACATGGAAGCTCATACAGGACTCTAAAATAATACATGACTCTAAAACTGTAAGTTTGACATGGAAGCTAATACAGGTTTCTTAAATAATACAGGACTCTAAAACTGTAAGTTTGACATGGAAGCTCATACAGGAATCTAAAATAATACAGGACTCTAAAACCGTAAGTTTGACATGGAAGCTAACTGTAGTGGAGTAGTGTAGTGCAGGAGAGTGTATACAGTTAATTGTAGTTAACACTTTTAATTGATAATTCTCTTCAGATAAAATTAGAGATATGCATAGGACATGATACCTTTGATCTTCATAATTTCTTTAAAATTTTCTTAAGTATTTATTTTTTCGTTTGAAAAGAGGATGGATTCAGCAGGGAAATACTTAATTCTTAGTATTTAAAGAAGACACCAGAATTTCTAGATTAAAAGGGGAATAATTCTGCTGGTACTGATAATAGAGCTATGGTTCTTTCTATTCAAAGGTGTACTGTTACTTCAAATAAGTATATCAAGTTTCAAAGTAATATCTGATAATAGTCTTAGGAAGTAAATGCAGATGGAACTGACTTGATGATCGGCTATAGACACATAATACCTGACATGGAAGTGGTACATTTATAGAGGTAACAGGGCCAAAAATAATTGTTTCCTGTCCCATAACCAATGCTGAGTAAGGGTGGATACAAAATTTAGGAACTTAGATAGGCTCAGAGTTAGAGATGATATTTTGTCTTTGATTTCAGGTGGACCCAAATGAACTAGACAGCAAATATGCCTACATTCAAGTTACTCATGTCACTCCATTCTTTAAAGAGAAGGAATTGCAGAAGAGGTTGACAGACTTTGAGAAAAATAACAATGTTAACTCCTTTATGTATGAGACTCCATTCACAAAGGTTGGAAAGACACATGGAGAAATACATGAACAGTTTAAGAAGAGAACAGTTCTGTTGAGTACGAGTTTTTCAGATCTTCGTTTTAATTCTAACATGTACATTGGTTTGATTGAATTAAAAGTCATGGTTTTCAAGTTATATTGCTATCAGTTAGAAAAGGGTAAGATAATGAAAGGTAAAAACCCCATATTGTCTGCTTTACTGATTATGATAATTCCTTTATTTTTTTCCCCTTCATTTATTGCTGTGATATTTCAGTTTAAAGAAAGCTGTAGAAGTGATTTTGTTAAGTCAGTAGAATTTTTACTTGATTTTCATAATTTGTGACCTATTCAATTGATATTAGTCTCAAGGCAAAATATCCTTTTTTGTCATCAATTTCCCTGGGACTTACAGTTATGAAGTTTTTTTTTCCCAAAAATGTAAATGAAATACCACTGAGTTTGTTTTTTTTTTTTTTTTTTTTTTTAAATAAATTCAATCTGAAATTGAATATTTCAAATAGATTTCATCTTTCAGCTTCCCATTCCTTCCCATTTGTCAAGAAAAGAATTGAAGTTATCAGTAAAACTGAATGTATACTCAGTCCAATAGAAGTAGCCATTGATGAGATGAATGCCAAGGTCGCAGATTTAAGAGAAGTGGTTGATCTTGCCATGCCAGATATGAAAAAGTTACAACTTAAATTGCAAGGATGTGTTAGTGCACAGGTATCTTTATAGATAGCAGACATTTCATTTAGACAATATAGTGTTACAACTTTTGCACATGCAAACTTCAGAGCATAATAGGTTTGTTATTAGTTAAAAGATTTTTTTCATTTTAACAAAGTGTTTAAGCCATTAGATTCAGCCTGTCTGTGTTGTCTGTAAACAATGTTGTTTTTTTCACATCTCTGAAAAAACCATGCTCAGGTCTTTATAACACATTAAGAATATTTATTATTAAGACAGATGGTTCATGGCATAAGTAGAGTTCACACAAATGTTTTGGCACCTTGCTTGGAGGTTGGAGGGGTTTATTAGATATTAAAAGGGTTCCCTTTTGTAATATATACATGAATAGGGAACCAGCACTTTCAACATTAGCTTTGATATTTCAACTTAGTAAATATTTATTTCATGAGATTTGACTGAGGACCACTTTAGCAACAGTATAGAGAAGTCTGCTAGGTTTTTTTTTAAGGTGAAGATTTGTATGTTTTGTACAGTTGTTTTATTGTATAAAAGCTGGATGATAGAAAGATCCTGTAAATTCTAATAATAAGGTTTTGTTGTAGGTACATGCTGGTCCCTTAGCCTATGCTGAAACTTTCCTCATAGAAGAAAAGATTGACAAATACCCAGCTGAAAGATGTGAAACTCTGAAAAATATATTCAGGTAGGGATAGCTTACTCTTTGAACAGTAAAGTAGAAAGACCACTTAGATAGATTGTTTCAGAATCATTGGGAAATCAGCAGTTTTTAAGAATAAATGTCTAAAATATAGAACAAATTAGGACTGCTCTTATCAGTATGACTGACACATTTATTACACCAGAGTTATAGCCCTTTGATTTATTTTCTGTATAATACATAGGCAAATAATCATGTCACTCAATACAGATATTTATCATCAGCACAGGACATTGCCAGCACAAAGTTTGTTCCAATCAAATTTGTAATACCAGAGTTATAGTCCTTAGATTTATTTTCTGTATAATACATAGGCAAATAATCATGATACAGATATTTATCATCAGCACAGGACATTGCCAGCACAAAGTTTGTTCCAATCAAATTAGTAATACCAGAGTTATAGTCCTTTGATTTATTTTCTGTATAATACATAGGCAAATAATCATGATACAGATATTTATCATCAGCACAGGACATTGCCAGCACAAAGTTTGTTCCAATCAAATTAGTAATACCAGAGTTATGGCCCTTCGATTAATTTTCGGTACAACATTCAAAGCATATACACTTATATATGGAAAGCTTAAAGGGTACCGAAAGTCAAAAAGATCTATTAAATAATTTTAACTATCACCTGAAGTTATTTCATTTTCCAAAATGAAAAGCACATCTTCAGCCTGCAAATGCATTTAAAATGTTTTATTCAAGTCAAAATTTGGCTTTACACCCGATGAATGGGTTGGGCCATTGTTGCAGAAATACACAAGATTAACCGAGACTCTCATTTGATGATGTCATAGTTACCCATTGATAATGGCGATAATATAATTTCAATCTTCCTTGAACGATCTGCCTTTCTATCATTTGATTAAGATTTGTGTATAATGATGATGAAAGGTACTGCACATATAAATTTTGAATTGATTAACCGTCTGTTCTCGTGCTGAGTATGTAACTAGAGGTATTTTAATAACAAATATGTCTGGCTTCATCCAGATTAATGCTGGTTGTCGATGGTTTTGTTATACAAAATATAACTTAAAAGTCTGGATATAATTAAATCACGAATGATGAAAAAAATGCTACTTTTGATTAAGCATTTCTAAGTAAATATTTTTTTGATATTCATAAAATTTTCAAAACTTAATGATACACAAACTTTATTATGGTGTTGGTTGAATTTTTGACTTTTGTTTCCCTTTAGTCATGTCCCTCAATACAAATATATATCATCAGTAAAGGATGCTGCAGGCATGAATTTTGTTCTGATCAGATCAGTAACACTAGAATTATGGCCCTTCGATTAATTTTCTATGCAAAAGACTTGTATAGGGGGAAATTTTTTAAAAGTTTTGCTTACATAAAACATTGTAGAGAGATTATAGGAAATTATTCCCCTAGGACCAGAAAGGGTCAAACCTGCTGGGTCGAAAGATGTAGTGTAATAGGAAAACAGGAAAATAACGGCACTTTTTTAATGCCACAAGGCCCAGTACTTGGATAATTTGCATGTGACTTGTTTTGTGTTATTTTAGAAAGATTATTTAATTATCCCTATGGGATCTGAAATGACCATGCCCTGAGGTCCAAAGTTTTTTTTATAGTTATACATGTATAAGAAAAATGGTAAACAAGGCAGTCTGTAAGGACAGCTAAATCCCTTCCGCAACAGACATGAATATGTACTTCTTGACCTTTAACCAACCATGACCTTGATGTTGTGCCATGCATATTTTAAACACATAGTCTCATGATAGTAATTATTTGTGCCTAGTTATTTAAAATCTTCCAGAAAGTCAAAAAGTTATGGAGAACATTTAAGCTTGACCTTGGGGGTAGCAACCTGGAAGTTGGGTTCTGCACATTGTGTCATAAGCAGACGTGAAATGTGGATATTTGACCTTAAACTGTGCCCTTGACCTTGTGGGAAGCAACCCAATTATTGTGCTCTGCACATCGTCTCAGAATGGTGATCACTTGTGCCAAGTTTCTTCAAAAAATTTTTTAGTGGTTTTAAAGTTATGGAGCGGACATGAAATTGAGACTTTTAACACTTTTAAGTGTGACCTTGACCTTAGGGGTAGCATCCCAATAATTGTGATCTGCACATAGTCTCAGAATGGTGATCACTTGTGCCAAGTTATTTCAAAAAAATTTCAGCAGTTTAAAAGTTATGGAGCAGACACGAAAGTGTTATGGACGGACAGACGGATGGACAGATTTTGGGTTCTGCACATTGTGTCATAGTGGTGATCACTTGTGCAAAGTAATAAAAAAACTTTTCATAAGCCAAGTTAGTTCAAAAAATTTTCAGCAGTTTAAAAGTTATGGAGCGGAAACGAAAGTGTTATGGACAGACAGACGGATGGACAGATGTTAGGTTCTGCACATTGTGTCATAGTGGTGATCATTTGTGCAAAGTAATAAAAAAACTTTTTGTAAGCCAAGTTAGTAAGTTATAGAGCAGACGTGAAATGTGGATATTTGACCTTTAACTGCAACCTTGACCATGTGGGAAGCAACCCAGTTATTGCACTCTGCACATCATCTCATAATGGTGATCTCTTGTGCCAAGTTATTTCAAAAAATTTTCAGCGGTTTAAAAGTTATGGAGCGGACACGAAATAAAGACTTTTAGCACTTGACCTTTATGTGTGACTTTGACCTTGGGGTTAGCAACCCAGTTATAGTGCTCTTCACATCGTCTTATAATGTTGATCACTTGTGCCAAGTTATATCAAAAAATTTTCAGCGGTTTAAAAGTTATGGAGCGGACACAAAATGTAGACTGTTTAACATTTGACCTTTAAGTGTGACCTTGATCTTGGGGGTAGCAACCCAATTATTGCACTCTGCACATCATCTCATTATGGTGATCACTTGTGCCAAGTTATTTCAAAAAAATTTCAGCAGGTTAAAAGTTATGGAGTGGACACGCAAGTGTTATGGACGGACGGACCGACTGACAGACGGAGGCCATTTCTATAATCCCCTCCCCGCTTTGCGGAAGGGGATTAAAAATATTCTTTCAACCCAGGAGGCCAAGGTAAAGGTTAGATGCTAAGCATGTGACATGGAGAGATAAAATATTTCATGACACAATTTTCATTCTTATAAACATTACTCACTGAATATCTTGGGAGTTTTTTTTCCAAAATGATGCATTTAAATTCAAACAAGAGTTTACTTTTAAACTCTCATGTCCCAAAAGTAATGAACATTTTATGGTGGGTGATATAAATTCAACAAACTTGTATTACATGACATTTTGTAAGCTTTTATGTATTTTTTTTACCCCAACAACATTTGAGAAGTGTGTGGGAATCAATATATAGTTTTCAATTTTAAACCTGTTGCTGTTTTTTCGAACTTGGGGAATTATGAAGTGTCTGTAGAATTTTGAAATGTTTATGTTTCATTTTTAGAAATTCATAATGTTTATTTTTCTTTTAGGGAGTTTGCGAATGTTTGTAATGATGGCCTAGATCTGAATGCCAAATTGATAACTACAGAACAGAAGGAATACCACGAATCTCTAAAGACAGGATTTAATGACATTGTCACAAGACTGTCCCAAATGTTTGGGGAAACGGTAAGAATCTTTAACTTAACAACATTTTCCAGGAAAAATTGCATGCTGATTAATGCATGAACAATTTACTGATCTTTAGTTTAACTTTATGATTGTTACTTCCTATTCACCCCTTTGGATTAATGTAATTAACTTTTTGCATATTGTTTCCCAATACATATGATTCTAAAATTCAGCTTGTACATTGAAATTTTTCCATATAATATTTTGACAAAATATAGATTTAAAACATATTTTCTAAGGTTTATGTATATAGACATCCAATGATTTAATGTACAGTAAGTAGTATAGCTGAAATGTTCACAGAATTTGTTAACATTGTCTTTTAATTACTGATAATATTTTGAAATATACATTAACAACTTTCAGTACTCATAATATAATTTTGAAAAATTTTCAGTTACTAAAATCCTAGGTTTGTAATAATGTTTTAGTTACATGCATTTCCTTGGTTAGAAATAATGGTCAGGCCAGCTTGATTACTTAACAAGGGTTCAGTGGCTGGAATTTTTGTGTAATATTCTGTAATTTGCTCACCA
This sequence comes from Cyclina sinensis, assembly GCA_012932295.1. NCBI lineage: Eukaryota > Metazoa > Mollusca > Bivalvia > Venerida > Veneridae > Cyclina > Cyclina sinensis. Next base: position 3,693,276 of record JAAONU010000007.1, on the reverse strand, counting down.
TTTTGCAAATGCCATCGTCGGAAACCCACGTTCGATCCATTCCGTTTCACTCCATTTATCTACCGTGGGACAATTGGTTGGTAGAAATTTCGTACTCATGAATAATTCATTACCTACTTTCATTGGTTTCCGGAAGATTTCCCTTACGCAATCTCAGCCAATGAAAGTACTCGTTACAATTTGCCTTTCGCGCCCATGTTTAAATCTTGGGAAATACCTCTATTTTAAGTTACTTGTCATTATTCATACTCTTCACACTGAAGAGTATCTATTTGTATTGCGGAATCTCATTCAACGAGGAGTAACTTCCCTTTGCTAATAAATATTCATGAAAACGAATAATCTGCAGTCAATTATCCCACGGTACATAATGTAGTTGTGCGGAATATGTACCGGGGGTCACCGACGATGTGCAAATGCATACTGAGTTTGAATATAAAAAATACTGGTTGATAAATGTGATAACATTTTTGTGAGCATCGGTGAAATAGATGGAATATTATATAAAGTGAATTGAATAGCGAATTTAGTTTGTAAACTTGTGTTGCAAAATTAGTCTGACAAAATGAAATGATACAAATCCTTTGAAAAAATTAAATGGTATAATTAGTACTGTAACTGTAGTTTGTATAAAAGGTATACAGTTTTGCTCTGAGTAAGTTTGCTTCCATGCAGCTCTCAGTGTAAAAGTTGTATTGCTTGCCAGTAAAATTGTGAGGGCACTTTTATGAGTTCTTGGCTAAATGTTTATTTTCAAACTGAATTGTGCTTGATTGGCATAGTAAAGAAATCACAAAGCTTTCTTAGTCAAGTTCAAGGTTACTTAGCATTCTCAAAATTTATGAAACTTTTGTTTAAAATCAAAGGTTAGAACCCTGTAAATCTGATTCATTTTTTTATGAGCGGTGGCAGATTCTTAAAAGAATTAACAGTCTGATAATGAGGTATAAAACAGTAGAGGATGGTTATTTATAGTATTTTCACTAATACATACTTAGTTTTGTGATAAGATAACTGTGTACAAAATTGACTACATAACATAAATGATCATTTTTTTTTTGCAATACAGACAAACCTTTGAAAGGTAAATTGGTACAATATTTTGCTGCTATACACTATTTTGCTGTGATGTTCCATATATGTAATGATGTCTTTCACAGATTTTTTATGGTTGCTTTTTTTTGAAGTGTCATTTTTGTTAATGCACACACAAATTCTGTGGTAAAATGCATTTAACTTTTTATTTATGAGTTCAGATAATTTTCACAAATAAAGTACAAGGCAAACAATTTTTAAGGTCACTGAAATTTTTTTTATCTATGTTTAAACAAAAAAAGAAGCTGACATTGTCTTTAATGCTGATAAGCCCAGAATGACCTTTTTTTATGGAAGACTGGCACATAGTAATTGTATTTTGTTTCGTATCTTGATTTCTATGTAATTAGTTTGTATCAGTTTTATCAGTGTCAGCAGATTTGTATTCACTGGTTCTGTACAGTTCCATTTCACACACAAACATGTAGAAATAACACATCAGAGATGTGTCTGTCTTTTGGCAGTGATTTTTTTAATCATTCATGCCTTTAAATTGTAGTGCTGCCGCTTGCATTCACAAAATATCTGCCTGACATGTAAGGCATCTATCTGGTAGAAATGTAGTGTTCTTCAAAAATGAAATTATAATACACTCAATGAAAGATTAATAAAAATGAAGAGAAGTATTTAAGATAAATAACTCTTACATCAGAGCTTTATGCACAGTTAGCCCTCTTAGTATTATCTTTCCCTTCAAATTACTATCATGAAAATACAATAAAATTACACATAAATTTTGAACAGAAGACATTTGACATAACTAGTAGAGTAAGTTTATCTCCCTTTGTCATATCTTTATCAGTTGGTAGCAGATTTGCAGAATTGTTGTACAATAGTAGGATACTATGTCATCGCGCGTAGAGCATGAACTGAAGGTAAATGGTAAAGTAATGTTTTTCTGCTTCAGATTCTTATAATGAAGGTTGAAGACATAATTTATTCAATGAAATAGAAAGCTGTGAGTTTGGTAAATGGTAAAGTAATGTTTTTCTGCTTCAGATTCTTATAATGAAGGTTGAAGACATAATTTATTCAATGAAATAGAAAGCTGTGAGTTTGGCCTTGAAAACGAACAATATTGTTTTATTCCCAACCCCTACTGATGTTTTATATATATAATAAAATCCCCCAAGCAGTTTTGGAGATGTAGCTTGGACAAGATTTTAATATAGAAGTTATAGTAAAAAATGACTAAGGGCCCATAACACTGCCAAAAATAATCCGACCAGGAACTCCTGAAGATATGCACAACAAGGTTTGATGACAAACATTCCTGTGAAGTTTAAATGAAATCCTCCAAGTGGTTTTGGAGATGAAGTGTGGAGAAGATTTTAATGTAGAAGTTAGAGTAAAAAATGACCAAGTGCCCAGAACTCTACCAAAAGTAATCTGAGCAGAAACTCCTGACGATATGCACAACAAGGTTTGGTGACAAACATTCCTGTTTAGTTTCAATGAAATCCTCCAAGTGGTTTTGGAGATAAAGTGTGGAGAAGATTTTAATATAGAAGTTATAGTAAAAAATGACTAAGTGCCCATAACTCTGCCAAAAAATAATCTGAGCAGAAACTCCTGATGATATGCACAACTAGGCTTGCTGACAAACATTCCTGTGAAGTTTCAATGAAATCCTCACAGCGGTTTTGGAAATGAAGTGTGGACAAGACTTTAATATAGAAGTTAGAGTAAAAAATGACTAAGTGCCCATAACTCTGCCAAAAATAAATCCAGCGAAATCTCCTGACGATATGCACAACTAGGCTTGGTGACAAACAGTCCTGTAAAGTTTCAATGAAATCCCTCAAGCGGTATTGGAGATGAATTGAGGACAAGAATTTTCCAGACGGACAAACAGACAGTGCGATTACTATATGCCTCCCTTCGGGGGCATAAAAACCATATGACTCATTCATTAGTGATTATCCCCCTTAATTTCATTTCACATTATGAACTCAGTAAATTGTGGAACTTTTTTTATTACTGATGAAGGTAACAGTTTACTCTGTTAGCTGTGAAGGGCTTACAGATTGTGAATTTTTTTCTTGGAAACTAACAACTTTTATCTTTAGATAAGCTTGTATTCATAATTTATATTCATGTATTCATAGTCTAATATAAAAATAACATGTTATAGATTCCAGTCCTATAGTCTTGGTAGACCTTTATTAAACCTGTTAATTTGCTTTTTAACAAAAAGTGTAGAGATTACATTTGATTTTTTTTGCAATATAATTATGTTTATTTTAATACATGTGTTAAAGGAAATATATATAAAGTTTACATCTGAAGGTGTGTCTTACTGTAATTGCTGGAATATTCTGATATGATTGGTAACATTACACAGTGCCCAAATTATTACATATTTCAATTTTTCATAGCATGTTACATTTATCTTTGAGAAAATATTAATTTTTTCTTTGTTCACGTTTCATTGCAGATCCTTGCAAAAGATATGGATGCAGCTCAGAGACAGTCCATGTCAGTGTTCAACCTTGTGACAGCCCCAGGGCCAGGATCCAGCAGTGCTTGAAGGGTTTTTGTTAGCAATAGTGACATTTGAATATAATCTAGAGTGTGACGTTGAAGTGGGTTCCAGTAACACTTGAATAATGTCAATTTGTGCAATTTCTGAGGAAGGAAATTTGTGCTGGCCATAAATGATACAGGTGATGTGGTGGAGATATTGTCTCAGATATGACTGTAACAATTACTCTAAAATAAAAACAACTTTTAAACAAAACTATCTGTATTCAAGTTTTGAAAACTGATTTTTTTATTAAATGTTTTTTTTTACAACAACTGATCTAAGAATAGCTCTAACAAAAATATGAAGAGAAATGAAATAAAAAAAAATCTGAAGATGTGGTGACAGTCCACTGTTCTGATGAAGGGAAGTAGCTCTGCATAGTAGTAAGAAACTTTAGTTTCTGACAGCGGATTATTCATTATTCATTCATTATTCTTGTCTTAAATTTTTGGTATGCCATATTATTAGTTAAAATTTGCGGGTAAACTCATTTCACGTTCCAAGAGCAATGTTGTTTGTAGTGAACTAGATTTGTGATAACCATAAAGCTGTTATTTGTTAAGTCAGCATGTGATAAAATGCCAAAAAGTTCATGTTAAATTTCCAAATGTTCTTTCCCTGTCATGTTCCATTTATTGATAGTGATGATTTTGTTAAACTGGATTCATGTTCGAATGGTAATTGCATCTTCTGTTATAAAACTGGTTATTAGATTAACTGATGAAAATTATTGTGTTTGTGCCCTGTGTTGTTTGTTCTCTATATGTTCATGTATTTGTTTAAGTATATAATTGTGTGTTCGTGGGTTAATTGAATCTCTATGGTTCATTGAGTTTCATTGCTGGGTACCAGATAAATTAAGCAAAATATACTCTATCACTTCGTGTGACGAGTATGCACCTAGTTCAAAATCTCAAGATACTCAACAGAAAAGGGAAAATTTTTACATGAATGGGAATCAATTCTGTTCAATCTTTCATTTACTTTGAGATTTTACTCTTGCCAGAGTTATTGTACAATTGTTTGTGGCACCAGATAGCATTTAAAACGAACATGAGATTATGCCATGTGTTAACATAACGATACAGAATTACATGTTTGTTACTGTACCACCATATTTTAATTGGATTTGTAATGGTATATAACTGGAGTTTAGTTTAAATTGTTCTTTTCTTATCAGTGATATGTTCTCAAATGCACTTACATATCCCTTACACGTTCTTTTGTATATGCGTATGCAAAACATTTCAAGTTAAGCCTTACATGTCATTGTAACAACGTTCAGTTTACTGTCTGTATTTACAAAATCTTCAGGGGTTTGATAATAAAAGGTTCTTACATTTATGTATTATGTACATGTATTCAAGCATCTATGTTTGCCTGCTAAAGTCTATAAATGATTCCAAAATGATAGGTCTGTTGATTGAAAAATACAGGGTTGAAATAAAAAAAAGATACATGGAAAAAGATCCTTGCCACTAGGGGAGTTAGGGATGAGAAAAACTATGTAAAAACTAGAAATAAAGGTATGTAGTTAGAAACTCTAGGACTGTAATACAAATGTAAGGATAGAATAAGAAAATGATTTTATATATATAATTAATAGGGAGAAATATATAAATAAAATGAAAAATACAGAGATGGAAAAAAATACAGCAGAAGAATGCCTTTAGATTGGTTGAGAAATATGCAGAGAAAAAAAATACAGAGGAGGATAAAGAAATATAGGGGTGTGATAAGAAATGTGAGTCAAATACATAGGGAGAATGAGAAATACAGAGGTCAAATAAGAATTGTGAGAAAATATAGGGGAAGAATGAGAAATATAGGGGTAGAATAAGAAATGTAAGAAAATATATGGTAAGAATGAGAAAGACAGGGGTGGAATAAGAATTGTAAGAAAATATATGATAAGAATGAGAAATACAGGGGTGAAATAAGAATTGTAAGAAAATATATGGTAAGAATGAGAAATATGGGGGTGGAATAAGAATTGTAAGAAAATATGGTAAGAATGAGAAATATCGTGGTTCAATAAGAAATGTAAGAGAAATATATGGGAAGAATGAGAAATATAGGAATAAGAAATGTAAATTTGTGTATGCCAGCTTATTGGAATATATTACCCTAAAATAGCGTTGGTCTGTGATATTTTGTTGCGGATTGCCTTTCTATGACTCCATTGTTTTGCTTAGATATTCCTGTATATAAGCTGTTACATGTAATCGTGATAATTATGAACATAAATGCAGCTTAGTGTTTTAATACCAAATGTCTGATGTTGTTGCTTATAAATTTCTGTTGTAAATATTCTAGAATTATAGGTAGTAATAATTGTATATACACATATATGTAGTAAAACATTTTTATGCTTTTATGTCATAGAATTATTCAGGTAGTATTGAAGACAAGCAATCTGAAGTTTCAAGGTCACAGTTGCCATTTAATAAATAATTAAGGATTGTAAGAACTGTTGACATCTTTTTTAATTATGATAAATGAAGCATTCATAGCAAAAGTAGAGTAAACTCCATGCTCATTTAAGTGTAAGGTAAAAATAGGTATTGAAAAGATGATTTCTTGTCAGACTATGAAAATTAAAATGGATTCAAGTTAAACAAATACTGACCAGGCATTGGCCACTCAGTTTTTCAAGACTAACAGTCAGTCTTACAATTATGTAATTTTTTTTCATACCTTTGGTTCTGTTCAGTTTGGAACAAATTTTAGTCGTCAGCAAAATAACCTGTATATCATTAAAGGTATGATGTAATAATCAAAGCACTGAAAGTGCCAATACTTCCTTAAAGAAATTGTGTTCAGTTGGATAATTTCATTAAATATTTCCAGTGTGTAATATATCTCTCACTTGTACATACCAATAGTGCTAACAATGATGAACTTATTTGAACATGGCATTTAGGATTTCAGTAGAGGAAACACAGCCAAACATTGCTACAGTGTACAATAGCTTGGACCTCAGATCTGATTAAAGTTATCAAAACTGGTACATATTTTATCAGAGTACTTGTAGTAAGTTTCAGTTGCTCTATAATTATATGTTGTATGTCAGTGTGTTCATAATATTTAACAGAATTTTTTATTTTAAAGATTTTTAATCTTATAAGCACTACTTTGTGATTGGTTAATGGAAGTCACAAGTATGTATTACATATATGTATATTTATTTATTATGTTTGTAGGTGGCATATGAGTAGAGAGTGTGTTGTACTTTTGTATGTAATATTGGCTACATTTGTTTTTGTAATAAATTGAGGTTATATTCTCTGTGTTTATTTAGCATGATGTAAGTATGAATTATATACTAGCATTGGAACAACTTTCATGTATCGTCATTATATTCATCATTGTTAGGATTTATATCTTATGTTTCAGTTTATATCTTTGCAAAAAAATAAAACATTTTTACAGAAACAAATAATAAGCTGTCATCTTGTTACTTTACAATGTACATGTATATTTTGCTTGTTATATACTTCTTTGGATGGCAAGGGAACAACTCATTGAAAAAATAGTCATTGTAATACTCATTGGTTTGTATCCCTCTGCTGATGATATGTATCTATGCATGTTAGAAAGTTGGCAGTTTCTAATGTTAGACAGAAGTCTAATACTGGCTCATTCAGGAATAATGATTCAGTAATCTGCTTTGAATAACTGAAAACCATTGCATAAACTCCATGTAGCTCAGCCATAGACTAAGCAAAATATTTTACCATTTTAAAAAGTCATTTTGGAGATATTAAAAGACCATGATTAAGTCATTATTTTGTACAAAAAAACTAGAGACTTCCATCAGTGCATACAAGTAGATGCCAATGGATGGAGAGGACTGCGGTGTCATAGTTAAGACCCAATTTTAAGGTAAGTCATTTTGAATAAGGAGCAATTTATTTGTTATTATTGTTTATTAATTTCTTGTATGTATTAAAGATTACCACATTCAAGAGAATTGTTCACTTTTGTCTCTGCTGGTTTAAAACAAACGAGAACTATTTCTAAAGGACATCTGACTGTAGGCTTATTAACTCTTGTACTTTACAAAAGGACTGTTTGCAACATGCAAAAAATGCCCTTTGAATTATTCCCATTTTCCTATTTGAAACAATCGGGACGTAAATGAAAATGTCAATTCTAGCCAGCATGTGTGAAAATGAAACCCATCCTCAGATGCACAACTTCACAAACAAACATATTCTGACATATTTCAGCATAGTAGGTCAAACAATATAGAAAAAGCAATGCTACAATCATGCCTCAGACACAGTTAAGTCAAAAACAAAGTCAAGGTTTACAAGCACATATAAAGATAATAACTCGTAACTAGTTCAGGGTGTTGGTGAATGAATAAAGAAGACTTAATATAAACGATTCAACAAGAAGCTTGAAATTGTTTATTTTTGACAATAAAGAGTCCAACTTCTTTTCTATAATATCAAAACCCACCTGTTTTTATACAAAGAAAAGATGCCAGGTTTACAGTTATGAACTCTTCAATGACTGAAAAATACAATTTCAAGCTCCTGTTGTTTAGTAAGAAAAATTCAAACAAATGGCAGAACAGATAAGATAGTCTTTATTTTCAGTTGGAAAGGCGAATAACAATTAACATAATGGGCTTTTGAAACAACCAAACAATTATAGTAAGTCTAAATTAGTAACAAGTTGTAAAACAGCTGTAAAAGAGAATGCATAAGCTTATTACTTGAGTAAAGAAGTGTACAATACTAGGACAGACATACAAGTTGAAAAAACATATAAAAGCGTATAAAGTGGGGAGTAAATACATACAAATATTCTAAAAACAACTACAGGTTAAACATAATTTAATGAACACAACAAGTTTACAATCTGAACATGTTTGAGCAAAGCACATTTAAAACTAACTAAGACATTATAAAATATACAAAACGATGCATATACAGCATACAACAATACAGACAGGTTTAAAACATTAAATTTAAAAAGGCAAGTAAACAGAATGACATGCTCATGTACAGACAGCAGGTTACTGTGGGCGACACTCGGTTAAAGTAAAGCATACACAAACAAGAGCACCACTGGGCGGAGTATTATATGCCCGAAGGGTGTTTTTTCTAAGTATGATGCATTTGTGATATAAGGAAGGAAATCTTAGGTTTTAAAATTAAATGATTTGCTTAAAATTCTGACTTTTTTACCTTTGACCTACTGACGCCAAAATCAATAGAGGTCATTCACTCAATGTGAGCAACCGTTACAAGAATTTTGAAGTCTCTATGAAAAATGTTTGTCAAGTTTTAGAATGTAAATGATTCTAAACATTTAGGTCACTGTAACCCTGACCTTTGACATACTGATCCCAAAATGTATAGGGGTCATCAACTCAATGTTTGCTATCATGATATGAAGTTTTAAGTCTCTATAACAAATGATTGCCAAGTTACATGGCGGAAATTTTTTTTTAATTTTAAGGTCACTGTGACTTTTGACCTACTGACCCCAAAATCAATAGGGGACATTCACTCAATGTGTGCAACCATTAAATGAATTTTGAAGTCTCTAGGACAAATGGTTGTCAAGTAACAGAGTGTAAATGATTCTAAACATTTAGGTCACTATGACATTGACATTTGACAGACTGACCCCAAAATGTATAGGGGTCATCCACTCAATGTGTGCAATCGTGATGTAAAGTTTGAAATCTCTATAACAAATGATTGCCAAGTTACATGGTGGAAATGGTTTTCAATGTTAAGGTCTATGTGACCTTTACCTTTAACCTACTGACTCCAAAATCAATAGGAGTCATTCACTCAATGTATGTAACCATTACATGAATTTTGAAGTCTCTAAGACAAATGGTTGTCAAGTAACAGAGTGTAAATGATTCTAAACATTTAGGTCACTGTGACCTTGACCTTTGACACACTGACCCCAAAATGTAAAGGCATCATCTACTCGATTTGTGCAATTTAAATATAAAGTTTGAAGTCTCTATAACAAAAGATTGTCAAATTACATGGCCGAAATGGTTTTCAATGTTAAGGTCTTTGTGACCTTGACCTTTGAGCTACTGACTCCAAAATTAATATGGGTCATTCACTCAATGTGGGCAATAATCACATCAAGGTAAAAGACTTTAGGCCAAAGAGTACTAAAGTTTTTCTCCAGAAACCAAATTGCTAACGGACGGACGGACGGACGCCCTGGATCATCACATAATATGCCCCCTTTGGGCATATAAAAAGGGAACATATAAATAGCGGTTCAGCAAAATGGATAACCAGTACCAGATATTCCTACATTTATGTATAAACAAAACAACAGGCTGAACATTTACAATTTTCCCCATCCCAATTGAGTTTTAATTATCATAATTTGTAATGATCCTAAAATGTTGTCGCAGAGAGTTCCATAGGACTGGTGCCACATATCTAAATCTTACCATATGGAGTGGTGTTGACACTAGGTACCTGCAATGTATTATAGTCTCTAAACTCTTCTACAACGAAGTCCTTTAAAACAGGAGGAGCTAACTTATTTGATGTTTTAAAAGTTTCTACAGCCATATTTCTCTGTCTTCCAATGTATAATGATGGTAGCTTAGCTTTTTCGAGAAGTATTTCATATGAACTAACATAATCTCCGTACACAAATCTAAGACTTAGACTAAGTTCTCTCTCTTTTATTTTTTCAATTTTTGTACAGCTTGTTTTAGAGTAAAAATGCCAAGCTTAAGAGCAAAAGTTAAAATTTGACTTTTTAATTTATATAGTGGACGACAAATCCTTTTTAAGATATTGAGTTGAATCGCAGCTCTTTTGCATATATTTCTAATGTAGTTTTCAAAACTGAGTTTAAAATCTAGGTCAACGCCCAATAACTTAATTACATAATCACGGTTTATAACAGCATCACCAATTTTAAAGGGAGGAGACATTTCATGCGTTTTATTACTTACTGCTATTAGGAAAGGAGCCTTGGATTCTGTTTGTATTAAGTGGCAGAGGAGGTGGGAAATTGCAGAGGGAGGTCGACACTTATTTCAATACAGAGACAAGGTCAAACCCAAATCTATCAGTTTTCAGGGATGCACCAAGCAGGCAAATATTCTCCAACTCCAGAGTGGGTATTGCTTAAATGAATACCTGCACAAAGTTGGACTAAAGGACACGCCATTTTGCACCTGTGGAGCCCCAGAAACTGTACCACATTTTCTATCAGAATGTCCGTTATATGAAGCCATCAGAGAAATACACAAGGAAAAGTTATTCCTTAGCACAGGAATAATAGAATTCAACAGCGCACTCTTGCTAACTGAACAAAAAGATGACCCGTATCAAGATTTCAGAAAAATGCTGTCAGAAACGTTAAATGACTACATTGAGGCATCAGGCAGACTAAATTAATAACTAGGTTCTACTAAATGAATAAGTAGTTTTTTTTTTTTTTTTTTTTTTTTTTTTTATGTGTGTGTTCTATTAATTTCAAAACATAGCAGCCGATTTCACATTTACGTATCATATACCTGTGAGTTTTTAAGTGTTTATACCTGAGGATGACGTCATTACCGGAGTGTTAAATCGGCCATTGAAGGCTGTGAACCAACCAACCAACTAATTCAATATTTTCATCTCATTTCAACATACAACGCCTTTAATCAGTCAGAATGGATGCATCAGTTAGTACAGCTACGGTATTTACGACACGTGATACCTTTCGTCTAAGTCTGCATCGTTTACCCGACGTTTCCATATAGATTTTTTAAATAGAATGGAACTCGGACGATAAAATTCTCGGATAATTAAAACTCATCATTGACTTTTCTTTATTCCAACCAGCCGCCCCAATGATAGCATGTGTTTCCATTACTTTTGACTGACATTGAGCTTTAAAGTCTTGTTTTGAAATGAAAGTTTTAGCGTGACTGTTTATTATCCTTTATTGACTATTCAATTATATGAGCAAAGCAAATGATTTTTTCTACCTCACTAAGCTTTAATCACAAGAAGGTTGGATAGTTTACAAGACTTCATTGACATTTTACATTTTTAAAAAAAAATACATGATTTTCATTTCAAACCATGTATGTTTTATAAAGATTTGTTAATAAGTAATGAAAAACTTAATGTTTACACAAATTCTGTAGCAACAGTCCTCGATAAGGTTGGTCTTTAAAATGTTTGACTTGTGTAGAGATATTGCCAACACAAATTAAGTATTTGGTAAAATTGTGTGAAATAAGGATTCTGCAGTCTACCAGTATACTTGAAGTATTCCAACATATAAATTTTCTTTCGGACAAAATTGTTACTATATAAAAAAGACCTAAAGAAAGGTGGAAGTCTGACCAGACTATTTATTTATCTTTTTGAGCCACATGACTAAAAGCAAACGTGAATTTCTACTGCCTGACTAGTTCTAATTCTCCAGAAAAGAAATTACGTATTTCCAATACTTCACTGATTTTTTAAAATATATTTTGAAGTTTCAAATATGTTTTGTCAAGTTTTATTCATAGTTGTGAAATAATTAACTCATAGCAGGGCCTTAATTGAGAGGCCCTGCTCATAGACATAGGGACAAGTTTCCTGTTGCAAAAGCCCTCCATCATTTTAGGCTTTCAAATGTTTAACCAGAGTAAAAAGATAGTGACAATATTTGCACCAACTTTTCAGCTTTAAAATGATGTATAGTAGTAATAATGATTCTTTACTCTAGCTTATTCTGACTGGTCTTATTCAGAAACCAGTGAAGTTGATAGCTGTTTTTGTATAGTGGTTTCAGATCTGCAAGTAAGCTAACAGTACAGTTAATTTACACCTAGTGTCAAACTGTTTTAAGTTCTTATTGTAAGTAAATAAAATTTCATGACATTTTGAATAAGAAACTTGGCACTCTCCTTTTGAACAGTCTGTTAGTTTGAGTAAGAAGTTAAGTGTTTGTTTTCTAGTCTCAGGAAGCCATGCTGAAGAAAAAGCTTCAGGCCTTCTTGACTGAGATGTTGAAGTTTGGAACAGTAAAAGGTTTCAAATATTTTGCAATGTACATGCGTGGCAGAGAGGAAATGGTTCTCAGTGTACTGAATCATCCACAGGTAATTGAATGGCATAATACTAGTACTTTTTATGACTCAATCTTATCAGAAATGATTAACATCAGACTTTTAATTGATTTGTCTTTTATCAGCCTTAATGCCTCAAGTCCTTATTCATTATAATACAGTTTTTAGCACAGTTCATTGAAGAGACTTGTTTAGAGTTTTAATGAGTGAATATTGAGGGAATCTAGAAATAAGAGTTTTTACAAAGAACACAACTAAGAGAAAGCACAATGTAAAGAAAAAATACTGAAAAATTCAAATGCAACAAATCAAATTAAAGCACTTTTCACTGTAATGATAAGGCTTCAGTCCAAAATATTCAAAAGAGAATTAGTGTCATTGAACCACTTTCATTCATTCTTTAATCATTTGTTGACTGATTGATTGATGGATGGACAGATGGTAGGGGACAAACAGACAGACACATACATATACATGTGGCTAACCTTGTGTTCTTCCCATTGTTCTTTTAGCTTATGGAATGAAAGACACCAAAGATGATTTACAGTTGTCCATTGTTCCCTTGTAGCCACTTAAATATCGATTTGTAAACTTGGGACACAGGAATAAGCTGCTTAGAACTTAATTGACTTACAGTCTTACTTGTATAATTACCTAATATTTACCTAGCAATTTGTTACATTGTAATTTGTTGTACTTTAACTGAGATATCAGTTAAGTCATTCTTCTTCCAGAGTGTGTCGAGTGCAGTTCATTGCAGGCCCGATCATTCCCCTCAAGAAAAGAAGGCATTGTCCAAGTCTGAGAGCTTCAGTTCTAATAACCTACCTTATGATCAGTAAGTGTCTCTAATCAAGATTGAGAAGAACATAAGACTAAGTTTTCTGAAAAGGTTATCTATAAACCCTTCTTAGTTCTTGTAAAATAATTTTGTGACAGAGTAAAGACTACCCAATAAGAATTCATTGATTTCTAGCAATACATGTAGGTGATAATAATTTGCATGCAGTGGCTACAACTAAGTGCTATAATATAAGAAAAGAGTGATGTCTTTCTGAATTCCTTATTGAAAACTGTACTTTATTTCACTTGTGTCCATCTGTAAATTATAGAAGGATTAGAACATTTCTTTGCAAACCTACTACAGAGGAAAATGGTTATGTTCCTGTCAATGTTTTCTTCATTACTCTTGTTATTGTAAAAAACATCAACAACAAAAACAGTTATGAGTGAAAATGGATGTTTGATTACTAAAACAAAAAGTGAAAGCGTAGAACAATATATTTTTCAGACGTTCTCTGATGTTGTCGGTCCGCTCTCAGATGATTCTCAGTACACATGGTGTCAAGGATGTTGGTTTACCACCAGCTTCTCCTAGTGAAGAGGAATCATTACCTACAGTAAGCTAAAGCATCATATTGCAAGGGTTTTGCCACTAATACTGCAATCTGGATCTTAAGTTTCTATGATCTTAAATACTACCTTTTAAACTAATGTTCTGTCAGTATCTACTGTAAGCTGATCACTTCCTTCTATATGCTCGATTGCTTCTTTTCCCAAAGCTGATCACTACAAATTGTAATGAACTAGAATGACTGACAGGAACTCAAAAATTTCATGGGAAAACAACTATTATTTTTATGCAGTAAGTGGTAAGGCTTCATACGTGCCGTTTAGGGTTGGATCATTAACGGGAGATTTGTGGAAAATCGCCAAGTTTTTGGACATCACAACGGGGTAAAATCGAAAACCAAAATACATGTTTCTGACATCATACATGGTACTTTATTCAACATAGTGTAACAACTGTCAGGCAAATGAAACAAGTTTATGTATAATTAAGAGTTTACATTTCCAGCGTGTTATATAATCTAATGATTTTGCTTTTGATTTCTAATTTCAGATAAAAATACTTATTTTACTCTACAAATAAATTTGGATATCTATAGAAGTTTCAAAAATTAAAAAATTAACATACATGAATTACCTCCCTTTTATTTCTACATGAGAGCTCATTTGTTTTGGCATTTTACTAATTAACACAATTACTTAATATTCTCAACGTATTTCACTATGAATTTTTAACCTTATACAATTTCTTTGAGGATGCCTTGATTCTTATATGCAAAATTATTACTCAAACAAAATTCTTTGAATTTTAATGAAACAAGAATAATGTCGTACTTACCTTTGATCTTGATACAAAGCAAAACAAAACAAACAAAAGCGGTACATAATCTTTAATGAACTAGTACATCATATAATCATATTTAATAATCCTGACATGTCATCTTGTTGCAAACATCAATTACATCAATCAGGCGCTAAGTATTACCCCGGGCAATGACCAGATGTTACTGACAATTAACACTAACGCGTGTAAGAAAGAGCCAACTTTCATCACATAATCAACCAATTATCGATCTCGCGTCTCAAGGTTTTGACTTGGTGTATTCAGACTTGGACTTAAGTGTGTATTCAACGAATTTTATGGATTTTTTTTTCTTTCAAGACAAAATGTTGATTTATCGGGAGATTTGGGTGCTTCGCCGGGGCGCCAGGGTAAGAGTCTAAGTATCAGGAGAACCCGGCAAGTAACGGGAGAACGGCATGTATGTAAGGCTTACCTTCTTAAAGTTAATTGAGCTTTTGTTGTTTGCTTATTATTTAAAATTGGTAGATATGAATAACAAAAGAAATTTGATTTAGAGCTATTTATAGAGTGATGTTTGCTTTAAAGACACTAAGATCTAAATACAGTATGAGGTATTGAAAATTAAATTCCAACATATTCTGTTTTCAGTTTCTTTGTGTCTATTGGTGATAGCAAATTTCAGAATTAACAGTCTATGAATAAATTAGTAATTTTCATGCAGGAGTCATTTTAGTGTTAATGGAAGAACTATAAAATGTAATAAAATCTATCAAATAAGTTATCATAGTGATGCTTTACTCAGGGCAGTTGCTTGACCCCAAATTTACATCACTTTGAAGGCACCAATACAGTTAACTGCATCAATTTATGGCATATATTTATGGTATAGTTATGTAAATCTTAATGTTGCTCTTTATAGGATGAAAAGTCTACCTTATTCCTAATAGCGGGCTATGGTCGGTATAGCTGTCCATATGTATGGGTGCGATCTAATCATGAGAGACTTGTAAAGTTAACTGGAGAGTCGAGGGAGAAAGATTGTCCATTGAAACTGAAATCTACACTAAAATGGAAAGATAATGGTCAGGTTTCAGTAATGTGCTCTTGATATTTATCAGTTATAATTTTTTCTGTAAGAAAATGTATAAAATAAAAGCGCTATGAAATACATGTATTTATCATTTTAACCATGCATTAAGAAAGCACTTGTAAACCACTTGATGTTGACAGTTAAAGTTCTGTTAAAAACATGTTAGTCATCTTTACATGTCATTTGTTTACAGATTTGTAAAACAGCTGACTTAATGTTATTAAAGACTTGTAGATCGAAGAAATCTCCTGTGATGAAGTTTCAGTTTCACATTGAAAATACATTTAATTGGTGTTCCATTCCTTTATTTATAGTTTATTATAGTATTTCTTATTGTATTTATAATGTTGGTTATTTGAATTTATTCTGTTTACCATAAGTGTATGGTAAAAGATACAGTTTACTTCATTTTATTAAGTGGCATTAAAATGGTTAAATGTCACGGAGACTTGTATGAAAAATCCCTACTACCAATATTTGTTTATTTAACTATTTCAGATGTGTTTGTATGGGACATCATATCTGAGTTGGTGAAGTTGTGTACGTACCCAGCCCCCAAAAACCCTTTCCAGATAGATTTTGATTACTTTACAATGCTGCCCTTATCAGAAAAAGTGTTAGCCACAGCAGCAATGGTGAATGTACTGCAGAAAATTCTTGTTCATACTCCTGACCACAAACTCTATGCTGGACCAGGTAAATGAGTTTGTCTGTGATTCCTGGTTTTTACTGTTTGTTTGTCTGTGATTCCTGGTTTTTACTGTTTGTCTGTGATTCCTGGTTTTTACTGTTTGTCTGTGATTCCTGGTTTTTACTGTTTGTTTGTCTGTGATTCCTGGTTTTTACTGTTTGTTTGTCTGTACTTCCTGTTCTTTATTATCTGATTGTGTTTCATGTTTATTTTTTCCTTACTATCTGTTTGTCTGTGATCCCTGGTGTTCACCCTTTGTTTTACAGACAATCTGTTATGCTTCTTGTTCTTTGCAGTATATGTATCTGCTTTTCTTGTTCTATACATCTACTCCAGTTCAAAATATTGTGAAGAATTATTGAGAGAAATAAGCTGATTATAATCTGATGGTGTTTTACCTGAATCATTTGGATCAAAGATACCTAAAGATTTGCCAAATGTTGACATTATAGGGAAAGGTCAATCCAGTTCTTATCGTAGTGTTTCATGAAAAGCAGATCAGTATACACATGTAGAAACCAGCTTAATATTTCTAAATATGGCCAGTAAAATCTTGTTAGGTATCAACAGAATAACAATTTTCAGATTTTTTAAAATAAGTTTTCAATCACTCATTTGGTATATTTCTCTGAATACTTTAAACTATGTACTGAAAATGTTATGGCAGTTTTGCCAAGATGCACAATAAGTTGGTTATAACGTTTCTCCTTTCACAGTGTTCGAAGAACTACAACTCATGACAAAACTTCACTTTAGTAGTTTGGAAAAACTTGTACAAGAACAGGGCCTTCCAGTTCTGCAGCAGCAACAACAACAAAGGTCAAAGGCAGTGTCACAGAATACTGCATCAAGGTCAAGGACATCTTCATACAATCAGCCAATCAGATCAGGGTATCAGAATCCACAACAACAACAGTATGGATATGTGCAAACACATGCCATGTATTGAAAAACACAGAAACATGAAGATTAGATAAAAATCAGTGCAATACAGAGTGGTGGCCGTTGAATGTCATGTTCCAAGGCTTTTGAAAGAATGTCATGTTGACTTTTGAAATGGTTGTCATAAATTTTGTTGACGTCAGAAATTATGAGGACATAAATGCAGAAATTATTTAGAATTAAATTTCATGTGTGCCTGTATGGATATTTTGGGAGAAATAGTGTTGATCATATCACATGAATTAAAATTTTTGAGAAGTTTCAGACACATCTTACAATCAGTAGTGGAAAGTGCTGTGTTCAAGGTTGCTGAAGGTGTTGTGTGCTTTTGCTTTTGAATATAATTTGAGGAATTTAGAAATTTTTATATTGAATGGTTTTGTTTGGTAAAGGGATATTTTTTCTTTGTGAATTCCTTATTAAAAGAGTGTCATGTTTTTGAAAGTTTGAGAGACCAGTGTAATGTGTTGTTCAGAATCATTGAAAGAAATGCTCTGTTTTGTTGTTGTTGTTGTTGTTTTTTTTAGGCGTGTGTGGTTTATCCTTAGGGATCAGAATAATTGCCTTCTTTTTTTAAACATATTTTTGTAACACTGGACAATTCCTCTTCCTTTTGACAGAGTTGACACTTCCCTTCCCATATTTTTATCAGAGTGGAAAATTTCCCTCCTGTCAACTCCCCTGTCTGATCCTTGTAGCTAATTGGCAGTTAGTATAATCATGTATCATCCAGTTAACCCTGAACATGCGGAAATTTTGTAATGGATTTGCCCAGCTTTGAATTTTGAACAGTCCATTCAAGTTTAAGGGATTTCAGTAAAAAATTGAGTTACCAACAGTATAGAGCCTGGTCAGACTGCATGGATGTGCAGGCTGGCCTGGTTCTATACTGGTGGCAAAGGCTTATCACTTTATGTTCCAGCAGGTTAAAGGTTAGTACAGCTGTTAGTTTTGTTGTATTTAGTTGTAATTTTTGAAATACTTGTAAGAAACATCGTTGTAACAGATATGTAAATTCTGTTATTTTAGTTTATATTATCTTTTTAATGAAAGAGAGGCCTAGTTTACTTGATTGTAGTTGAAAATGTATTCTCTGTACACCATGTGTATACTTCCTCTTCCTGCTGAAAACTATCAGGAATTGTAGATGAATATTGGTAAAGCAGGAATTGACCTTGAATAATCATTTACTCTTAAAACACTTTGTCACATTATTATGTAGATTTTTTCTGCTTAACAAATCAAATAGAATTGATTTAAGCTTACCAAGGATAGGGTATGTTTGACACTGCTCTTTGTTAAAATTCATTTTTGAACTTAATTCGTAAGAGAAATGATGGTATACTATGACAGAAACAAAGTGAAGTAACAAACCCGGTGTTCAAAATTTCCATTTCAAGTAAATATCTTTTTCATGTCAGTAATAGACAGTTTGTAAGTTAACTGAATTATTCCATACTGTATAATCTTTAAAAACAGAAATTTATGAGATTTCTGTGGTTAAATAGAAGAAATGCCTTATCTTGCTGTTTGGTGATAGTCTGAATTATTATAATGACATTTACCCTATGATACAAATTTGATTGCAAACTGTTTGTCTTTTTTTAAGCTTACTTAACACAGAGGGCGTTATTCCCCATGGACTTTACAGAGGGCTTCATTCCCCATGGACTTCATGGAGGGCTTCATTCCCCCATGGACTTCACAGAGGGTGTCATTCCCCATGGACTTCACAGAGGGCATCATTCCCCATGGACTTCACAGAGGGCATCATTCCCCATAAACTTCACAGAGGGCATCATTCCCCATCGACTTCACAGAGAGCTTCTTTCTCCATAGACTTTACAGTTTCCAAAGGGCTTCTTTCCCCATAGACTTATAGAGGCCTATTTTGGGCTTCTTTCCCCATAGACTTTACAGAAGCTTCTTTCCCTTTAGACTTTACAGAGGCTTCTTTCCCCATAGACTTTATAGAGGCTTCTTTCCCCATAGACTTTACAGAGGCTTCTTTCCCCAAAGATTTTACAGAGAGCTTTTTTCCCCATAGACTTTACTTAGGCTTCTTTCCCCATAGACTTTACAGAGGGCTTCTTTCCCCATAGACTTTACTAAGGCTTCTTTCCCCATAGACTTAACAGTGGGCTTCTTACCTTGTAGATTTTTAGGAGGGCTTCTTTCCCGTTGGACTTTATGGAGGGCTTCTTTTGCCATAGACTTTACAGAGGGCTTCTTTCCCCTTGTACTCTATGGAGAGCTTCTTTCGCCATAGACTTTACAGAGGGCCTTTTTCCCTTTTGACTCTGTGGAGGGCTTCTTTTACCCATAGACTTTACAGAGGGCTTCTTTCCCCATAGACTTTATGGAGGGCTTCTTTCGCCATAGACTTTACAGAGGGCTTCTTTCCCTTTGACTCTGTGGAGGGCTTCTTTCCCCATACACTTTACAGAGGCTTCTTTCCCCATAGACTTTACAGAGGGCTTCTTTCCCCTTGGACTTTTAGGAAGAGCTTCTTTCCCCACAGACTTTACAGAGGGCTTCTTTCCCCATAGACTTTACAGAGGCTTCTTTGCCGGTAGACTTTACAGAGGGCTTCTTTTCCCATATACTTTACAGATGGCATCTTTCCCTTTGGACTTCACAGAGAGCTTCTTTCCACTTAGACTTTACAGATGACTTCTTTCACTTTGGACTTTACGGAGAGCTTATTTCCACATAGACTTACAGAGGGCTTCCTTCCCTTTGAACTTTTTGGAGAGCTTCTTTTGCCATAGACTTTACAGAGGGCTTCTTTCCCTTTGGACATTATGGAGGGCTTCTTTCCCCATAGACTTTACAGGTGACTTCTTTCTCTTTGGACTTTACGGAGAGTTTCTTTCCACATAGACTTTACTGATGGCATCTTTCCCTTCGGACTTTATGAAGGGCTTCTTTCCCCAAAGACTTTACAGATGGCTTCTTTCCCTTTTGATTCTATGGAGAGCTTCTTTCGCTATAGACTTTACAGAGGTCTTCTTTCCCTTTGGACTTTATGGAGGGCTCCTTTCCCCATAGACTTTAGAGAGGGCTTATTTCCCTTTTGACTTGATGGAGGGCTTCTTTCCCCATAGACTTTACAGATGGCTTCTTTTCCTTTGGACTTTATGGAAGGCTTGTTTCGCCATAGATGGCTTCTTTCCTTTTGGGCTTTACAGATCTTCTTTCCCCATAGACTTTACCGAGGGTTTCTTTCCCTTTAGACTTTATGGACGGCTTTTTTCCCCATAGACTTTACAGATGGCTTCTTTCCCTTTGGATTCTATGGAGGGCTTCTTTTACTTTGGTGTTTACAAAAGGCCTCTTTCCCCATAAACCTTATGGAGGTCTTCTTAATTCCCACATAGACTTTACCGAAGGCTTCTTTCCCCGCAGACTTTACAGAGGGCATCTTTCCCTTTGGACTCTATGAAGGGCTTCTAAACCCATAGACATTACAGAGGGCTTCTTCCCCAAAAAACCTTATGGAGGGCTTTTTCCCACATAGACTTTACAGAGGGCTTTTTCCCTTTAGCCTTTACTGAGGGCTTCTTTCCCTGTAAACCTTATAGAGGACCGCTTTCCCTTGGACTTTACAGAGGGCTTCTTTCCCTTTTGACTTTATGGAGGGCTTTTTTCCCCATAGACTTTACAGATGGCTTCTTTCCCCATAGACTTTACAGAGATCTTTTTTCCCCTTGGTCTTTACAGATGGCTTCTTTCCACATAGACTTTACAGATGGCTTTTCCCCCCATAGACTTTACAGATGGGTTCTTCACCCATAGACTTTACAGATAGCTTCTTTCCCCATAGACTTTACAGATAGCTTCTTTCCCCATAGACTTTGCAGATGGCTTCTTTCCCCATAGACTTTACAGAGGGGCTTCTTTCCCAATAGACTTTACAGATGGCTTCTTTCCCCATAGACTTAACAGAGGGCTTCTTTCCCATTGGACTCCATGGAAGGCTTGTTTCGCCATAGACTTTACAGAGTTTTCTTTTCCTTTGGTCTTTACAAAAGGCCTTTTTCCCCATAAACCTTATGGAGGTCTTCTTCCCAAATAGACTTTACTGAAGGCTTCTTTCCCCATAGACTTTACAGAGGGCTTCTTTCCATTTGGACTCTATAGAGGGCTTCTTTCCCCATAGACTTTACAGAGGGCCTCTTTACAAAGGGCTTCTTCCCCCGTAAACATTGTGGAGGGCTTGTTTCCACATAGACTTTACAGAGGGCTTTTTTCCTTTTAGACTTTACGGATGGCTTGTTTCCACATAGACTTTACAGAGGGCTTTTTCCCTTTAAACTTTACAGAGGGCTTTTTCCCTTTAGACTTTATGGAGGGCTTCTTTCCCTTTGGTCTTTACAGAGGGCTTCTTCCCACATAAACCTTATGGAGGGCTTCTTTCCACATAGACTTTACAGAGGGCTTTTTCCCTTTAAACTTTACAGAGGACCTCTTTCCCCTTTGACTTTACAGAGGGCTTCTTTCCCTGTGGACTTGCGTAATGTTAATGATTGACCACCACAATTGCAGGTTTGCTCAGACTTTGCCAAAGGCAACCATGCATTTAACACTGAGAATGTTTTGGTTGGTCTTGATCGACAGTATACCTGCAGGAACTAACTATAGAATGATGGATCTTTTTGTTAAAAGTTGTAAGCTGTCAAGCTTAATTACTTTATATTGTAACACTTTTCCTCTGCATCCCTTCAGTCTGTGAACACTGACCTAGATAGTATATGATCTATGTTATGCCCCTCTTAACATCTCTTGGTCAAATAGGCAAGTATGGACATATTTAATGCTGTTATATTAATGGTAATCATCATATTGTGACATTTGTTTGGAAGATATTTGCATTCCATCTTGTGTTACGATGTCCTGCAAGAAAATGGCACAAAAGAGATATTTCAGGGTGAGCAACTGTAATTCTTAACTCGGAAAAGACCCAGCATATTCAAAGGGGTGCTTCAGCACTTCAGGTTCCCAAAGTCATAGAACATAGGGTCACTTTTAGATGGTGAAGAAAAAAGTGACAACAAACTAAGCAAAGAGTAAGGAAATACCTTCAGAGGGAGGAGGAGTTATGATGTAGAGTAGCCACTCAGTTTGGAAGGTGCTTGGAGCCATGGTCATTAAAGGATGGACAAAAATTGCTTAGAGGGAGTCCAGTTGGCTCTGATAATGCTGCAATGAACCAGAATGCCATCTTCGACAAGCTGTGCCTGATAAATGTCATATGCTGTAAGCTATTCAGGAAAATACCATGTTCATACAGCTTTTAAGGGAAATGACATGTGCTCAAAGTTACCGAGGAAAATGTCATGTTCATACAGCTGTTTAGGGAAATGACATGTGCTCAGAGTTACTGAGGAAAATGTCATGTTCATTCAGCTATTAAGGGAATGTATATGTGCTTGAAGTTACTGGAGAAAATGTCTTTTTCATACAGCTATTTAGGGAATGTACATATGCTCGAAGTTACTGAGGAAAATGTCATTCATACAGTTGTTTAGGGAATGTACATGTGCATGCAGTTATAGAGGAAAATGTCATGTTCATACAGCTATTTAGGAAAATGACATGTGGTTGAAGCCACTGAGAAAAATGTCATGTTCATACAGCTATTTTGGGAAATGTTCATGTGCTGGAAGCTGCTGAGGAAAATGTCATGTTCATACAGCTATTTAGGGAATGTATATGTGCTCGAAGTTACTGGTGAAAATGTCTTTTTCATACAACTATTTAGGGAATGTACATGTGCTCAAAGTTACTGAGGAAAATGTCATGTTCAAACAGCTGTTTAGGGAATGTATATGTGCTCGAAGTTACTGAGGAAAATGTCATGTTCATACAGCTATTTAGGGAATGTATATGTGCTCGAAGTTACTGAGGAAAATGTCATGTGAAAAAATCTGCTGAAGGAAATGTCAGCAGCTGCTTATAGAGAGAAAGATCATGTGCTTATAACAATTGGCAGACATAAGTGTTAGGGAGTGGATCAGTTGTCCAGTGGTAACATGCTGGACTGGTAAACCAGGGGGTTGTGAGTTCATTCCTCCACTCCACCACTAACATTATTACTTGATTGGATGACACCACAAACTGATGTGCTTTCTGTATCTTTCATCTCCAACAATCTAAACAAAATAGTGTAGGGGGTGTCCATCATATGGACAACTGGTACCAAGAATAAATAAACTCAGAGACAAGTGTTAGAGAGAACATAATAGGTGTAATACCATTAAAGCTTGGTCCTTAACTAAATGGAATATTGGATTAAAAGTTTGAAATGTTTTTACATGAGGTATAGAATCTCTTGTTTATGTGTGAAGAAATAGAATGTAATTATTGTGTAGCTTAAGAATTTTTCCTTTAGTAATGACTCATTGTATACTTGTACAAGATACTTACTGCATCATGGTTTATACAAAAAAAAATGATCACTTAATATCAGGGGAAGTTTTTAACTTGTTTGTTTTGCATTCATTAAAACTTATCAGGTTTGTTTGTTTAAGATTTTTAAATATCATAAGTAAATACATCTTTGACAGTTTAAAGATGTCCTTAACAGTTTATGACAAGTCTGTTTCAAAACATTTTAGCCCACTTGTTTACGTCAATTTTTACTTCTATGAAGAAGAACTTTTGCTGACTCATATACCAGATTTGTTTGATTGTGCCCGATTGAGGAGGTGGTGGTGTATTGTTTTACAGGTCTATCAGTCCCTCAGTCCCTTGATAGACCATGTGATTTCCAATAAATAAGTACAGAACAGGTTCAAAGACTTGGCTGGCAAAATTAGCAGGATGAGTTTAAGAGTCTTATTGGTTATTTCATTAAAGTTACAGGTCGCAGGACATTCACAACAGAAATGGTATATGATCACTCAGGCTGCAAAAATCAGGCTCCCAAACATTATAGGATGGTTGGTCACAGCCTACACTGATCTCCAATTTTCTACAACAAAGGTCAAAGTGACATTCATTTCAAAACAGGTTATACAGACTCTAAGCCCACTGAACCATTAGCAGAATTACATGACCATGTTGGCCAAGTTTTTAGCTAATCTGAGCACAAAGTGCTCAAAGGTGAGCTATTGGGATCATTGATTGTCCGGTGTCCGTCGTCGTGCGTCATCAACAATTTGACTTGAATGACTTCTCCTCCTAAACCACTAAGCCAACTTTCACGAAACATGTCTGGGATATTCCTTGCATGAATAAAGCTCTATTAAAGTTGTTCAAAGAATTGTTTCTATCAAGAACTCTGATTGCTTTGGCAACAGAAAGGAAAAACTTTGAAAATCTTCTTGTCTGAAATCACAAGGCCCCAGGCCTTAAGATTTGGTACGTAGCATTGTCTAGTGGACCTCTACAAATTTTTTCAAATTATACCTCTTGGGTCAAATTTGGGGGTACCCCGGGGGTCAATTAATTTTACCTAGGCTTATATAGAGAAAACTTTGAAAATCTTCTTGTCTGAAACCACAAAGCCTAGAACTTAAGACATTTTTAAGAGAGCATCAGCTCAAATTTTTCCCCTTGAGTGAAAATTGGCTCTACCCTGGAGGTCACTTGAATTCATATAGGGAGAATCTTAAAAAAATTGAATCAACATGGCTTAAGGCCTTGGTAAATGGTCATCTTAGGAACATTTCTGATGATATTTCAAATTCCAATAAGGGGTTTCTGAGATTTTCAGTTTTCCTTTTGGTTGCTATGGCAGCCAGAGTTCTATATTTAACCATTTTATTTTCAGCAGTTTGAAAGAGGGCCAATCAAGGAAAATTCATGAGAAGTTTGGAAAGAACACATAATTTTAAATGACAATGAAATTACATCTTGACTGCTCACTAGCTGAAAGGACCATTTACCATTCTTCTGCTTACAGTAATTTTATTGAATATTGGATTTATCTTCTTTCGTTATTAAGATTAATAGATTAGAATTAATACACCTGCTAAACAAGGATAGATTTGACTATTTATCACTGGCCTCTGTAAATCTTGTACTTTTTGCCATTTTAACCCAAGATATTTCATAATGACTTTGTTGATGGCAATTTGTACCAATATACACCCTTAGTTCAGTTGTTTTCATTTAACACGTTTAGCATTTCTTCGCAAGAGCAATTACTTGAACAATATTTGGTAAGTTGTTAAAATACCTGAATTAATCTTATCCAGCAAATTTCAGCTCTCACTTCAATCAGTATTAGGTCTCAAAACACTCCCATTAACTGTTTTTTAGGCACTCTCCAGCAGGTTTTTATCAAAAATTTTACAAGAGAGGGGACCATTGGATAGCCTTCCACTACCACTTAAATATATAGGTAGGGAGGTTGGTTTGTGATAAAATCTGTTATCTTTTCTATTAATTACAACACATGCAGGTTACAAATCACAACAAGAAAACATTCTACAATTATAAATCTTTATTCAGTTAAAATAAGTCTTAATTACATATGTTTACTAAACTGAATAAGTATGATTCAAAACAACAGTAAATTGTAAACAGAACTTTAAAAAAAATGCTTTATAAGATAACCTGACTATTTCTACCACAGTGCATTAGGAACAGAAATACATTGGTTGATACCATGATTCATCGTCTTATTGCACTGAAGTACAGCAATGACTGGCTTGGTCATTTAGGTCGGATTCAGTGAAACAAAAAAGCAAAAAGTACAAAAAAAAATCTTTTTGTTTAAAGCTTGTGATATAAATCTATAGCATTATGCAACCTAAGTTAGCTTGACTGCCTTGACACATTCACAAAAGTACAATGTAATAAAAAGCGAGAACCTTGTTCATAACTGTTTAACATTTAAGTCTTCAAAATTAGGGGCAAAGAGCTCGAATTTATTTCCAGTTTACATAAATAAAGCACATGCCTTCTTGGCACACTTAAAAATCACAATTTGGCAAAACTGAAATCTTTTTAAGTATTTTTTAATTTACCGCTTTCTAGCTTGGTTTTGCCAAAAAATCCTTTTCAGTTTAGGCTGAAGCTGATGTATTTTTCTTAAATGCCAAATCACTGAAAAGTTATAAGCAGATGCAATGCATCTGTAATTTAAGAGATCTGACACAAACTGTATCATAATAGTTTTAAGATTATTATATAAAGCTTTGAATATGGGTTGCCAATACATAGAGTGTCCCTAACACCAAGAGCTTCTTGATTTCATGCAAATCTACAGAAATTCTCACTCGATAGATGATCAATATGGTACAAAGCGTAACGATAATTGTTTGGTAAAGGTCAGCTTAGCTACAGGTCTTCAGTACAATCCAGTGATACAATGCAGAAAATAAAATTCTTTAACTTGAGAAAACAAAATGGCACCAAGCTTATTCGATGTTTAAGTGCTGGGTGATAAACCATTTAAGTTCAGCAGTATGAAAACAGTTAAGGATGACAGTGATGAAATTTCCTTGTATTTGTAAAGACAGATGTTATTTTTCCTTTACATTAAGTGTAACATCTCTGATTTAAAAAATGCCTTGACCTCAGACATAACAGCTGTTTCTTTCCCTCAACCAATGTAAAAACAAACGCAAAAAATAAATGAATCTTATTAACTTCCAGCTGTATATAATACATGTGAATAAAACTACCAGTATGTACCTTAAAAATTCTTATAAAATTTCTTCATCATGTATTTATTGTATTTATCATTATGTATTTATTGCTTAAGATATAAAAATGCGTGAAGTTTTTTTATAGCAAAATAAAGCCAATCACAGAAGCTTAGAGTATTTGTGCTACTCAGATGAGAAAAATCATTTAAACTAGGCTTTAACTTAGAAATGCACTTTAAATAGTACATATCTTCCTTTAAACTAGAATAAACCTTGAAATAACCATTTTATTCCAAAATAATACTGACCTATTAT
This sequence comes from Cyclina sinensis, assembly GCA_012932295.1. Taxonomy (NCBI): domain Eukaryota; kingdom Metazoa; phylum Mollusca; class Bivalvia; order Venerida; family Veneridae; genus Cyclina; species Cyclina sinensis. Next base: position 3,665,792 of record JAAONU010000007.1, on the reverse strand, counting down.
CAATATACTTGAAACGTTCACTGCTGACTGATAAGTAAAATGTATTCTTTCATTAAATCAGCACCTGACAATAGATATGTGGCTAGCTTGTATGTGGAAACTGTTAGCATTAGATCAGACAGTGTTACTGAGATCATACAATTGATGTAAATGTTAAGCCGTATGAATATTTTGTGATCTGCTAAGCCTGTGACTTATTGCAATTACATAAATGTTTGAATAATTGAAAGGCATTTTGACTGATGCGGTACTGACCTTTTTTACAATTAATACTAGGTTACAACTGGGTAGTGACTTAATTTTATCTTACAAGAATAAGCATTCACAGAAACTGGCACCAAAATCTCCCAGATATCACTGCCACTTTTGACTTATACATAAAAGCACTGAGATAACTTTTAGAGTATCTCTAACAGGCCCCAGTTGTCATTTTTAAAGAAAAATCAATTGTGTATATGACCTTTGAACATAGTAGAATTGATACAAACCAACAATGTTGTATAATACAAACCAATGATAAGGATTTTGTATAAAGTACACAAAAAATACACATAATTATATAACCAATTTTTCTATATACAAACTGAAACAACCTGACAACACACTCTTGTACACCACACAGAGTAAAATATTCTGTTCTTGTTATTCTATAAATCAGGTAATGTGTATTCCTACATAAACTGACACATTTCTGGTATAGATTAATTCAGTATAAAAGCATTTCAATGCCAGATTTATGAAAAACATAGTAACAACCTTTCCTGTTCTATTCCATTGTCTAATTTCTGTTCTTCTTTACACAGTACAAAAAAGATCTTTTTTAAGTTTTCTTGTAAATATATGAAAGGCAGTTGCAGACATGAGGCTGATGAAAAATGTATGTGGATATTTTTGGCATTTGTAAACTCGCTGTAAATTTATTAAACTGACTTCCCAAAGGATTATGTCTGTCACCTGACTTACTACTGAATAATTAAGTTTACAGAATTCTCAGAATACAGCTGATTATAAATTATGTGCATTTTAGTAGGAACTGCATCCAACTGGATTGAGTTTTCTGTTGTGACAATTAAGATCCTAGGGCATATTCTGTAAAATATGCATAAAATCAGTTTCATATATTATGTTTCACAAAATTAATAAATGATTATTTTGTAAACAGTTTCAATGAGTGATTCTGTTTTATACACAATAAGCACCATGTAACTACAGTGCCACTTTTAAACCAATACTGATAAAGTAGATCTCTTTAATTTTTCTTCTTCTCATTTCACCTTATTTTCAATCCCTCCCTGCAGTCTGGATACATAGTGTGTTTAGCCACTCTTTTTTCCATTGAAACCTACTTTATCAAAGCGAGAAGACATCACATGTACACACATAGACCATTATTATGTAAAAAAAAAATGGTAATAAACATATGACATCATTTGTAAACACATAGAAAGTCACTCAGCACTTAGTCCTTTTTTTTCCTATTATTTTCATTATTTTACAAACCATTCAGTCTACACTTAACATTAGAAAAAATAGTCTTGTTTATAAAAAGATATAGGCTTAAAGTATTAACTCCCTTATCTTTATGTAAAACCATAACTGCAGGTGAAGAAAGAGTGCAGACTTGCAGAAGTTTTTATGACCTGGTTATGTTTCCGTTTAAAATACTTCAAAAAGCCATTTCAACCAATCTGACAGAGCCTTCAAGTATGCACCTTTTCCTAAAGCCTCAGACTTAGTTTTACAACTTGTGACATTAGCCTTTAGCCTGTTAAACATCTAAAACAGGCTTGTCCACTTTTGTAAAAATACTGACTGAATAATAAACAGTTCAGATCATGATCAGACTGTACGGACGTGCGGGCTGATCACGGTCTGCACTGGTCACAAAGGCAAACACAATAGCCGCCGCCAGCAGGATAAAGGTTAAACTGTAATCAAAATAGAACCTCTTTCAGTTATTTAAGTCTACATGCACTCTGTATCAAATGGCACATCAAGGATATGTGAAATATTTATTTTGACATGATATAAATATACGATTCTGAAAATTGTCATTATTGTTTTTGTTGATTTTTTACTTTTCATAAAAAAAATGAGATAATAAAATCTATTCCTTTACAAAATCCAATAAGAATGACGAATGATAAAGCGAAAAATGAAACTACAGGGCAGTAAAACCTCACTGGGCCCCCTCTCCCTCCCCACATCCCCACACCATCAAAACGTCTTAATTAATCTACCTACAAACTGTTGGATTATTTAAGGTTTCTGTGGAAAAAGTTTATAATGGAACTGAGCGGGTGACAGGTTCATTTCTCTTCTACAGAAAGTGAAAGGGAGTTAATATACACCCATTAAAATCATTGCCTGCCCTGATATGTTTTAATGAGATAGCTACCAAAAATGACTGAGGTAATATAACTCAGAGAGAAAGTTTGACGAAACTTGCATGTCTTACTTGAAAGAAACAATAAAAGTTGTAATGTTCATTATATTTTTGCAGAACATAATGAAGTGTATGTCTATTACAAATGATTTTGAGTACAAAGATGATTTCATTTTGTTTCAGATCTTGTTGAAATATCAAGAAGTTTTATAAAACAGAAATACAGAGGGCAATATGGCTCACAAAAATGCTAAAATGGTAGTCAGAAGAAGGCCTTAAGAAACATATTTACAAAAGCCAAACAGTATTAAAAGACAAGCAGAATTTCTTAAAATGCATCAAACTGAAAGCAGTATTAGCAGCAATTCTACTTAACAGACCAGTATTTTCAGATTTGTGAAGAAAAAAAATTGACTGAATTTACATGAATGCATAAACATCTCTTCTCTTCATAAAAATTCTTTTAACTGAGGCAGTAAGTTTTAAAATATATATATACATGTATACAAGATCAAAGAAAGAAACAGGCATTCATTCCTGAACAAACTAAACATGTACAGAATCATGCTTAAAGCATAGGAGGTTTATCTAAACAACACATAATATTAATCTTATACAATATTTTACACTAGAATCGTTTGTTTTCAACCTGAACATTATCAAATCTGATATATTATGTTTCTATTAGTTTTGCATAAGAGTTGTTCAACCTTTTTGGGATAAAATACTGCACAAAACATTTTACAAAAATTATTTCTACACAACACAGTTGAAGCTTTCAAATCAAGCTATTGAAAAGCTCCCTGAACAATTCTAAATATCATGATTTTAATTTATTTTAAAAATTAGCAGCTATCTGCCTCTTACAAGAAAAAATAAAACATCAAAATATTTTTTAATTCTTTCAAATACATTCGTATGTTTGTGCTTTTTAAATCCAGGATTCAGTGATGTAGGTCCCACCTAGATAAAATATGACTCTTCTGCTGCAGAAATTATTTAAATTAACTGAAAATATCATCATTCAAGTCATGAGTGATTCATTTAATGAAATCAACACATTTTCTTCAACACATCCACAGGCTCATGTACACAACATGCGAATATGATTCCATACATACATCTTTGTACAGGTACATCAAAAAACATAATACAATATTAACTTACGACATAAAAATCCAAAAATTATATTATCCATAATTTCTTTCAAAATTCAACAAACCTATTGTTAAAGTTCTCATAGATTAGGCAAAACATTTAGCTGTTTTACAATCTGTCTTTACCTGATTATACTAATTCACATAAGTGTAAATATTTAATTTACTATTATTAAATTACACCATCAGAAAATGTTATGTCAATGCAATGGTGACTTCAGCCTTTCAGTATTATATCATTTTTAAGTTTTCAATTAGTTTTTCAGGATGCTCAGAGAACATTGAGCTTAAACCCTCAAAAACAACAAAAGGTATTACATGTTTTGCTATTGTTTCCCCTTAATATTTATTTTTTTAAGTGTTTTTCTTTACCTTTCACAAACATACAGACACAAATGATAAACAGATATTCCTGCAATACTACACCGTTATTCCAGAGGTTAGAATACAAAATCCTTCATATTATGGTTATACTTTTGTATGACTCTGATACAAAATACTATTTAAAAACAAACAAAATCACAATGTTTATTTACTCTTTTCACTATGTCCTGCATACCCTTACATCAAACAGGAGTTTGGACTCGAAGTTTTCCCCGCCACATAACACACCTCCTGACCCTCAAAACTAGCACAACTTTCCTAACTCGTTTCTGGGTGAAATGCCATTTCCATTACAAATAACACAGTATGAAAAAATCCAGTAGTCCTATCTATGTTTGCTGATGGATTTTCCTCAACCACTATAATTATAGTCTACAAAAACATGCTGGGAGCACATAAAGGTGCCTAGTTATTTTACTATATCTTACACATATTTTACAAAACAATATGAAATAAAAAGATTTATCACGTTAACTTTTGTATCCTTTGCTACCCCAAAACATTATTTGGTGGAATTCACGCATGTGTCTTTGTTGTTTACAGCTGTTACAAAATTACTTGTACAGCCATGAAAATGGCGGACAGAATTAATAAAGCACTTGATGACACTGATGATGCAGCACCTCCGACATTTTTGTCCTTATTGTTTGGTTTGCTAATGTCATATTTTGGATTGTTTGGATTCTGGAATCCAATATCACCATCTGGAGGTGTGTTAGGTCGCAATGGTCTGCCTGTATTGAGTCCTGGATGCACTGGTCTACCACCTGGTCGTGAATGTGGATACGATGACCTTTCATCTTCATCATCTGCCCCCATTCCAGATCCAGATCCACTATAAACATCACCATCATCACCGTCACCACTGGCAACAACCCTGTCACCTTTGCCCTTGTCACCACTACCCTCAAGGTCATCACCACTGGCATCAATATCTAGATTAAATGACACAATCTTTCTGTAATATTCCAGTACTTTTTAACTGACAAAATACTTATAAAATTAATATAAATCTTTAACCATACAGTTTTTCAGGCTTCAACAGCTATAATTGTTTTTTTATATTTTAAACTAGTTATGAAAAATTAAGGGACTATCACCTCCACTACATTTCAAAGAACATGTGCAAAAATCTTCTTTTAACAAATTTAGACCTGTCTGACAGTTTATCATTCTTACTTTTTTAAGCAGTTTAACTATTCTACTGAAATGTCTTATTTACCAATATCTGGTTTGGACCATTCCACATCCACGCCATGGTAGGCATTGTGTAGTTTGGTTGTGATCAGTTTCAGGTTGTATATCTGAACTGAGATGATGCCATTGTCTTCCTGTACATCCACTGTCACTTCTGGGTTGTTAACTTGGTAAATACGTCCATCCTTCTGCACCTCGGGTACATATCTGATTAAAGAAAAAAAGTTTCTGTAACGTCTATGATACATTTAGGATACATTGTAACCACAATGTCTTCAACATTAATTCATATTCGAATGATAACAATGTTTTAAACTAGCCACAAAACTTGCTTTCTTGAATTCTGACCAGTATTGCTTTCACAGGACTGTGGAAGTTGTGTTCAAATTCTACTGTATCTTAAACAGTCAGCCTCAGAGTCTGATGCTTTACTTCTACAATGCTTAAATAGGGGGGGGGGGGGGGGGGGGGGGGGGGGGGGGGGGCATGGAAGGAGGGGATTGGGGGGGGGGGCATGGAAGGAGGGGAGTGGGGGTGAAGGAGGGGATTGGGGGTGAAGGAGGGGAGTGGGGGGGCATGGAAGGAGGGGAGTGGGGGTGAAGAAGGGGAATGGGTGTGAAGGAGGGGAGTGGGGGTGAAGGAGGGGAGTAGGGGGGCATGGAAGGAGGGGATTGGGGGTAAAGGAGGGGAGTGGGAGGGGTGGGGGAATCAAGCTGTAAACTGTACCAACAAACAGCCCCAAGTTAGCAAGAACTACAACAGGTTTACATGTAATGAGTATCTTAACCAGAGATCCAGAAGTTTCCATACATTCTTCAGAGAGGATGGAAGAGATAGTGACATCATAAAATGAAGCATTCTGTATGGTCAGAAATTAAAAAATTAACACAAAAGCTGTAACAAACTGTACTTTTCCCAGGAAAATGTAAGTCACTCAGTATCCAAATTTTCCTGTCATAGATAACAGACTTTACGTAACAGAAACAAGTTTACACTGTCTAGACAAACAATTAACTGATAGAAGTTTATCAAGAGTTATCTCCAATAAGACTTGACCTGGAAGACACTTTTTGGCAACTTTCTGTATGTGCCCAAGCAAGTCATTTTGTTTTGAAATATCAAAAGAAAATTACATGCTGGACAGAGAAGAATTTCAAATGTTAAGTCACTATTTTACATACCAGTAGGTACAGTACCCCTCACAGTCTTGTTTATCTTCCAAATTCCACAGTGAAAACTTTCATGGGAAACATTAGAAACCCAAGAAAAAACACTATACCAGCAACTGTTTGCAAGTCTCCAGGAATAATTTTTCACTCTTTTATGTTAAAATAAAAGTCATTTAAAATCATGACATTCATGCCCAATCTAAAGGATATGTTTAAACATCAAGAAAAAATACAATCTACTGAAACAGACAACTACAGAAAGCAGTAATTAGGTACCTGGCTCGATCCTGCCCATTCCAACAGTCTTCATCCTCACCGGGCTGGTTGGCTATTTCACCATTGCATATAGTGTATGGAAGTTGCACCCAAAAATTCTTGGCTGCCTCAACCTTCGGTAACAATAAAAAATTGTTAAACAAACAAACAAAATAAACAAACAAAAAACCCTAACCGAAATAGAAATTACCAGATGATTAAGAGACTCGGATTAAATTTTCTGACTTTAGATGCATTATTCCAATATGTGCACTGGAAAAGATAATAAAATAAGGTAATATAATAAAAACTTTTTGTAGACATAAGACTTATCATTCTGGGACAGAAATATATTGAACTCTCCCAGGGGAGAGTGCTATGATCAACATTCAATACCAATAATGAAGAAAAGCTTCAAGTCTTTAAAACGGAAAATTTAAAATGCTGGGTGAACAACTAATATTATGGTACTAAACACCTTTACACTCACTTCAACTGAAACTGTAAGTGCATACAAAGCTGGTTTTTAATTGGATCATATTACTTTGTGCCAAAATATATGCTAATGAAACAGTGACAAAAAGTTTGGTCAAATTTACCTTGTCTTTGATGTCTTTAACAAGGCGATCAAGGTTTGTACCAGCTGCTGTGACCTCTTTTTCATTGCTCTGTCCTCCCCGAGCATATGTCATAAACTCCTTTCCATAAGCATAGTCATCATAGCTGGAAGCCTGACGCTTGTAGCGACTGTCAGGGTTCCGTCTTGGTTCACCGCAACCTTTGAAGATCTGAAATTTTGAAAAAAAAACTCAATCTGTATAATGTCTGCAGATGAAATTTTGCAGCTATTCCTTTAAGACAAATAAATTCTTATAACATAATTAATTACCTTTTATTTTAGAATTATTCAAAGAAAATATTTTTTTTCAGTACCAGTATTTGATGGGTCATAACCTGTTACCTGCCTTGGATACTTCAGTCACTTCTGTCTGTATGGCAATACTGGATGAGGCATAGTTATTGCCTAATTAAGGCCATAATGTCTGACTGTCTGTTTTATTTGTCACCAATGAATTCCAACCTGTCTTTCATGAAGCTATACTAAGTCTTAATAACAAAATCAGGACCCATTAAATTGCTAATAAAACTAGCAAAGTAAGCCAATAATTTTTGTCCATGATCACGAAATGAAGCCTTTAACATGTAACTTCCAAATGATTTTAGTTTGTTCCCCAGCAATAATTGACCATTTCCGAGAGCTAAAAGCAACCAATCAAACTTAATGTTGGTAGACAGAACAATATTGCTATGGAGTAATAGCAAGTTTGATTTTTCATTTATTACCTGTCAGATAACTAACTAGAATATATTGATGTGTAATTTCACAGAGAAATAAGCCAATGACACTTCCATAAACTGAGGGTCAAAAACGCAATTCTTTTACAAAAAATTTATGTTGTGATCATGGTAATAATCCACTGTACTGTCACTGGCAAATTCAGTTTCAATTGTTTCGTATTATGTAATTGATCATTAATTTACAATTGTTTTTGCTTGGACACATCCCAGATTTTTTTTTTTTAATTTCCTTTGCCCCTCTCTGACTCTTCTTTCCCCTTCATTGGATCAAGTTCTAAACCCTGCCCTACCACACACTCTGATTCCACTTGAAGCTTGCTACATTTTGATTGGCTTACAGTTAATGTAATCTACAGGATTGACCAATCAGAATATACATAATCAAACTCCTTAGGAACTTAAAAAATAAATTTGATCTGTCTACTTTTTTTCTTGCTGGTCAGGGAAAAGTAGACAAAACTAAATGCCATGTCAACTAACTCTCCACCACATAATGCTTACCCATCTCTTTCTCACCTACACACACCATATCTAACCAGTTACTAATTTTTTACTGCCTGATACTTTTTCACATGTGTGTAATCTCCACACATATTTATTTTTTACATTTTCTTGACAGACAGAACATATGTGTATCAATCAACTCTGTAGGAAAATCGTTTCACGTTTCTGCATTACTGCACTTCTTTTCTGATAAAACCTATTAAGAGATAACATCTAGGAAATTCCACACTTTTCTACAGATGAGATTTATGCAAGACCGATGAGATTTATGCAAGACCGATGAGATTTATGCAAGACCGATGAGATTTATGCAAGACCGATGAGATTTATGCAAGAGCGTGCCATTTTGGTAAACTTTTGCCTACAAACTACCATTACAAGTCCAATTCTAATTTTTTTTGAGAAAGTGGCAACTCTTTCTGCAATCTCTACTGAGCTGACGTTGGTTCAAACTATTTCTGGTATTCTTTAAATGTTAAAACTGTAATTAATGTGCACAATCAAAGGGCAGAGGATATTCATATAATGAAAACTTTATACCAGAAATGCACTCTTAACACACTATACAACTATCTCTACTAAAGGCAAGGAATGTTTGTAGCAGTATGACAGAGGTTTGAAATAAATCAACTGTTTAAAACCCATGGTAATTTATCCCAAATTTCATTTTCAAGAAATAAGCTGCCAATTAAATACTGATTGTATGGCTGGAAAATGACCCATAATGAAAGTTAATACCTACTTAAACATGAGAGTGCCTACTTTCTTTGAAAGTTTATTTTCTATTTTAATGAAGTTTTTTTTTTTCTGAAACCACAACATCACTACTGACGTCCTTTAAGGTAGGCCAATGCATTTAAACTTTCACTTATATAATGTCCATAGTTTCTATCTCAGTACATATCAACATTCTTTTATTATCATCAACAATTGTTTTTATCATTTCTCACTAATTGTAATTTTCACTAATTTGAACTTATCATTAATTCTAATAATAATAAATGGCTGTTCTGTGTTTCTGACAAAAAGTTGATGCATTGCTATCGTAACTCATGTAGACATGAGCAAAGATTTACGTTTATATAGCATTAAATCTGTTAATCTGATAGCTGATTTATACAGCAACTAGTTGCAAATGTGAAGGTAATCTCGACATGTTCTACAGTTTCTGCAAAAAACTTCATAATTTTTAGGTAATTTATTTCACCACCTTCACTGAAAACTATTCCATGAGTGATACATTTCAAACCATTCTGACACACTGCATTTAGCCCCCATCTTCTGTTTATTTTCACAGCCAAATATCACTTCATCAATCCAACATTTCAGATTACTGGTGTTGATTTATACCCCAGAAAAAAATCTGCAATACTTCACACAACTTAGCTTATTTATATTGCATATCTGTATGCCAGTGGAACATAAAACAAGGCCAAAAGGCTAAATGAGCAACACATCAGACATTGCCCAATACCAGTAAATATTGACTTGTATATAGTGTATGTACCCTGTCTGGAGAATAAATGACCTTCTCTAATGAGGCACTTGAACTTCAATGGCTAAAATGTAAGAAGTAATTAGTAAACTGCACTCCTTTGTCTAAATACAAAAGTTTGGTGCCAAAACTATTCAAACAATACATGTACATTTGCACTAAAACATTACGTTTTTTCTTTTTTCAGAAAAAAATATTAATTTTAGGATAGCTGAAGTTTATAACCAGCTGATGTTTATTTATTTTTTTTGTATCGAAGCCAATTTACTTGTATACTTGTATACAATGTACCCTTCCAGTTACATCCTAGAGGGCGAAGGATTTTGTCCAATATCTATTCCAAATTTCATGATATAGTGTCCTGAAATGCCCCCTCTCATTTAAACATCCTTTAGGCCAGAAAAATCCATTGTATTTTTAAGCAATGTACCAACCCTTTCAGTGACTGTGGTACTGTCTTCCTGGAAGTTCATGATGGCTTCTGAGATCTTTACGTCAATTGGGTCTACCACTGTCTCGATGTTGAAAGGACCTTCCAGTCGCTCAGCAACCAATTTAAGGGCCTCTGTAAAAATAATATAAAATAATATATGTAAAATAAAAATAATATATATATATATATATGAATTAACTGTATATATGATGGTATTATGTCACTTCTTGTCTTATTGAAAATCACATATATTGCAATATTCTCGAACTAATTCTTAATCTCTCTGCACACATCTAAATATTAAATGTAAGTTTGAAAGGAACAGATCACAACTGCAAAAACAATAGAGACAACTGTAATACATGGGAGATAACCGTAGCAAACTGTCCACAGCAAAGGATATGAAATGAATAAAAGAAAAAACAACTGCTGTGGCACAAGGGAGACAACTCTAGTAGCAAACTGCCCAAAGCTATAACTTGTCTAGAAAATGACACAAGCTAAATGTCAGTATACCAACAATAAAATCTGATCCTCACGTACATTGGGCAGACACATTTATTGTAGAATAAGCTTATGGAAGTAATAAAAGCTACATTTCATCTGTAATCCAAGCTCTGTTTATATATATCATACCCACGGTGATTCAAAAACATCGTTTACATAAAATATAGATTTTCCTTAGACATCATGTCGAGCCAAAAGAGAAATTTAGTAGGAACGATGAATATTACGCATTTTTATCTGGGCCTCACTACAGCAGCTAGTTACTATAACTAGAACCTCATGCAATAGAACAGATCAGTTTTTGGCAGTTACTTTGTAGCCGGTACTTTACTTAAAATATAAATCCCCAGCATTAGCAGAAGCCTTTTCATTCCTTTTCTCCAATTCTATACCCCTGCCTCCCTGTTCAATTGCTGTTGGTAATGTTATTACCTCTATGTCAATAAAATACTATAATACTCTTTATATTGATGAAGGTGGTGAGTTTAACCCCTATATATACTCAACTTTGTCTCTTATAAAGCTTTCTGAGGATAGGGGTTCATGGTTCCAATATTTCTTAGGTGTGAAAAGTAGAGTTACCTTACAACAGACAAGTAACTAGTAAGCATTAACACCACAGTAGAAAAACATCCATACTTCTGATAATGCATAATTATGCACCTATCAATGTTTTCCCCAGTGGGGTAGGGGGGGAGCAGTGAGCATACATAGGGCCTCTGACAGAAGACCGTTCCCAACATGCAAAAATTTGATAGACAGAATGGTTCAGAGTCCCAGGAAAATAAAGACTTTGGCCGAATTTTAGATCCAAGGTCATTTGATTTTTAAAGCATCTCCCACTTCTGGGATTTTGACAAACTGCCATTGCTCTAAGGTGGGGATTAAGACTTTGAAAAAAGAAAAATGACTAATTCCACTGGGTCAGCCAACTGCCCCTTCCCTGGGGCAAAACACTGATAGGTGTGTTTTTAGGTCATTCTACTAGTAATCCTACAAAAGCTAAATAGGGAACATGGTCTTGTATCAGTGTCATCACAGTTTGAATGACTTCCTTCAGACCTTAAAATAAGTTGTTTTCATTCATGAACAATATTCTTTCTTTTCCTGCCTCTCCTATTTCAACAATTCAAATCAAGTACTTGGGTGATTCATCACTTACAAAATACTCAAGTGAATGGCTAGCACTTGAATAGTTTTTCCTTCTATTGTTTTATTCTCTTCCCACAATTATTTTATTACAACGCTATTTGTCATTGTTAGGTTCAGTTTGGGATTTTTTTTTTTTATGACAATGAAGCACATAGGTATTGCGTCACTTAGCCTATTTTACTGAGTATATTTCAAAGCTGATCTAGCGGAAGTATTCCAACCTGAATAAATTTACATTTTAAAAAAAATATCTTTAGATGAAACAGTTATAATATAAGCTCAACATTCTTTTTTTTACAAATTTATATCATTCCTTAAAATAGAAAAATTACTTCCTTTCATGCTGAACAGTGATAAAACTGAAACAGGTAATTAACCGTTATGGCTGTGTTAGGGACTTGTACTGAATTTCAAAAACGAACAAAACCACAGACCAAAAAGGACCCCTATCATCCATATTTAGCCAGTATTTCAGAACATCTCATTCATTCAAGAAACATTAAACTGTAGCGAATCATGCTGACAAAAGATTTTAAAATGGTCTTCTTCTGAATAGAGAGGGTACTAGGGTACATTTCAATTATCACTTCATCTATTTAACATGGGTGTCCCATACCAAAAAAAATGGTGTTTGCACACAAAGGACAAATGATCAGTGTACCAGCGATTATCTATAAAGATGTCCTCGACTCTATTGTTGACGAGAAAGACTTTTATAAGCGTAAAGAAAACACTCCAGGTAAATGGCAAATAATCGTCTAATGTGGTCTGGTTAAATCGGGAGACTTAAGGAATGAATGGAAGTATACAGAATGGTCAATATATATCTTGGTTAGAAATATCAATATTATTAATTAACAATACTGTGAAACACTGCAAAAACTGAATGTCCAACAGTTACTTTGAACAATACCCTAGAACTAATTACCTTAAAAAAGTCTTAAGTTTTCAAATAGTGTTTAAAAAGTTAAGGATTGACTCTCAAAAGAGTGAGAAAGAATGCAAAATGTTCACTTTAAACAGAAACCAGAAAGGCATCTGAGCTCAAAAAACATTTTTGTCAAGGTATTTAGTAAAACTGATTTAATATGAATATCACAAACTAAGTTTGTTCTACACTAGAAGCCTTCCAAAACACAAAATTTAAGAGAAATAAATGCAATAAACCAAGGACTCTTCAACGGCAGACGAGATTGGAAAAACATGCTAATGTTCTGTAACACATTATTCTTTTTTGTAAGAACAGAATCTGAATAATTAAATAACTGCGTCAATTCTCATTGCCAATATCAATTTTGTTCATAACCACCGATTAAAGAGGATTATGCTGTCTCGATCGATCAATTTATCATCGTTTCAATCTGAGCAGCAGCAGTGTGTGTGTTTCTTTTATCATCATTCTACTTTGGGAGAGAATTTTCATTTTGAAAATGCTGGCGCAGTAGCCGGTTTTTTGTCCCACTGGAACAGTTAGATCAACAAACATCTGCCATATTGACATTTAATGTGGTCCTTTTGTCCTAATTTGGGCAAAAATTGAAAACCAGTCAAATATTGTCTGCATTATTGAAAAGACTTAAAACCAGTCTGTATCAGTTCTCTGCTTTGTGACTAATTTACAGACCAACTCATCACTTTTTTGAAGCATGCTTTTAACTTCAAGTCAGTTTTAGCAGTATGTTTGCAGGGTGTTCGACCTCTGTTTCTGTCGGACTAAGGATTATGGTTTTATAATGCATAAACATTTTTTATGAATAAGCAACCAACTGGTATTTTTCTTACACTGTCACAAAGACTGATCAGTTGGAGGCCATTAGATCATTTATATATCACCCATGTGTGTCCTTACAAAAAAAAATAAAATCATAAATATATTTAAGTCATCCATTATATGTCCAAGTATAAACCACTATATTTTTTGTCACAACTAGTTCTCAATAAAGAAAGGAATCAGCAGGCAAACTTTTGTGGCAGACTTTTAGCTAATCTCCTCTGTCAAAAATGTTTAATGAATGACAATCTAATTTGAATGAAAAAGTATTCCTAAAACCTTTTCGAGATTAGATTTCTTTACACAGGGGTAAAATTACTAGTTTGAGCACTTTATATTGGCTCAAATAATCTTAAAAAATTTCATATGCTTTACTTTGTCAGCCATTTCAATGGACAAAATGTTTACATTTCAATATCTACGTGTTATTTTGGGTATTATTTATACTTGCATATTATTTAAATAAGATCTTATGATGTATGTAAAAAGGCCGCATACACTATAATATGGTGACATTATCGTAAACTAGACAACATCTTTGTCTACCATCAAGAAATTTATGCAGCGTTTTTTCAACCAGGGACAATTTTCATATTTTTATCATTTCACATTTCTATGTTAATGAGGTTCTTTTTTTTACCTTTTTGTTAAAGAGTCATCTTAACATCCCAGTCTTTTTCATATCAAACCAAGCTATTTCTTTACAACAGTTTATCTTATACTGCCCTACACTTGTTTTGATGTCAACATGTTGATAATAATCTTTGATAGATAGAAAAGCTCAGTGTCAAAAGGCCTCCCTTTCAGCCTCGAATTTCAAAGAAAACTTCATTCCATAATATTCGGTGCAGTGACATATTAGATCACAAGATATCTTATTCACATGCTTAATTTGTTTTTATTAATTAAGACATATTAATAGAAAGTTGATAAACATAGCAAAAGGACCTTAGTTAAAAACTGGACTATCTTTAAAATGTTTTCAAATCAAATGTTAAAATATTTGAATCAGACAACCCTCCTCAAGAAATGCAGATTATTGAAAGCCTGAAAAACAAGTCAATTGCAGAACCAAAGTAACTTTTCAAGCTGAAAATGGCTTCCGTCAAAACGTCTATATATTACACCAGAATTTAATAATATAGCCATTCATTTCTTCTAAAATCTGAAAGTGCCAGTGTTGCAATTCAAACAGAAAAGAGATTAACAACAATGTACTATTATTCTCATAGTTTTCTATTATTTCCTATCTGCTGAAACATTTTCTATCCAAGATTTCCATTACTTTTCAAGACTTCCATCATGAATGAAGGACACCGTTCCGGCAAACATTGTTAGCCATCTCATTATATTGGTAACAGACGTGGGTTCCATGTGATTATTCTGCTAGGTCCACAAAAATCTCCAGACAAAAAAAGGCAAAAAATGTATAATGTGTTCAAAATAATTAAGTGATAGCTTTGTTTGTTCAATCTTGCTCATTTTCAGGAAGAATTAATTGGGAATTGTCAAGTCTAGTTCATTTTATGTCTCTATTGATAACTTTAGCTACACAGAATTGTGAGAAAGCTTTGCTGTGTTTAACTCATCAGTCTTTATATAGATTTTCATTAATAATTCTAAAACTAATCAAGACTTGCATTTTACAGTAATCATTCCATGTCTCAGGTAAAAATGATACAAACTCAGTACATTCTGCTTTTGGGGATCTCACTTTAACACAGCTAACAGCAGGCAATTTAAATCACAAAGAGTTTAAGCTGTAAAAGACATTGACCACCTCTTATATGAAATTCTGCCTCAGACACAAAATGCCAGAGTAAAAATGAGCTTTACTAAGATGAGTCAGGAGGTTTCAATTAACTCTGTACACAACAACAATGGCTGCCACCACTATTCCTTGGTTGCTAAGGGTAACCAGGAAGTGAAGCATCTGACGTCTGCTGCTTTTGATTTTAAAAGTCTGCTTATTGTGTTTTCCAGGTTAACAGCCTATTTCTTGTTTTAAGTTAGAGGAAATCTTATAGTATATACCTGAAGTGTATGCCAATACAACAGGTAAAATCAGCAGCTAATATTTCTATCAATTAATTACAATATCAGTAGGCCTTCTTTCATCAAAATGATTTATTATCCAAAAAATTACAAATCCTCTTAAAAAATAATCTGAGTATAGTGTTTCAGGCCTTCAACTAAATTAAGCTTCTACAATATTATAACCTTACAGTGAATATAAACAAAAGCTAAAACTGACTGTCAAAAAAAACATAAAAAACACAAATTTCAGTATCAATTAAAACTGCCCCAACAAGTGCTTGTTAAGTATTGCAATACAAAACTGAAACCATAAATAGTGTCCTTTTTTTGGGTCACTGATTCCCGAAGTGGTTAGCAGACTTAGATATGACACATTATATGTACAAAAATTGCTTAAGTTCTTCATTTAGCACCACTCAATCCCTTTTTGCCTTTATGTCTTTCAACCATGAAAATCAGTCTTTTGTTCGACTAAGTCAGAAGCCTTACTTACAAAGACAGAATTAACACGTAAATTACATGGGAAGAGGACAAAACAACAAGGAACGTTCCATTCACTGTTCAGAAATAATTTAACGGGGAAGTAGCACGTACTAATACTTTATAATCTCCTTTGTATTGATCTTGGGGAACTTCCGTTTCTTGTTTGTTGGTAATTGACACTGAGAATGAAAAACTGTAAATTCTGCCAGAATCATTGACAACACTATTGGCACAATGTACTGATACAGCTATAACAGAAAGAAAAGAAGCATCTCTTTGGTTCCATAGTGAATGACGGTAATCAGAGAACCAGTTTACAATTCCATTTCAGCATTCTAAATCACTGTTCAGATTTCAGCAAAGATCGACTGCACATTAGTGTTATTTACTATTTACATTACATGAAATGTGCATTAAAAGAGCCGTCAATTTTGTCCTGGAAATACAGAAAGCTTTCTTTCTAACAGATTTTTAATCATATAACTGTTTATTTAACGGTACATTCATTTTATGGTAATGTTAACGATTTGCTTATTTATCTTATTACAAAATAATGGAGGTTTTTTCTTTCTATTATTCTCCCTATCAAAACTGCTCCTTCATGAAAAGATTTCATGTGGCTTTTTTACAATTCTGAGAAGCAAGGACTCTTGAAATGTTTGTCTGAATTAAAATGAAATCTTCTGCATAATCATTTCGAAAATTGTGCCAATGACTTTTCAAAATGCATTGCATTAATGATTCAGTGTGTTATCCAATTTTCAGATCCGTCTGGGATGAGAAGAATTTACAACTTTTTCACAATGCCTACAAAAATGATGAGTATTAACTATATACATTCAATATCCCATCTCTTGCCGAGATAAGTACACTTGCAGATTTTATTTTTTAAATCAACTCTGCTTGGAAGATTAATGTAAATGATATAAACTTAAATATTTTCATAACTGCTGAATCTCAACATGTAGTCTACATTAGAAAGTATCTACAGGTTTAGGGATGAAGTACATCTGCAAGACAAAACTATGAAATGCTTCTGTAGAAATATTTCTCTGTATTTTCAATCAAAGAGGGCTTAAAAATCAGTTTAAATATAAATATTGTTGTTGCTGAAGTAAGTTTAATGCTCTCTAACAGTCAAAGATGGGTGGGCAGTTAATTTAACAATCATTTCCAGGAAAGACCAGTACTAGACTGCTATTCTTTTTAAGAAACTGCTAACTTTCAAACAGTACTGGTCTGTAGGCAGGCCTAATTGATAAAAGTGAGAACAGTACTGTTCCAAAGTTCTGTTCCTATTGGTCAGCTTAGATCATAAGTGAAATGTAAGCCAATAAGAAGCCAGAAATTTTAGACTGGTCCTAAACTTCAGCCATCCAACAAGTAACCAAATTAATTTAAGCCAGGTAAGTTAAGACAATAAAGATAGTTATTTTAAGCTGCTGTTTGTATTCTTTCTCAATAACTGACCATTCTTTCATTGTCATATCATTTTTTTGTAACAACAGATATCACAAGCACCAAATCTTTTACAGAAACTGAACTAGTAAAACCGCACAATTTCTGACAATTATTACAAAAATCAGATGAGATAAGAGAAAATGATCTGCAATTAATCTTGTAAAGGATCCTCATAGCTCCCAGAAAGAAATCACCACAAACAAAATGGATCACAGCAGCTCAAGAATGCATTAATTTTGTTAAAGACTTTGAAGTTGTAGGTCTTCAACCTAAGAAAAGTATTGCAAGGCCCTGAAAAAACTATGAACAAACTATTTATAGTTCAATCTGTCTGTGTTGTTTTCTATTTCTTGAGCAAGGAGACTTTTTTTCAAATGCACAACAAAATCCAACGGAAGCAACAATAATGCTTTGGAAACCCTCTGAAACACAATACATATTTGCCCATTTTCTTTGACTTTTTTTGTTTTTAAATTAAACTGAAAAACTGCCCCATCCTGGCAAATAGATAAAGTGCATACAGGTCAGCATGACAAATTCATCATGAACAACTATAATTCCCTACAAGAAATAAATATCTATAAATAGCCATTTCAAAAAGGTCAAGTGAGGTTGCAACAGGAACATCAATAACCTGCTCACATGATTTTATGACCTTTGGCACACTTCTCCGTCATAAAACACACCACCTCACAAACCTACCACTCTGTTTCATATTTTTAAAGATTTTTCGGAACCACAAACAAAACCATAGGCTGACAGATTTGGAAGGGGGGAAAAATAAGGGGCAATTAATTTTATGTGAGCTGACTGAATGTCTGGGCAAGTTTATGGGGCATAAAATGTTAGCAACAGACATTCCTACATCAAACAGTAATTATGTACTCAAATTTTATGACAGTATTAACTGCATAGTTTAATAACAGCCATTCAAGGAGTGCAACTTCAATGACCTTGACCTCATATGAAAATGGTGTAAGGGGTGGGGACAAAAAGGATTCACATAGTATATACTACCTGTTCAATTAATTTGCCAATAATACTTTCAAATAAATCTTTTTTGTCCACAATGGAGGGGGAGGGGCAAAACGGTGGAAAAAACGAACTGTCATAGTAATACAATTGAGTCAACAATCATGGTTTCAATCAATTTGCTCTGAACAGAGAACAGGTAAGCTTGTCTTATATAAGTGGACATCTGAAGATACTATAAAACATCCCCATATTAGATGCTGGCATGGAAACTTAAAAAACAAACCTAGGGGTTTCTGGGTAAATCGTTACACAGAATACCTTGCAATTAGATCTGCTGTGAAAGTTAAATGGATTCAACAAGATTATTTACTTGACTAAAACAGAAATCAATGAGAACTGCAATCAATCAAGCACACAGTTCAAATAAGACTTCAATCACTTCACAAATGATATTTCCACAGAATCGAACCAAGGTGTGCCAATACAGTAACTGTTAGTAACAGAGGCATCCCTCAATCACTATTTTTACAAGCATAAATAATTGTTCTTGAATCAACTGAAAAGAGATTAGAAAGGTTATCCCAATTAGGTTGAACATAACATGCATAAGTTTTTGGAATCAAAATTAGACTTGTAAAAGTCTAAAAGGAGGAACTTTAACAAAAGTGATAAATACTGGTATCACAATCAAGTAAAAACATCATGTCCATGTTTCTAGGGACAGAACATTCTTTTTTCTGTATGACCACTAGATTTTTTCCATCTTACACCTGCTTTCTTCAAGATTAGCCTGGAGAATACCTGTAAATAATAACCGCTGGACTGTTATTAATATTTATGACCTCACAAAACAAGATCCTGGTAGCTTCAAAGCTTTCATCAAGTGTTCTACACTTTATGATGAAATACGATCTTTTTTACTGGATGGCTATCCAGATTTGTGTTTAAACTAACCTAGCTATCTGGAGATGTGTTTGAACAGGCTTGAAAGGTCCCCCAGTAGTTTGTCTTTCACAATTTATGCCACTAATCTTTACTAACATTTTGTTGACATTTTCACCCAATGTTCAACAGCCTTGGAAATCAGTAAGCAACAAAAAGTACTTATCCCATTATCTTGGCAGAAAAATGATTGTATCCAAAACATGTTTAGTGTATGCCCTACTTCTCTAGCCAATCAGAAAGCAAAGATATTTAAATTTCTTATAAATTTATCTGTCAAGAATTGCAATTTCTCCACTTTTTCAAGAAGAGCCCTCTTTGTCCTTTTTTTTTTAACAAAAATGCACCTGCCAAAACAAGTTGTCTGCATACTAAGGTGAGTGAGCACATATGTGGGAGTGGTTTGCAAAAAAGTGAAAGATCATTAGATGGGAGGGTCAAACACTAAGTCGGATAGCGTCTATGAAATAACCTCAGTTAGTTACACTTCCTCCCTTCAGTTTCTTATGCTGAAAATTTTGCTTCACTGTCTCTATCCTATACTTAGTATCTGCAGACAACATGATTGCAGTTCACATGGAAAGGAAATCCACGATCAATTCAAACTAGAAGTATTAGATCAATCCTTTGAACATCACAGATATACGTAAATATGCTAGCTATTTTTTCTTCTTCTAGAATTTAATCTACCAATGCATGATCTGGTTTTAATTTTTTTATAACAAAATAACTATTTTCTAAAGAATTAAACATCAAAGAAGTTTCTGCATTCTTTTGCCAAGTCAGATATATAAACATGATTTGAATGTTAAAAGGTAACCTATAGCTTACTTCAAAATGTTGAAATTTGAAAAGTATGGAAAAAATCCAAAAAACCAGTGCTAAAGAAAAGATATGTTTCACCATTTCCCAAACATGTGAAACAATTGGGAGAAATCAGCCTATTATTTCTTTGGCTGCTACTTCAAAAGAACAGGTGCTGTCTGTCTGAAATCAGAAATTGATTACCACTTAACTCCTTTAAAACAATTCATACCAGAATGCTTACAGGTTTGGGAAGTGTGTTTGTAGTATGTGTGTTTGTCTCAGAGTGTGTGTGTTTGTCTGTCTGTCTGTGTTAATTTTAGGGGGTTATTTTTAGGGTGTTTAAAGCCTTAGGTGGCATAACTTGCTTAGTTTTCCTCAAGGATAAACAGCAAGTGATCAGTTCAGTATTAAGTACTGGCATATATCTCCCAACATTTTCACTATATATCCCTTCATGTGAAGTACAGCTCCATCAATCACAGATATGTGAAATAAATAATGCTGCATAATGGTCATGAATAATATATAGAATAATATATCTTGTTTCATATTTTCATAAAATATCTTGTTACAAGTATCTTACTACAATTTGTGACAAGCCCGGAATTACATTTCAGACTGTCCCAACAATATATGTTATGAATATCATTTACGGCCATAATGAGAAAGGCTCAAATGTTAGTCTGAGGGTGTGGAGTGAAAAAATAATTTTAACCTTTTCATATGTGAAATACAACTTAAGCCTGGTGAGTAACAGTCTAAACAAAACTCAGACTTTGGCAGATAAACTAAATGAACTGCATTTCTTACAAACATAGTCGCATAAAATTAAAGAAATGGTTGTTCTTCTATCTAACACTAAAAATTCAATACATAAACCATCAAGGCAGCATTTCTTGATCATAAATCTGAAAGAGTTTGAAATTTCTAAAAGCCCTATCAAAACATTATATGAAACCAGGCAACTTTTTCAAGACCAGCCTACCATAAAATTTCCACATTTGTCCACTAATCATAAATTAAAGAGCACTTCAAGTACCGTTTATTTACAATTTAATGCTTGCCCATTCACCTTTGACCCAATAGAGCTGTCAGATGAAAGACCGAGGGAGCATTCCTGAGACCACTTGAAAACAGCCACACACAATAGAACACAATACCCACTCCACAGAACATTACCATGAGGCATTATGGGTGCATTATGAGCATTTTCTTGGGGCTTTAGAAAATATTTATCACTGTCCAGGTACCAACCAAGCGATAAATGAATTCTATCAATCAAAAATTGTGACAGTTTTTCAAAATGAGACAGTCAGGTGCTTTTCAGTTACAAAACATTTAGTTTTTGCTCAAATTCTTAACAAAAATGCTCACAGTGGAACTTCATCATGGCTCATCAATGCTTATTACAAACTGAATCCAATACAGAATGTGAACATCAACAGTTTTAATTACTTTCCAAAAAATATTGCATTGTGTAACTTTAATGATGATAAAATGGTTGCATAGTCACTATAAAGCCAGCTCCCTGGACCCATCTCCATTCAATTTTCAGCGTATTTGAATAACAGCTTAATAACACATGCAATAGGGTATTGACAAAATGTAATATATTTTATCAATAAAGTTGTGAAGTACTGGCCACTACCCTAAGTTAGATGTGGAAAAAAACACCACTAAAAACACTCATTTACATTTGTTCGCTCTTTGTAACAGTTGGTAACTTGTTCATTTCAAGGTATCTCAAATTTATAGGCCAACAGGTCAAAATAATGTAAAGGGTTGAATCTGTCATCTTAAACCAGACATATTAAAGATCTAGAAAGGAAAAAGTCTGAAACTTTGGAATCGTACACTGACAGAGTGAACAAGGAAAAACAGAGTTAAGTGCTTGTTGTTTGCTTGCTGCTTAGAGACAGGATGTTTAAAAAAGTAAAAAAAAACTGAAGTATTTGACCTCTAGCTTACACTGAGAAATAATTTTAAGCCAAATAACATTACATTAAATCTTATAGAATGTTTTATGTATATTCTAAATACCTCAAAACTTCTGGACATGAAGAGTCAAATGCTATATACCCTGTTTAAACATGTGTAGCACTATACTGTGAAATCATTTTTGTTTGCGTAGGACGAATTTTCGCGTATTTCGCGCTAGGAACAATGCGTGAATTTAAGACCGCGCTTTTTTAAAACTAATAAAACACTTATGTTATCTAAATCTTGATCCTGTCCAAAATATCTGCATATATTTTTCCACTCACTTTTGACCATTAGTTGTTGTTTTTAGCCAATATAAGTTGAATAATCAGATATTTTGGCAAATTCTAAATATCTAGCAAAATTAAAATGAAACTTATTATGTTTTCTTTTTAAGTATGTTTCATTTGTATTTCCTTAACTTGTTGAACGCTTATCTGAAGCGTTTACTAATAATTATTACATCATTGTCTCCACTATTTCGTTAATTCTTTTAATTCGTTAACTTTTTAATGAGAAACAAACTTATTTTATTCTTTGAGAATGTAAGAATGAAAGCGAATAGAAGTAACAACACATAAATAGGACATGAACGAGTAAAGGTAATTTTCGCAAGCGGCAATGTTTTTTTTAGCGTTATTGATTAGGGACCGGTTACAAAAGACCTGTCGGTATTGATCTTTTAATCTGTGCACACTTAACCTGTGTCAGTATATGTCAATTAACAGTTGGACCTGTCAGTTTGTATATTCGAAAGCGGACCGCGGTAATTGACACGTATACATCCAGCATCATGCAGCTGTCCTCTGCTCTTTATGCTGATAAAAAAACTGAATCTGAAATTGAAAATGCGCGAATTTAGGACCGCGCAAACGTATTTTTTTTGCCGTTTGCGCGAAATTTCATCCCAGCGAATTTAAATGATTTCAAAGTATATGTTTACATGTATACAGTGGCACACATGGTCCTGTCAATAGATTCTATAATCAAAAATCTATTGGATTTTACTGGATAAATACTATTTGTTCTCCTTCGCAGAATAAATGACAATGCCAGTGAATTGAATAACTCCATTATACTTTGTAGGCTTACTTGTCCATATTAAAAGTTGGTGCTCATCCATTAAAGGAAACTTTCCAGAAAGGGAACTCCTCACAGAAAGACTTCATTGGCCATTTATCACAGCTGTCTGCTTTGACAAGAGATAAATAGACTTACCAATATACTCGTTCCATGCTTTGTTTAGCTCTGAATGGTGCGCAAGGCAGCCTTTCATTGTGTTGAGGCAATAGTTGTTACACGGCTTGGTTCGTGTAAGTCCTCCACAATGTTGACAGTACATCATTCGGGTCATGCCACGGGTACACGCTTCCGTTGGTTTAATCTAAAATTTGATCAATTAAAAAAACATGAATTATAAGAATTAACAAAGCATTATTAGCCTTATTTTCTAGTTGTTGTTTTTTTCTTTTTTTAATAGAAAAACAAATCTACCATCAAAATGTTCAGTCTAAACAGACTATTTCACATAGATGTATATATACCTTGCTGAAATTTTGAGCTTGTTATTCAGAAAGAAGCTTTAGCTGCACTACAATAGCCTGTTTCAACCTTTAACAAACAAAACCTTTTTTTTTACTACTAAAGCTTAACATGCTCTGTGGTTAAAAAGTTCTTGCAGTGCTTTGATTTTAACATCAAGCTAAGTTCTGCAATTACAGTTCTCCTTAATTTACTGTCTTAAACAGATTTCTAATTTAATTAAAACTAGTTTGTTTACACATGTCTGTAAATAAAACTAACAAAGCTTTTCTAAATTGCACTTCCACAACAGACTGGATGAACTTACAGCTTAGAAGATCCAGCTAATATCTGTAACTAGCAACCTAACCCAGCTGGGTGAACTGGGGAATAGTTGGTTTGTGTTTCTTTAGCAAAGAGAGTCACCCCAAGTTCCAGCAAAGACTTATGAAGTAAAGGTAAATGTTCAAGCACAAAGATACACAGGCCCACAGTAAATATGCTACAGTGGATCAGGGAAGGCCATGTACAATGCTCGATATGCACATTCACAAGAAAAAAAATCCTAATGAAATCAATGGAGTATGAGTGAAAGTGCAAGTTTCTTGAAAGAATGGAAAACACTGTTCAATATAATATTGTACATTAAAACATGTATGAACTTGTATTTTCAAATGCATAGTGATGAAAAATATGTGTATCAGAGGCAGTTTACAATGACGTTTCAAAAGAAATTTTTTCATGGCTGATCGCTACCCCACCCAGTGCGGCAACAACTGTGAATCATTCTTGCAAAAATGTGAATAAGAAGTGAAATGGCTTCACATCAATGATAACTGAGTGATTTCAAAAGTACTAACAAGCATTTGGAAATACTGTGATAAAAACAAAAATGCCAGATTTATAAGAAAAGTGTGTTGTAATAAAAAAAAATAGGTACTGAGTCAGATATGGTGCAGAAGCTTTTAGAGCATGAACATTATAATATATATATGAAAGTATGAGCATTATCAGCTTTCTCACTGCACTGTACATTAAAATAAAACATTGTAAAGTGCAATTTGCTGATTATATTAACATAGCCAACTTTTTTTATTTAAATTTCCAACATATAAATGCCTGATTTTTTTTTCTAACAATATGTCCACTTGAGCTAGTTGAAGCTTTACAACTTTAGAAGAAACATGCTTGCAGTATATGTACAGTCTTATATACTATTATGCTTATGCATCTAATAACTGGTTATTCTAAAGATTTGTTTGCTCATACCTGTGAATACAAGCATGTTATAACTTTTTTTTTAAATATATGAACTAGACAGGAGTAAGCTTTTTCAATATAAAAAGCCTTAAAAGCTTTTCTGAAACCACGCCATGAATGCACCCATTAAAATTGTAATCCCCCATTGTTTTCAGGACTAAAGAGGCAACAATTTGCCTATTGCCAAAAATTCCTTCCCAATCACTGCATGATGCTGTCATGAACATTCACGTAAAGGCACAGTCAGAATACATCATTAACACAACACTTATAATAACCAACATCAAAGCTTTCTAGTTCGAAATTCCAGCAGGGGACATCATATTCAAAATAACATGAAAAAAATTTTAATAAGTTTAAAGCGAACATGTCTTACAATGTTTTGGTTCACCATTTGATGTTTTTGGTTCAACATTTATGAACACTGTACATATGTAAGTGAAATCTACTGTAATAATCTTATCGCATGAATTAACTTAAGTATTTCTGCACTGCAATAAAAGAATCATAAAAATTTTGAATATGCAATTTCAAACTGCGTGCACCTGCAGTGCTTACGATAATACTCTTTTTTCTTTAAAGTGTATACACAGACCTTTGAAAAATGTATCTCTTAATAACTGGAGTCAGAAGATTTTATGATTTTGCAAAGCAAGTTCTAACAATTTGCATCAACATTTTTTAAAAACTTCTTCCAATAGATCTAACCAGTACTCATGCTAAAGTCTTCTTTTATTCCATATCAACTTAAAAACTGACTGAAATTTGAAGAAGAAACTCATAACAACTTTTTGTTTTGGCTAGGATCATGAAAATTTTGTTTATTGTGTCTATTTCTCAACAACTTCCACAACAACCATGACCTTGTATGAAATGAATTTCATAAAAAAAAAAGAATCATAAAAACAAAAAAAACTTTCACCTACAAACATCAAGCTAATGGCAATAAATTATCAATAGGCTTCAGACATTCAAATGCAATTCATTCTATTCATCACAAATAGACAGCAATCTAAATGTTTCCCAGACGAAAAATGTTTTTCCATGGTAACTTTAACTTCCATTCATTTAAAACCATTATGAAGAATCATGTGCAATCCGTCAGCTTTATCACATATACATCAACAGGCAGCAGAAATTAAGATAAAATACGTCATATTTGAGAAATATCCAAGATGTTTTATAGCTAAAAAACTTAAAACCTGGGCCGATAACTTGCATTTATCTCGGTTCCAAAAACATTTCAAATTCTGATGTGGTAAATGATACCAGGGGAAAATGCACGCTGTTTGTCTTAGACGTTAAGATGTCTGGCTTCTCAAGAAATAACATCACCATTCACTGTACATGTTGTATACCATTACTTCTTTCTCTTTTCAACTGCATTAGTTTGAACATATATATACTGAGTCTACTGTAGGGTTACAGTGGTGAAAACTTCTCTATGACCAGGAGGCATGTGGTAACCAGCATCAGTTTCTCCTGCCTGAATCACGCTCAAACAATCATCTGATATTTCAGAAAAATTCCTAATTAGCAAAAGCAGAACCTGAATGACAGACATGCTTGACAAGTGCTAGGCAAAATAAAACCTTTTCATAAATGCGAAAATTTTCTGCCACTCCCCGATTTTCAGTTGTATAAAAACTTTCCACTCGAAGATACTTTAAATTCATTTTGTAAATAGGCTCATTATATTATATATTAATAAATAATGATGTATATCTTTAAAAAATTTGGCTTATGTGCGAAATATAGATCGATTCTGGAAAGCAGTCGATTCCTGTCAATTCCGGTAATAATGGTCGATTCTTGCAAGACGTGAGACCCCAATCTAAACATCTAAATAAATTTGTAACTTTTTTGACATTTAAATTTTGCGATATATAAGCAGTCATCTCAATTTGTCACATCCACATTATTATTTCCTTTTCATACAAACTATTTTCTCTTCTTGAATGTTACCAGTGCAGAACTTCAACTGCCAAAGATTAAGTCACACATTAAAGTGCTTATTGGCCATTTATATGTAGTGCCCTTTAACTTCTTCATTTGAATGTGTAAAATCCATTTTGGAAACTGACAATAACGAGTGTGAAAGAAAGAAATTCATCACTAGACACACAAATTAATCTTGCATCTCTAGACAGTGAATATCAGATAATGACTGCTATGGTAAATAACAGTCAATACCCTGGTAAAAGAACAGTTACTGGTAATATCCTGGTTAATAACAATTATCTGCTTCTCATTAATCTATTTTTCTTAATGTAACACTAATCCATACTTGCATGAAATTTTTCTCTAAATGACTATCTTGTGGTTTAACTACTGGCTCAGGGATTTTATTCACCAATGCTGTGAACTTTTCGCAGGTAAGTCCTATTAGAACTTAGGCTGAAGTTTTCCCCAGTTGATGGTTGAATTCAGAAGTGAGAATTTTATTTCTGTCATTTTGTTTGATAATATCAGATAACAGCATTTTAGTTTCCATTACAAATCTTTACTCCCCATCAAATATAACCTAGTGATATTCTGACCTTATCTTTGACCTAGAATTCTGACCTTATGACCTACTGGCCTTACTATTGACCTAGTAAGTCTAGATAGCTGGTAACAATTTTTACTTCTTCAAGAAATTTTTTTATAAGTATATGTCTTTATTTATTATATCTTTTATTTGAAAATAATGATAATATAAATTTGGGGATCCACCTGAACAAATGAACACAAACTTACCCTTTCCATCGCTAATATCACATCCCTGCCTATGGCTAACCCACGTACGAATGTCCGTGCTGCAATAAACGCTCTTTTCACCTGCAGTTTTAATTTCTGTGGAATATCGCCAAACGGCTTTAAATCATCCATATGCCGTGTCACACAGGTTAAATAGTCTTTTTCAAACACATATTGTGCATTTAATAACTCAAACATCCTTTGCAGAAGGTTTGTGAAGAAATCGTTTAAAATGTCCACAAGATTTAAATTTTCACCTTTATAGTAGAGTTTTAAATCACGGAAAAGTTTTGAAAACACTTCAGCATTTTGCTGGTATAATAACCCATAAGTCCGCACAAACATTTCATGTAAGTCTTTTTTGGAGTTCTCTAACAATTCTGTGAAAAAATCTGAAATGAGAAAAGATACAGTTCTTAAAGTTAATAATTGAATTTTTTTCCAAAATTCTGAAATAAAAAATACATTATTTTTAAAAGGTTACTAGTAGACATCACTGCCCTTATTAAAAAAAACAAGAGGGCCATGATGGCCCTGGATCGCTCACCTGAGTACTTAGGTTTGCTGTTAAGCAGTATTTCATTTTTTAATTGAAAATATGTAAGTGCCTACAAACCAAATATGTAAAATATCAGTCAATAAATAAAGGCTCTATGACAGAAAGTAGAAATATCTATTATAAGCTATGGTGACCTTGACCTTGACCCAGTGACCTCAAACCCTACCCATGGGTAGAGGTCCATGCAAGGAACCTCTATACTGAATATCAAAGATATTGGTCTATAAATGAAGGCTCTATGAGGTACAGTAGATAAATCTACTTTTAGCCTCCGTGACCTTTAACCTAATCCAATAATTTGAAAAAGCTTGATAAAGCTTGCTTCATGCCAAATTTTAAAATTCTAGGTCTTGTGGTTTCAGACAAGAAGATTTTTAAAGATTTTCTTCTATATTGTTATTTAAAACTTGTGACCCCTCGGGCGGGGCCAATAGTGACCCTAGGGAAATTTTTCAAACAAACTTGGTAGAGGTCCACTAGACAATGCTACACACCAAATATCTAAGCTCTATAACTTACGGTTTCTGACAAGAAGAATTTTTTAGATTTTCTTATATAACTCTATGTAAAACTTGTGGCCCCTGGGGCGGGGCCATTTTTGACTCAGAGGCCAGGATTTGAACAAACTTGGTAGAGGTCCACTAGACAATGCTACACACCAAATATCTAAGCTCTATAACTTACGGTTTCTGATAAGAAGATTTTTTTAAGATTTTCCTATATAACTCTATGTAAAACAAGTGACCCCTGGGGCGGGGCCATTTTTGACCCAGAGGCCAGGATTTGAACAAACTTGGTAGAGGTCCACTAGACAATGCTACATACCAAATATCTTAACTGTAGGCTTTCTTGTTTCTGACAAGAAGATTTTTTAGTTTTTCCTATATAACTCTATGTAAAACAAGTGACCCCCGCGGAGGGGCCATTTTTGACCCAGAGGCCATGATTTGAACAAATTTGGTAGAGGTCCACTAGACAATGCTACACACCAAATATCTAAGCTCTATAACTTACGGTTTCTGACAAGAAGATTTTTTAAGATTTTCCTATATAACTCTATGTAAAACTAGTGGCCCCTGGGGCGGGGTCACTTTTGACCCAGAGGCCAGGATTTGAACAAATTTGGTAGAGGTCCACTAGACAATGCTACACACCAAATATCTAAGCTCTATAACTTACGGTTTCTGACAAGAAGATTTTTTTTAGATTTTCTTATATAACTCTATGTAAAACTAGTGGCCCCTGTGGTGGGGCCATTTTTGACCCAGAGGACAGGATTTGAACAAACTTGGTAGAGGTCCACTAGACAATACTACACACCAAATATCTAAGCTCTATAACTTACGGTTTCTGACAAGAAGATTTTTTTAAGATTTTCCTATATAACTCTATGTAAAACAAGAGACCCCCGGGGCGGGGCCATTTTTGACCCAGAGGCCAGGATTTGAACAAACTTGGTAGAGGTCCACTAGACAATGCTACATACCAAATATCTTAACTCTAGGCCTTGTGGTTTCTGACAAGAAGATTTTCAAGTTTTCCCTATATAACTCTATGTAAAATCAACTGACCCCTGGGGTGGGGTCAGTTTTGTCCCCAGGGACATAATTTGAACAAACTTGGTAGAGGTCCACTAAATGATGCTTCATACCAAATATCAAAGCTCCAGGCCTTGTGGTTTCGGAGAAGAAGATTTTTAAAGATCCAACTTATAAAATCTATTTTTAGCTCCAGTGAACCAGAAATGCAATGGACCAGAACCATTTGAACAATCTTGGTAGAGCTTCATACAAGGAACATCCCAGGCAAGTTTCATTAAATTTGCCCCATTGGTTTCAGAGGAGATGTCGTTTGAATGAAAAGTTGACGACGGACGGACGGACGACGGACAAAGACCGATCAGGAAAGCTCACCCTGAGCACTTTGTGCTCAGGTGAGCTAACAAGAGGGCCTATATCACTCACCTGAGTATGACTCCTTAAGTTAGTTAGTCAAATGAATGCAAGTGATACAGCTAAACTCGAAGCTTCAACAGCTCTTTTCCTGAACATGTTATTCAGTAGCTGTGACCTTCATTACTGGTAAATAGGTAAGTTTTCTAATGAAAGAGAGTGAATCAGTAATCAGGTGATAATGCACATGACTTGTAATCCAGAGGTTGTGAGTTTGCTCCTCCATTTATAAATGTCTACTTATGGTCTTCCACATAAGATTTCAATTTTAACTTTTACCATGCTAAATATCTAAAATGGACTTGTCCATCTCTCCGTTAATTGTTTATGGGGGAAGTGCTTATTTAAAATTCGCAGGTATGTGCAGGCTAATCTTGGTCTTTACTGTGGTTATTCCTAAACACTGATCATGTATCAGCGGCATGTCTCTGGAATCGGACTCTTCCTACATCCAGCTAATCACCCACAACCTTAGATAAGTAAACCCTTCAGGGATGACAATTTTATGGGCAACCTGACTGACATAAAATAGATAGACTGGATTTCCTTAACTTGTCAACTTATAAAAGTCTATAACAGGTCAACCAAACTCCCAAAGTTCACTTAAGCCAACATAAGTGCCTCCTTAAACTGAATGCCTGAGTCTTATTAGATCTTGAACAAAGGAGACACATGTCTTCAGCTTTCGAAAGGAAACAATATGGCCCACTTATATCTATGTCCTAAAGGCATACAAACAAATATCTCATTATTGTGTCCCAGAAATTCTTCTAGATTTTCTAGAATAACATCTGCTCATAGTTTTTCCTAAAAGTTAGCGCAACAGGCTTTTAGGACAGAAATGATTGACTTGATACATGTAAGAAACACATGTATTGTGCTGGGTTCAAAACTTTCTTTATTAATTCAGCCGACATGATTGTAAACTTTAAAATTTCTTGCAGAAGATTTATCATAGTAACAACAACAACAGCATAATAACAACGACAACAGCATCACTAGTTAATATGGATGTTGCACAACAGCTAAACAATTGTACAGTAATGTTTGCAAATGTATGATCTTGTAAACAAGGCTCAAAGATGTTACGAGTCTATTAAATGTCAAGGTCACTTGTTACACATCTATTAAATGTCAAGGTCACTTAAAGGGCGGAACTTTACAACTACTTTATCACTAAATTACTCCTACAGATTTTTATGAAAAGTTTACAAATATATTTAATGTCCACCTGTTAGTTATATAAAACATATAAACAGTTTTAATGTCATTGTGCTACGACTTACTAAAATATTTTGTACTCAAGGTTTTTTTTATTGCAGCCCAATGTTTTACAAGTCTTTCAAGAAAAGAGTCAATCCTTAAAATTATATGTATACTTATTCTACTATGAATGTTCTTTCAAATTTAATAACATAAACATTCGTCAAAAATCACTAAACTTTTCATGCCAAGTTGATACCCAGGGTACCTTATCTTTTCAACCACCTAAATGCATTTAGTTCAATTAGATCTAAGAAGCATTAAATTAGCTTCTTAATCCAGTCTTTATGGTAAATGCTACCCATAATGCATCACATTATTGAAATCACCTTGCAAACACATCTCCAAAAAATATTGAGTACAGATTTTTTTTTACAAATTCACAAAATGCATAACCAACGATTATGATGATGGGGAAAAAAATTAAACACATCTTTTTTTATAGTGTTCAAAATATGATAAAAAATTTAACTGCAATCTTTTTTTGCTTTCATCTCAACTTTTTTTTTCTTTTTAATGATTTAAGTACTAGATAAATTCAACTTCTGATAGGCCATTTTTTTACAGCAAACTCGGCACTGCATTCAAGATACTTAAATTTAAGTTTAAAACACAATTCTGCTGATCGGACAGATCACTTCTTTCATTACCCAAACTATGTATTCTCTATCTGTACCTATACCAACAGTTCTTATACATAAAACAGACAGAAAGTAAAATTCCAACACGTATGTAATTATTACCTTTTACAGCATAATTACACACAGTCAGCCAATGTTAACATTGAACATGTCTACCTTCTACCATAACATTTTGTTTTTATAACCAATCAACTGCCCACTTACAGATGTAACAACTAGTTTCATGTAAATCATGAAATCAAGTAAGACACATCCATACTAACAAATTCTTAGATCATTCTTCTGAGTGCTTCAGTATAATACCACTTTCTACCATGAAGGAAATTTTACTGCCATTATCTCTACAAAACCCACCTCTCTTTACAAAACTGCTACCTTTTGAAAGTAAAAAGTCAAAGGCAGTTACCTTTTGAAAGTTAAAAGTCAAGGGAAGTTACCTTTTGAAAATTAAAAGTTAAGGGCAGTAACCTTTTGAAAAAAAAAATCAAGAAGAATTACCTTTTGAAAGTAAAAAGTCAAGAGCTGAGTTACCTTTTGAAAGTAAAATGTCAAGAGCTGAGTTACCTTTTTAAAGTAAAATGTAAAGATATGAGTTACCTTTTAAAAGTAAAATGTCAAGGGAAGTTACCTTTTGAAAGTAAAATGTCAAGAGTTGAGTTACCTTTTGAAAGTAAAATGTCAAGAGCTGAGTTACCTTTTGAAAGTTAAATGTCAAGAGATGAGTTACCTTTTGAAAGTTAAATGTCAAGAGATGAGTTACCTTTCAAAAGTAAAAAGGTCAAGGGCAAGTACCTTCTGAAAGTAACAAGAGGGCCATGATGGTCCTGTATCGCTCACCTGAGTATGACTGCTTTTAACAAAGTTGCTATGGAAAGAAAAATGTCAAAGGCTGTTACCTTTGGAAAGAAAAATGTCAAAGGCTGTTACCTTTGGAAAGAAAAATGTCAAAGGCTGTTACCTTTGGAAAGAAAAAATGTCAAAGGCTGTTACCTTTGGAAAGAAAAATGTCAAAGGCTGTTACCTTTGGAAAGAAAAATGTCAAGGGCAATTGCTATAAGAAAGTAAAAATTCAATGGCAGTTTAAAAAATGTCAGGTTCCAACCTGTGACTCTCAAACTATCTTAAAGTAATTCATAAGTATGCACCTTGTTAAAGGTGTTTTTTTCACCATGCCATTTTCAAAAACATCTGAGAAATTCCACAATTCCTGTCGGCAATATTTTATAGCAACTGGAAAGTAACAAAATATTAAAACCATTATTCAGTTCAAACCCAATTTTAACACTTCATAATTCTTTCAGGATTGATGTTTGAACTGCCAAAAATTATAATCAGCATGGAAAATGCCTATATTTACAACAAACTGGTACAGATTTTGTACTGGGAATTTGGAGCACTGGAATGTGCAGAATTCAGTTAATATAAACAAAACTCCATCATAAATCTTAAAAGAGGCAATGAGTTTTGCAGAAGTTCTTTCATACCATCTTTCTTTAAAGGTTGATTCTCAAAACTTGCCCTTGGATTCAATTTTACATCTTTTCACTGAAGAGACCAACATTGGTAATGAACTCTCAAGAGGTATTGGAAAGATTTTGTAGGAGAGAGTTTGCTAAGTTCCTTTCTAAGAGAATGATACTATAAATTTGGTCTATTTCAATAAACTGACTAAAAATTGCTCTTCAAATTGACATGCCGTGAAGAATTAATGCATATATGTTTGACATATTCCTTTAGCTCTTTTTTTCCAAGAAGAAAATCATCTCCTCCTAAGCGAATCTAACTCTATAAAATTCATCATCAATTTTTCAATAAAAAATTAAACCCAAGGAAATGAGAATCTCCCTTTAATATTGAAATAATTTGTCTTCCAAAGGGAAGCAAAACGTCAGTGATAAACTCTGGATATTTTTGAACAAAACAAACAATTCTATCTAACCTACAAAGACATTTTATCTGGCACTGTTACACCTAATGAGGCAGGGAGTGAAGTGGAATTTCAAGTTATCTAATCAAGTCATAATAAATGAGAACTTTTCTTTTCATAATCAGTTGAGTCAGTATCACAGAGGGCTTTTAACACCAAGTTTCATTTTCTTGAATGGACCAAACTTTTCACTGACTTCAGCTTGTAATTTGGAACTGTTAGTTTTACCCTTTGTACAGTTGAGGCAAAATTGGGCAAAAGCCTTCATATCCCATTGTGTACAAAGGGCAAAATGAGGGCATAACTGACTTTACCTTGTAATTTGGAACTGTTATTTTTACCCTTTGTACAGTTGAGGCAAAATTGGGCAAAAGCCTTCATATCCCATTGTATACAAAGGGCAAAATGAGGGCATAACCTTTTATGTCCCATTGTGTATAAGTGGCAAAATGTGGGCAAAAGCCTTTACCATATAAGTTCTTATTTCTGCACGCAAAATATTCTGAGATTTTTGTTAAAAGAAGGGGGTCTTAAATTTCTGCATACCTAATTTCTGCAGCAACATCAACCTCACACTGATGTGTCTTATTTCTGCAGTTTAGTGTACATTGTTTAAAAAAAACAATATTAAACTGGTGATTATTGTAAGCCACAAGGAAAACATTACACTGGTATTATTATGGTTTTAAATCTGTGGTCTTGTTGTCTTCAGCAGATATAGCAGAAACAAAGTTTCTGTATAAATAAGTACTTATACGGTAAGTCCTGCTGTGTACAAGGGGTAAATTATGGGCAAAAGCCTATGTCCCTTAATGTGCAAGGGGCGTAATCTTATGACCATATGTACAATTGGCAAAACATCAAAGTAAATGATGCTCAATGTTTTTTCATTACCAACTGATGTAATATATGATATGCCCTTTTGTAATTGCTACAACACATTCTTTTAACACTGCTTTTGCCTCAAAGCATTTACAAGCATTTATCCATTTTTCAGATCTAGGAGCAACTGAAAATAAGGTGAGATTACACTGAAAAAGCTAGGGGCATATCCAAGTTGTAGTTACTGTTGACAATTTTTTAAAAGATCTATCTGTAGTTCAACTATCAGTCTACTCCTCCACTCAGGTTAATGCTAGGTCAAGCTGGACACAAGCTATCAGTTTTACCTTGTCATAACACAGGATAATTTATTATCTGAAGATAACAACACTTAACCTTTTGCTCATTTAATTTAGTCATAACTGCTTTTGGACACCGATATAAACATGCCTGCTTTATAAGATCGTTTTTAATCTATTCTGAAATAGGATTCATGTTCATTTTCTATCTGCAATGGTCTTTTTCCAATCTATTGATTTTAAACCAGCACATGTTGCAAAACAGACCCTTGTACGCCCAAGTAAAACTAACACCTTTTACATACAGTATACATACTCTTTTAAAACTTCTAGAAAATATTAACTGCCATGTCTCCATTCATAATGATATCTTTGTGTGAGAAATTTGGTTTTTTAACAGTTTAATCACTTTATCTCCCTAAAAGCAAATGAGAAAAGAGAAAAAAATTCTCCATATGCATCAACTAAACCTTGCAGTGCATAAAACTGTTAAAGCATTCATTTTCTTAATTACGTTTCCCTTATCACTGAAATCAGAGATGCTAAATTTTAACTGTTGCAAACTGAAAAATTCATCTCACTGTAACCTAACACAATTAAGAGGTAATGACTCAGTTCTTTCAACATTCTTTTTGGCAAAAAAGCTTAAAGTATCGCCAAGTAAAACATGAATGAACAGTCAACCCACATTTTTTTAAAAGCAAATTTTCAATGGTTTTCTCATCTCCTGACAAGCACACCTAACTTTTGACACACAACAACTGTCTTCAAAAATGTCAAGAAGGTGCAAAAATACATCTTTATGCAGAATTCCCAATTAAAACCCCATTAGAAAAACCTCAAGCTCTTTTGAGATTATGGTGTTTCAAGCTATATATTCAGATAAACTACCATAAAAATATTTTCAATTTTGGTGTAAACTTTATGAACCTGAAAGATGGCAATAATTTAGATAGTAAATTAACTGTAACACAATCTCTTGCATGTAATAAAAAAAATACATTTCAACGATGTTCTTTCTTTAATGCACGGATTACTATGCAAGTTTGCAACTTTTTGCTCTAAGAAAACCATTGTTCAAATCATCGGATCTAAGTTTCAGAGCAACAGTAGTTTAAAATATTGTACATGCATCTGGCAATTAATGAATAATTTAATCATTTCTTCCAGGGATATAACTTGCATTTAGTGGTGTAAAATATTACCTGGTATATTCTAGGGTGTAAACAATTAATTTCTTTTAAAGTGTTAACAATTTAAATAATTATATCAACAAAACCTTGAGAGGATTTCAATTGTTCATCTCAATACAGCAAAATACATAACTGTCCAAAAACATTCACTTCTCTTAGTTTGACAGACTCGGAAGATTCTATTTTGATACTTTTGCCATGAACAGCTGTAACATTACATGTAACATTAGCTTCCCGTCTAAGAATATCACACAATTTAACCTTCTGGCAAGAATGAAAATTCCTAACTTTTTACCCCATCCTGTTGACAGAGGGAGTTATTTTCTATGCTGTTAATATGGTTTATGTCTACCTCTAATGCGAGAGCCGTAGATGAACGCCATATGTTTTCTGACTCTACTTGCTGTGTATACAATTTTCACCTCATTTCTGACATATTCTCATTTTTTTCCTTGCCCAAAACTGCCAAATTACTGATTTTCTTCTGTTTTTCTTACTTTATGTTAACTTGTCTCAGAAACATTCATTTCTAAGGTGTTCATCCACTTACCAGCAATCAATTTTGCTGTAATCACAGTCAATCATTGTAAAAAAACTGCTGTCTGTTGTTCTTTGTAAAACTTTAAAGCTAATAATTATAACAAGAGGGCCATGATGGCCCTGGATCGCTCACCTGAGTACTTAGGTTTGCTGTTAAGCAGCATTTCATTTTTTAATTGAAAATATGTAAGTGCCTACAAACCAAATATGTAAAATATCAGTCAATAAATAAAGGCTCTATGACAGAAAGTAGAAATATCTATTATAAGCTATGGTGACCTTGACCTTGACCCAGTGACCTCAAACCTTACTCATGGGTAGAGGTCCATGCAAGGAACCTCTATACTGAATATCAAAGATATTGGTCTATAAATGAAGGCTCTATGAGGTACAGTAGATAAATCTACTTTTAGCCTCCGTGACCTTTAACCTAATCCAATAATTTGAAAAAGCTTGATAAAGCTTGCTTCATGCCAAATTTTAAAATTTTATGTCTTGTGGTTTCAGACAAGAAGATTTTTAAAGATTTTCTTCTATATTGTTATTTAAAACTTGTGACCCCTCGGGCGGGGCCAATAGTGACCCTAGGGACATTTTTCTAACAAACTTTGTAGAGGTCCACTAGACAATGCTACACACCAAATATCTAAGCTCTATAACTTACGGTTTCTGACAAGAAGATTTTTTTAGATTTTCTTATATAACTCTATGTAAAGCTAGTGGCCCCTGGGGCGGGGCCATTTTTGACTCAGAGGCCAGGATTTGAACAAACTTGGTAGAGGTCCACTAGACAATGCTACACTACAAATATCTAAGCTCTATAACTTACGGTTTCTGATAAGAAGATTTTTTTAAGATTTTCCTATATAACTCTATGTAAAACAAGTGACCCCCGGGGCGGGGCCATTTTTGACCCAGAGGCCATGATTTGAATAAACTTGGTAGAGGTCCACTAGACAATCCTACATACCAAATATCTTAACTGTAGGCCTTCTTGTTTCTGACAAGAAGATTTTTTAGTTTTTCCTATATAACTCTATGTAAAACAAGTGACCCCCGGGGCGGGGCCATTTTTGACCCAGAGGCCAGGATTTGAACAAATTTGGTAGAGGTCCACTAGACAATGCTTCACACCAAATATCTAAGCTCTATAACTTACGGTTTCTGACAAGAAGATTTTTTAAGATTTTCTTATATAACTCTATGTAAAACTAGTGGCCCCTGGGGCGGGGTCATTTGTGACCCAGAGGCCAGGATTTGAACAAACTTGGTAGAGGTCCACTAGACAATGCTTCACACCAAATATCTAAGCTCTATAACTTACGGTTTCTGACAAGAAGATTTTTTAAGATTTTCCTATATAACTCTATGTAAAACTAGTGGCCCCTGGGGGCGGGGTCATTTTTGACCCAGAGGACAGGATTTGAACAAACTTGGTACAGGTTCACTAGACAATGCTACACACCAAATATCTATGCTCTATAACTTACGGTTTCTGACAAGAAGATTTTTTAAGATTTTCCTATATAACTCTATGTAAAACTAGTGGCCCCTGGGGCGGGGTCATTTTTGACCCAGAGGCCATGATTTGAACAAACTTGGTAGAGGTCCACTAGACAATGCTTCACACCAAATATCTAAGCTCTATAACTTACGGTTTCTGACAAGAAGATTTTTTTAAGATTTTCTTATATAACTCTATGTAAAACTAGTGGCCCCTGGGGCGGGGCCATTCTTGACCCAGAGGACAGGATTTGAACAAACTTGGTAGAGGTCCACAAGACAATGCTTCACACCAAATATCTAAGCTCTATAACTTACGGTTTCTGACAAGAAGATTTTTTTAAGATTTTCATATATAACTCTATGTAAAACAAGTGACCCCGGGGCGGGGCCATTTTTGACCCAGAGGCCATGATTTGAACAAACTTGGTAGAGGTTCACTAGACAATGCTACATACCAAATATCTAAACTCTAGGCCTTGTGGTTTCTGACAAGAAGATTTTCAAGTTTTCCCTATATAACTCTATGTAAAATCAACTGACCCCTGGGGTGGGGTCAGTTTTGTCCACAGGAACATAATTTGAACAAACTTGGTAGAGGTCCACTAGATGATGCTTCATACCAAATATCAAAGCTCCAGGCCTTGTGGTTTCGGAGAAGAAGATTTTTAAAGATCCAACTTATAAAATCTATTTTTAGCTCCAGTGAACCAGAAATGCAATGGACCAGAACCATTTGAACAATCTTGGTAGAGCTTCATGCAAGGAACATCCCAGGCAAGTTTCATTAAATTTGCCCCATTGGTTTCAGAGGAGATGTCGTTTGAATGAAAAGTTGACGACGGACGGACGGACGGACGGACTGACGGACGACGGACGACGGACAAAGACTGATCAGAAAAGCTCACCCTGAGCACTTTGTGCTCAGGTGAGCTAAAAATACTTTACGAAATACATACTACGTAATTTTCTACGTCATGTGATGAAAGGCAAAAGATCCTACAGAAGAGCCAAGGTCATGTGACCACTGAGTGTGTATTAAGACTGCACACAACCTAAATGCTATTAAAAAATTTCAAAATTTTCAATTAACTGCGAAACTTTTTCATCTTTTTCCCACTTTCATTTAAATGAACCAGCCTTAAAGTGCTTAATTTCAACTGCAGAGACAGAAAGCTAATGCCCTTTCTTACTGTTTCAACTGCAGAGACAGCTAGAAAGCTAATGCCCTTTCTTACTGTTTCAACTGCAGAGACAGAAAGCTAATGCCCTTTCTTACTGTTTCAACAGCAGAGACAGAAAGCTAATGCCCTTTCTTACTGTTTCAACTGCAGAGACAGAAAGCTAATGCCTTTTCTTACTGTTTCAACTGCAAAGACAGAAAGCTAATGCCCTTTTTACTGTTTCAACTGCAGAGACAGCTAGAAAGCTAATGCCCTTTCTTACTGTTTCAACTGCAGAGACAGAAAGCTAATGCCCATTCTTACTGTTTCAACTGCTGAGACAGAAAGCTAATGCCCTTTCTTACTGTTTCAACCTGATCATGAAGGATCAATTGCACTTTTCCTTTTATTTTTCATTAACATTAATGTTTCAGGCAGTCACAGACTCTAACATGAAAATGTATCAGCTGGGAGAATCAATACCAATTGCAATTCCAAGTGCAAAATTCATGTGTTAAGATGCGAAATTACGTCTAAAAATAGCTAACAAGCAGTGTGATTTGCACGAGATGTTATTTTAGTTAATTTTAACTGATGTTCATCATCCTAATAAGCACCTTCTGGGCAAACTCAATTTCAAATGATGAGTCATTCAATCAATCATGTCCACAGTGCTAACTTTAAGATTTCTCTGCGAATGACATTCCCTTACATTTTAAAAAGAACTTTCATAAGTCATAAAAGGACACTCTTCACAATTTTATTACAAACCCTGAAGATTTTAGAAGAAAAACATTACACTAAAAATTCCGGACATAATATTACTTTATATTTTTAAACAGAGAAACCTTTCCCCTGATGATGCAATTCGACAGAGATTACCTTACTAAGAATGTGTGTACTTTGTAATCAACTTGTACAGGAAGAAACAGCAGAGAAAGTCTTGAATTATTAACACTTTGTGTCAGGAAATCAAACATTTGGATGTCTCTTAACACAAAAATAAATTCTGCTACTTCTTTATGTGCAAGTAAATTAAATATTTCTGCATAGTTCTTCATGTTTACTTGGTTGAGTGCACTGAGATATTTTGGTGAAAGTAATTCAAACATAAAAGTAATTGCTGTGGCTGTCTAATTTTTTTGTATACCATAGCATGGCTGCCAAAGGAAATACATACATGAGTTGAAACTTATGAAGTTTCCCAGATATATGTCTTTGTTTGGGTTCAATGAACCAAATGAATTTTGCCTTAAATTATCTGAATTTTATATTTAAAATAAATGAAAAAATGGTTCTAAATGGTAATATATTCCAAAGAATTTAAATCATTTCAATGTGAAGAAGTGAAGTCAACCAAGTGACTTCTGCTTTCAAACTGTCAGTAATTTCTAAATATCTACTTTATTTTTCTGAAGACGATTACAGAAACTCAAGATCAATCAAAATCCATTTTGATGCCAAGATTTCATGTTTATTCCCTCAATTCTTTACGGCATTTTGAACTCATTTTTTCCTCTCTCTCTCTGTTTTATGATGCTCTCTACAGTACACTGGCATAATAAATGGAACACGTAGATTCTGATGGAAAGGTTATCTGTCTGTGTTTACATCTTGATTGTGGGTAGAATTTTTGGAGAGAATTTTTACCCAGATTTTGTTTATATGCAGTACCATAGTCTCCATCATGCTGTGCCTGGAAGATGCTTTCTGTTATTGCTTGCAGTATTTACCGTTATTAATCGAGGTAATAAAATGGACAAAGTCTGGTCTAGGAAGGAAATGAAGGGAGAAGAGATTTGACTTCTGATCAGTAAACAAAGTGTTTTCTGAGACATGGAAATGATTTGGAAAATAAAACACATACAGTGATCTCTCAAAACAAGCTGGATAAGAGAATCACTCAGTCTTTCCCTTAGGTTCCTTATCTTTCTTGGGGTATGAAACCTTTCCAAGAAATATGAAGTGAAA
The DNA here is from genome assembly GCA_012932295.1 of Cyclina sinensis. Classification (NCBI taxonomy): domain Eukaryota; kingdom Metazoa; phylum Mollusca; class Bivalvia; order Venerida; family Veneridae; genus Cyclina; species Cyclina sinensis. The sequence continues at coordinate 3,623,985 of JAAONU010000007.1, read as the reverse complement.
CAAGCCCAAACAAGGTGTCCAGTACTTTAGTATAAGAATATGTGGTAACTTTGATGAAAACTTTAGCAGCTCCTTCTATTGAAAACAGATGAATGGCAATGTGACATAAACCTTCCCATTACAATGCAGTCATTAGCAGGTTATAAATCAGTATTAACAGGCTGATCTTAGCAGGACCTTTTCAAGGGATGAATGCTAAAAAGTTTTAAGCGCTATAAAATAAAACAAGAGGGCCATGATGGCCCTTGATTGCTCACCTGAATATGACTCCTTTTAACAAAATTGTTATGTACCTGATTAATTGACCCCAGATGACCCACATTCGAACTTGTGCTAGAAATTATTGAAACAACCTTTCAGACTAATTTCCAGGTTATTTGGACTGAAAATGTAGCCTCTAGGATTGTTAATAAGGTTTTTCTATTTTTGGGCTTTGTAACCTAGTTTTTCATCCCAGATAACCCATGTTTAAACTCATCCGAGTAATCACTGGGAAAAACATCCTGACTAAGTTTCATGACAATTGAGGCAAACATGTGACCACTAGAGTGTTAACAAACTTAGTGTTGACGGACAACATACGACAGACATTGACGGACAACATACGACAGACATTGATCGATCCTAAAAGCTCACCAAGAGCCAGTTCAGGTGAGCTTTAAAAAAAAAAAAAAAAAAAAAAAAAAAACAAGAGGGCCATGATGGCCCTGGATCGCTCACCTGAGTACTTAGGTTTGCTGTTAAGCATTATTTCATTTTTTAATTGAAAATATGTAAGTGCCTACAAACCAAATATGTAAAATATCAGTCAATAAATAAAGGCTCTATGACAGAAAGTAGAAATATCTATTATAAGCTATGGTGACCTTGACCTTGACCCAGTGACCTCAAACCCTACCCATGGGTAGAGGTCCATGCAAGGAACCTCTATACTGAATATCAAAGATATTGGTCTATAAATGAAGGCTCTATGAGGTACAGTAGATAAATCTACTTTTAGCCTCCGTGACCTTTAACCTAATCCAATAATTTGAAAAAGCTTGATAAAGCTTGCTTCATGCCAAATTTTAAAATTCTAGGTCTTGTGGTTTCAGACAAGAAGATTTTTAAAGATTTTCTTCTATATTGTTATTCAAAACTTGTGACCCCTCGGGCGGGGCCAATAGTGACCCTAGGGACATTTTTCTAACAAACTTGGTAGAGGTCCACTAGACAATGCTACACACCAAATATCTAAGCTCTATAACTTACGGTTTCTGATAAAAAGATTTTTTAAGATTTTCCTATATAACTCTATGTAAAACTAGTGGCCGCTGGGACGGGGTCATTTTTGACCGAGAGGCCAGGATTTGAACAAACTTGGTAGAGGTCCACTAGACAATGCTTCACACCAAATATCTAAGCTCTATAACTTACGGTTTCTGACAAGAAGATTTTTTAAGATTTTCTTATATAACTCTATGTAAAACTAGTGGCCCCTGGGGCGGGGCCATTTTTGACCCAGAGGACAGGATTTGAACAAACTTGGTAGAGGTTCACTAGACAATGCTACACACCAAATATCTAAGCTCTATAACTTACGGTTTCTGACAAGAAGATTTTTAAAGATTTTCCTATATAACTCTATGTAAAACTAGTAGCCCCTGGGGCGGGGTCATTTTTGACCCAGAGGCCAGGATTTGAACAAACTTGGTAGAGGTCCACTAGACAATGCTACACACCAAATATCTAAGCTCTATAACTTACGGTTTCTGAGAAGAAGATTTTTTTTTAGATTTTCTTATATAACTCTATGTAAAACTAGTGGCCCCTGGGGCGGGGCCATTCTTGACCCAGAGGACAGGATTTGAACAAACTTGGTAGAGGTCCACTAGACAATGCTACACACCAAATATCTAAGCTCTATAACTTACGGTTTCTGACAAGAAGATTTTTTTAAAATTTTCCTATATAACTCTATGTAAAACAAGTGACCCCCGGGGCGGGGCCATTTTTGACCCAGAGGCCATGATTTGAACAAACTTAGTAGAAGTCCACTAGACAATGCTACACACCAAATATCTAAACTCTAGGCCTTGTGGTTTCTGACAAGAAGATTTTCAAGTTTTCCCTATATAACTCTATGTAAAATCAACTGACCCCTGGGGTGGGGTCAGTTTTGTCCCCAGGGACATAATTTGAACAAACTTGGTAGAAGTCCACTAGATGATGCTTCATACCAGATATCAAAGCTCCAGGCTTTGTGTTTTCGGAGAAGAAGATTTTTAAAGATCCAACTTATAAAATCTATTTTTAGCTCCAGTGAACCAGAAATGCAATGGACCAGAACCATTTGAACAATCTTGGTAGAGCTTCATGCAAGGAACATCCCAGGCAAGTTTCATTAAACTTGCCCCATTGGTTTCAGAGGAGATGTCGTTTGAATGAAAAGTTGACGACGGACGGATGGACGGACTGATGGACGATGGACAAAGACCGATCAGAAAAGCTCACCCTGAGCACTTTGTGCTCAGGTGAGCTAAAAAAAAAAACAGATGGCATTTTTTTGCATGCACCGATGGTTTTGCTTCAACTGTCCATTCACAAGATGGCTGGGCACCTCTTTAAAATACATACAGCTTGATTATCAGCTTGCATTATCTTCAAAAAATTGTTCTCAGAGGGAAGTTTACCATTAGTACGTAAGCAACTCCAGGTAAGTCTCTTGTGGATCATTGCCTAATGCTTGATATTACCTGCACTCAATGCTGTGTTTCTTGCCATTCATTTTCCGAGAATTTTCATATGCAAAACTTCCTGATATGCCATAAAACAGCTGTGGGTTATTGCACGCAATGAGATTTATTTACCTTTAAAACATTTTTTTCCCCAAAAATATAAATATACCACAGCTAAATTTTCTGGCAAATCTCAGAGTTAATACCTTTTCTATGAATTATATATACAATTCATTCAAGTTGTAATGGCAAATGAAGTCTTCTTGTCAAATTTTGGTTACATGATGCAAACATCACATAAATGCCAAATATTTATGTATAAAAAGTAAAAAATTTATCCCATGCTCTAAAACAAACTTCAGACTTACCATCGAACTTTTTGGTTCTAGAAACAAATGTTGATTTGATAAATCTAAATGCTTCATCTGCTACCGATTCATACTCTTTCATACTGAGTGACTTGAGCTTATTTTCCATGTCTGGCGTACAGCATGTGCTCCCGTGTGGACAAATTTGTAAGTTGTCACCTGAAAGTAAATAAAAGGAAATATGAAAGAAGGTTTGCAATTAAATACAAGACTTGACCAATAAGATCAAATACTTTTCCAACTATCAGACACAAATTTATCTTAACAGACAAATAATGCCCCCCCAAAAAAACCATCTTAATTCAAGACACCAATTGCAAAAGGTCATATGCTACTAAATTATTGAGACCAGCAAATACAACTAAATTATGGAGACTAAACTGCCATGGTTGAATACAGCTGATTCTACTGTCAATTCTTTAAATTCAACAGAATTTACTAAAGCAGACAAAAACCAGTAAAGGGCATCTTTATTGATATACAACTAATTTTTTGAAACAGTTAAAAGGTCAAATACAACTCTGTCGAAGAAAATTGCAATGGTTTAAGATGGTCAAATCATTTTTATAAACACAACAAAACATAATAGGCAGCGGAGAAAAATTGTATTTGTGATAATCTCTTGTCAGAACATTATTTTTCATTATCAGTATTTTCCTACGGCAAACTGACAAGTACCATATCATAAATATCACTGAATGTAACTAGAGACCTCATATAACACCATAACTTGTCAGGCACAGTTAACACTGCTTTACTACATGACCAGTCCAGCCAATGACCTCTGGTACATGAATCTAGGTTTGTTCTTATTGTTATCTAAACAAGTACATTTGTAAATATATAAATCACATAAATTGGTTACAGTTATGATACCTGTATCATCTTTTTTATCTCAGCAACACTTGATGAAAGCTTAGAAAACAGTTTAAAGCAAAGATAATTCCTGTGATGTTTAACTCAAAATGCTCTAAGTTATTCAAATGGTTTTAAAGCAGATTTGGCTTTATTAAACTTTTGAAAGACTCAAGCAGACCATACAAATTATAAATATTTAGGAATTCCGAGTTTGAGTTTTTTTCGGCATAAGTCAAGAGCAACTAAAGACACACAAATCATAACATCACTATATACAGTTTTATATTAAGTGATATAATTTCATGAAATCAGACTATTCTCGTTGTATTTGTTTTCCTCTTCAAAATTTCAGACCAGAAGAAAATACAAGATAAGCTCTTGGATCACAATGATTAATGAATCTGATTTCATCAACAGAAAATAGTCTATTGATCATACCAACATTACATACTCTTAGACTGCTTTGGTTGAGATTGTTTTGGATTTACAAAACAAGTATATTTTAAGTTTACTTAAGTTTTGTTGCAGCGGACTATCACCTGCAATTGAATGCTAGGAAGTTTTTACTTTGGGTACTAGGTAACTTCAATTTGAAAGAGCTAACTTTAACATCTAAGCCATGATAACTTTAGAAAATAAGATTCAACGGAGTGTAGTAAAATGAAAAATACAAACTGGCAATAACAAACAGTATCATTTTCAATCTTAATTTGACACTTCACTATTTAATTTACTGTGTACATTCAATGCATTTGTAGACTTTACAAAAGCTTTTGATTCCATGTATTTCGTTTGAAAAACCATTCATTTAGAAGTCAATGTCAATTTTGTACTGGACAATACATTCTGTCCAGGCAGGATTTGTTATGTTTCAATTCTACATAGCTATAGCTCATGGTCAATTTCACATTGGTCAATACAGGAGAGGTAGGAATGTAAATTACACCCTGGTCAGATTTCACAGTATGATTATGACCATTCAGGTAGAGGGTGTCAGTTTCCATGGCTCAATTATCCCAGCATGGTCAAACCAAGGTTTTCAACTTTTTAAAGACCAAAAGCTTCTGGCTGTATTATTATGAATCACCATTTCTCTAAAAACATTATATGACTGACTAAAGTAAAAGCTAAGGTATAGTGGATAATGGTCAAAACCTGTCATCCGTAGCCAACTGCATTGAAAGATTGTCAATCATTTAGTTCTGAACACCTTACAAGGCATTTTAAGATTGGTATAGTACTCTTTATTATTCAAAACACATAAAGAATAGAGTACTTTTAAGTCATTTTCATGTTTATCATCAAGTTAAACAGAAAATAAAAACATCTGTTTGATGTACCCATACTATCTTAAAGTTCTTGTGTAACTCCTGAACTTTATAAGTGCAACTTTAAATTGCCTTTTTAATAAGCATGACCTGACTGACTGTAAGGGCCATGATAGCAATCTTCAAAGTTAAAATTTGTATTACAAAACTTGTATTTCATACAGAACATACAAAAGGATGATTGATGTAATAAAGAAATTTATGTCATATCAGAAAAACAAAATGATGTAATGCTGAGATACTGCTTTACTGTGGCTGAATGAATGTAATTTATGCAAATAAAAATGCTTCATATGCCACTGTATCATAATCAAATTAATAATTTATGCGATTTCATGTAAATGAGGTGACTGCAGTAAGTCCGGCGATGTAGGTACAAAATATTTCACATTCCTACATCAAACAGATATTTATGCAAGCACATAAACTAAAACGTATCCTTTAGCGGTAACAGTTTTTATTGGTGCATTTGTAGTAAGGAAAGGAAGTCAAGATAGGCACATAAATCTGCCGACCCAAAAAGACACCTGCTAATTTGCATTTAAAATGACATAGCCCTATGTTGTTTCTTACAATGAAAAAACAAATATAATGAAATAAAAAATGAAAATTGCATAAGAAAAACTTGTGAAGTCAGATTTATATATAAATGAATCCAATTATATGAGTCACAATGTCTCCCTTATTCTAATTAAATTTCAATTTGACCCAAATCTTAACAGCCGTTTTTATTAAATTCAAAACTTTCCTAATATCTTTTGAATTGTGAATCATGGAGATTTACAGATGGATTTTCACGTCACCTCTAACTGCCTTTTATCAATGCATTCTTTATTCATTGCTATATATAACAGGCATACTGATTACTGTAACCAAAAATTGCAAATTCCTTTTGAATAGAAAATACCCCCATCAATTGAAAATGGAGAAGTGTAACGACGTAATAATGTAAATAATCTCAAACACGAGTAGTCTTAAGCTTATCTGACCTAAAATACATCCATATACAAAAATTTAAATGTCATTCTTCAATCGCCAATTCAAACAAGAAATTCTTCCATCAGATACAAAACAAATAATACTGAAATACTTTCAGCTGAACAAAGGGAAATTTTGGTTTGCAAAAAAAAAGAAAGATCTTTTTGTAACATGACCTCCAAATAAATCTAGTGGCTCATTTCGAAAAATACTGTTTGATATGAGATAATTAACGATTAACGGAACATGTGTAAATACCTTTAAGTTTTCAATAGTTCACGTCAATCATTGCTACAAAAAATATTCATTCACTGTGGTTATCTTTCGTAAACACTGTTCTACGATATTAGTGTGTGGCCAATCACTAATATTCTTGGCCATATTATATATCATAAATAATCGGTAAATCAGTTGATATATTTTTCTTTAATGGTTATAATGTATTTGAATATTAACAATATAATACCTTGATCATTGTCACAAACAACTAATTTTTCACAGGTGTTTTGAAAAGAAATCTATGCCCTATTTCCAAAACCACAATCAATATACATATGCCAAGCCATTATAGATTTCAATTTCAAATATTGATCAGAACCGGAAACGATGATAAAGAACCACAAAAATATTTCTGAAACAAAAAATGGCTTTCACATTTCAAGACGAAACACGTCATAAACTGCCATTAAAATAGTTTATCTAGTTTATCTTTGTCTAGACTTAGACAAACTTCTTAAAAATGCTCTTAAAGATTATAATTTAGCCAATAAGACTTAAATTCTTAACAGCGGACCAAAGTTTTTACAAAATATAACAGGAACTCTGGTATCCCAAAACTGAATAACTCACATTTGGATTATGTTTGATTCATCAGCATGAATTGAATGTTAATCTCTGTTTGAATTTCTTTAACCTTTGTATGGATTTCTTTCTAAACAAAAGAATTGTTTTAGCTTTCAAAGTCAGTTACATATCTGACAAGAAGTTTGTAACTGATGAGCAAAATCAATTCCCACTTTCCAAAGTGATGATTACTGTATTGTTACCCACAAAGAGTCTATTTTGAAATACAGATCAAGAAAACAAGACACCATCATGAGAACTAGACTGCCTCCTAAGTCTCACCAGAAATTAATGCTAAAACAGCACAATTTCATTTAATCAGAAACTGTCCATTTAAATGAACTGCGTTGCAGTTACTGGCTGAACCAACATATAATACAGGCTGCAACAAAACAACAGCCAGATCTATTTTACACTAACTTCCCCCTAATTATTTTCTAATTTTTGTTTATTAGATTAACTTAAATCACATCATGCAATTAAGTGATTTAAAAGGCTGCAACCAAATGAACCAGTACTCTATACACCCTTAATTATCCAAGAGAAATTAAGAATTGTTCACCTCCCCACTGATACATAAAATCATATGTGAGAGTATTCTGAAAGTGGTACATAATATTTAATTGAATTGTATTAGGTAATTATTACATTTCTGCAGTAAAGTACTTTCTCCACAGCTGTTCCAATTCCTCACTGTTCAGATTAATAGTAAATTATTGGCTTTAGGAAGTAATGGAATTATACTTTTTTTAAACTAAACTGACTGAGGTTTTGTGGATGAATATCACTTCAAGGCTTCATGTGCAAAGCCACAAAATGGAAAAGTTAATGTCCTTTTTTTGTCAAAACAACTGTGAGTAACTTAAATATAAATGACACTTCACGATAAAAATGTCTGAGAAGAGTTTCATGATGCTAAATGTCTGTTTTTGTCAAACCAGCAAGCATATTCAAACATGAACATCACTTCTTGTCCAGAAAAAACAACTGTTAAGACTTTTTAAAATTCAAAAAATATAACTTCCAGCGTTTATGTGTCTTTGCAAAAAGTAACTAGCCAGATAAAACATCACTTCTTGCAAAATCCTTTGAACATTTACAAAAAAAATAAAAAAAAAAACAACACACACTAAAAGGAATTACTTTGTGTACTGAAATGACTTTCTTAGGGTAAGGACAGTTTTTGATTAAGCATCTTGGCATAAAGTTTTTCTTGAAAAGGGTAAAACATCTATGCTTCACAGAAAAACAACTTTTCAGGAGTTAGAAGCAAAATCAGAGGTAAATTAGTAAAATAAAAACTGACAAAATGGAAGTTCAAGTAGTGAGTACTGGGCTCACCTGAAACGTAATGTACATTGTAATAATTATTGGAACTCTTAACCAACGAAAAATTACAGTAAACATTTCAGATGTCTGATCAAATGCTTCTTCCATACTATAGAATTATCTAATTAGTGTACTCAGAGTACAAATTTCAATACACTTAAATACCTCAAGAATTTCAAAACACTTCTGGAATTTTCAGTATCATGACTATCCCTTAAACTGTAAAACTAATAAATCAGCATATCTCTACTACTTATATTGATACAGTTATACATTTTTTTTACCTTGAAACCGATCATAATTCTTTACTCTGAAGTTCTGAACAAGTGTGAAGGCAGATTTAAGGATGGATTCAACATGTTTAAAGATTGCTGCCAACTTTTCTGACAATAAACAATTTACCTGCCTTCTCCAAGACCTCTGCAGACAGTTGCCTGTACATTCATTTTCGGCATCACTTCACTAATGGTTTTGTAATGTAGATTCCAATTTTCCATCGTTAAGACAAGGCAGGGAAAGACACCACATTGTTTTATCAGAATTGGTACTTGTTGTCTAGGGCGTACTTATGGGATTTTTTTCCCAAGTAGGATTAACATAATTAACAGATGTGCACATTTCAAAATGGCATTTTTTGTTATCTGAGCAACAAATCAAGCACCATATCACTGGAAGAATGGCTGAGGCAAGGGCACTTGATCTGATCAATAATCACTCTTACTCATTTGTTAGAAGCTCTTGCGAACATTATTCAATATTATGACACATGTTTCTCTGCTATCTTTTAGACTAAAGGTGTCCAAATAACAGAAAGTCAGATATTTCTTACATGATTAGTGCATGCAAAATTTGTAGAAGGTTTAATAAACTAAATTTCTTCAAAATTCCAAGCTTTGCTTAAAGAGCAATTCATACACCACGAGACTCTCATTCCAGAAGTCCCCCTCACCCCTCAACACCCCCTGGCACAAAAAAAATGGTAAAAAAGAAGTATCTTATAATTCAGATAGTCCGTCCTAGAAACCAGACTTACAGACTTTCATTCATAACTGCATTGTTTGCACTATCATGTACATTTGGATTACCTTTCTTCATTACATTTTTCAGAGACATGAGTATATTTTGAGTTTACATGAACATAGCATGTTTAATGGTTTTTAAATGGGCTGCATGACTACTCCAGCAGCTTTGCCCTGCATGTAAAAGCAATAATATTGAAGCAGAACTCCACTGAAGATCTGGTAAACTGGGGTCTGTTTTTAACAATCCAGACAGAGTGTTGAAATCTTGGCAATTCTAACAATAACTGGAAGTTTTGCATCATCCACATTACTAGCCATCTCAGATTTCTATCATATTCAAATTTTCTAAAATAACCACTATTTCTGACACTTGCTCTGCAGTAAGCCATTATCTGAGAAAGTTCAGTAACACAAGAATTCATTTGTATGCTTTTACTCACGAATTGAAGCAAAACATGTAAACATTACAAACCACTGATTTAATACAAACTGCTTCATAATTTTGTTTTTTAGGTAAACAAAGCAATGTGTGTACACAATAGACTTTTTATTCAGAAGCCAATCATCTTGAATTCCAGAAGCTTTTCACATAGCCATTATATAACTACAGAAATCTATAAACTCAAATCACTGATGCTATAACTTATGAGTCATTCAGTTACACTATTTATGCAAAAAAGATCAATGAGAAAACTCACTGACAGTGACGAAACCTTAGAGAGTTGTAAATGAGGTTGTCCTCCATCACTCATGGAGCAGACAGGACATTCTGTGCAACCAATCATTAAGGAATCACGCTTTTCTACAACTTATCAATACTGTGGCATGAAGAAGAAAGCAACAAGGCAATATTTATTAAATATTAATGATTTGTAGCACTCAGATACAGTAAGTTGATGAAAGTCTACCATTAGGGTTTGTTTTTGTACTTTATTATCTTTAACCTCAAAACCCCCCAAAATTATGAGCACAAGACATCAACACTGCAGCTGATTAAAGTACATAGATTTATACTGTAAGAAACAATTTCTGTAAGACACATGAAGTAATAAATTGCATACTTGATTAACATGACCAGACAAGAACATGTTCTGTGAATGTAAAAATAATCAAGTTCACCTTCATGGGGGAATACAATACAAGCAATTTTCTTGTATCTAATTATCTTGTAGATCTTATCATTACATACTGATTTGTATCTTTTGAACAATTTAAACAGAAATCAGCATTTAAAATCAACCAAACATCACACTGGACTCAAACATTACACTTCTGTATGAATACAGTAGAAACCTAAACCTTGTCATTAAAATCTATTATCTTCAAAAAGAACCCAATCCCAAAAATGTTTCAATTAAGATATTTTTTGCCCATAAACAGTTCTTAAAATCAATTTCATATACCTGGGTGTATAATTTTCTTTAAAAATCTATAATCTTCTATAATCTTCAACTATTTTCCTATACAGGTGAAGATAAGCTGAAGAGAAAAAAAATGTACATAAAACATAAGTAAGAAATCAAAAATAACAAGATAAAACTTCTGAGATATTTGAAGCATTTCAATCTTTCAGTGAAAGAATACACAGGAAAGAAATACTGATGGTTTTAGATAAGGAACACCTGTATGATCAGTTTAACGGCTTTTCAAAAATGACTTTCAATAAGGCGTAAAGTAGTGATAACATCTTGTTCTTTTTTCTAACAATAAAACTGTTTTCTTTATATTTATGGTGTACATTACTTTCAAATGTAGCTGAAAAATTCATGTAACAGAATACATTAATGAAAAACAAACCTAGCAAAATAGTGCACTTTAAAGTTCTGCTGACTTTGACTGAAACATTACTGTCACACATTCTAAATGACATCTTTTAACTGTCCTTAATACAGATCTTTGGTGCACCACCCACCTTTGAAAAGTTTACATAACTCCTTTCAAAGGTATGCATGTTTCAACACCTGTCACGCATCTGACTTTACAACAACAGAACATACAAATTACAAGGCTATGCACCTGACTTGAACCTTACAATGCTCTGGTCAAAATCCACACAGCTCATCTTACAATGTGACATATGGCTTAATTAGCCAACACAAACAAATATGGTTATAAAATCTGGACTCATTTATGTTACTAGATACGTCACAGTATTGACAGCTGGAAAGTCAATGACTGTGGTCCCTTCAAATAAAGTTACAGGCCATACTAAAACAGCCAAACTCTAACATGGCTTATTGTTCATTAAATTAATCATACCTCTGGAGTATAAAACCAAGCCAGAGTTACAAGCACAGAAATCCCACTTTGTTACTAGTCTTCAGGGTAATGCAGATGCACAAAAATTCACGTCTGGCTAATTTGGACGTGCTACAAATACAGAGCAACCCAGTTCATAACTACTATATTAAACAGATTTTTTATTTTACATTCTGATTGTACCTTTTGATCTATCTTGATCCGTAGATTAAAAAATCTTAATTTCTAGATATTTTCAAGAGATGAAAGAAGTATCTTTATTGTTGTTAAATAATTTTTATGAGCAATCGATGTCACAGTCGAGAAATTTGCTATGGGATGACAAAATGAAGTGGGGAAATCATTAAATACGATCAATATTCCCCCATAAAAGGTTTTAAGCCTCATTATTAGAGCACCTGCTCTCTTCTTTTTTATGTGAATAGTTACACATACTAGGACTTTTTTTCCATTCATTTTTTCCATTCCATTCACTTACTTTGAATGATCAATGAATGAGAACCACTAATAAAATAAGTAAACTTGAACTTAACACCATCGGAGATTTGGCTATATAAAAAAAAGTTTCTTGTTAACGTCAATGGAATTTTTCATATTAAAGCACTTTCTACATTCTATTCTTTAGCATATTTTGAAGATTAACAGAAAAGTAACAAAGGTTTACCAGAAGGAATTAAGGTGGGTCTGGTCAAGCTGTCATGTCTGAATATGTTTCCGCTGGTAAATAATGTAATTATTAGAATGTTTGCCATACAAATATCATTCATATTATTGGGAACGTAAAAAACCAATATTTCTCTGACTAACATGACCTAGTCAACTTGCGCCGCTGGCGGTCATTACAACAAATAAAACAACCTGGGTCCATTCACCCGAGGTAATTAACAATGTATCGATAAAGAGCAAATATGTTATATCATTGTCCAAATGTTTAAGCTATGTATTAGCTGTAATCCCCTCTAACAACAAATGATTAAGCCTGTTTCAAAGTTAAAAATTAATTTCATTCAAATGGCAAAAAATCACAGGCTGATCAAAACAATATAATCAAACGTTAGACATAATGTCTCAACTTTATCTATAGAAGTACAAAGTACTCCCCTACAGCTTTTCTTTTCATAATTGTTTGATGTTTTGACATGATAGAAAATCGACTGTCATTTCTTTTAAATGTTAGTAAGCTGTAAGAAGTAAGAGTAACAAATACAGACAGGTAATCACTGGTAGATTATCAAATTCTATTATTGTGTTGTTTTTTTCTAGCATAATTTTTAAAACAAGATTAATTATTACATGTTAAAAACTGCCTCTTGCATCAGTTTTTAGAGTAACAAGCAAATGCCCTTATCACTGTATTAAGAAATAATCAATGTGCTTTCTCATACCATCTTTACATACAGAAAAAGAATCTTTACAGACAGATAAAGTGATATCAGAGTTATTTGAACTATAAAAACATACTTGAAGAAATGCAACAAAATATCATATGCCCCATTATCTTCTTTGCATAAAGCAAAAAGAGCAATCTAAGACATATGAACTATGTATACACTTGAAGAGAAACCTCTTAAACCAAAGGCTTGTCTCAACATCTCCTTCTGGACAACATCTTTTACCACTGTTCCTCTTTCAAATACACTCATCTGGCCTATCTGTATGTAAACAATTTACAAAAGTATCAAGTGTTTGATATAAAGGCAAGATTAGCTTGGGTAATGCATGGATTTATCAATACTTCACCTACTTATTTCATGGCTTTACCAGAGTTATCTAACTTCTTGTAACTGCCGATATTTACACAAAGGGAGGTAATTATTACAATCAATAGCTATTATATCTCAAGATACCCATTCAAATATTATACAACATAAATACATTCTTCAAATGTATACAGGGAACATTTAGTATTAAAAGTTAGGTAACTCTATTCTTGTAGGAATTAAAGGAAACTTGCAAAACACTAAAATGAAGTGTAAAAAACTAAAATGACAAAAAGGTCTTAGTTTAATAAGCCTGAATTATTTCAAGACAAGATTTACATATGTAGTAAAATCTGTAAAGCCAGAAACATATTAACAATGATAATAATCCTTCGAGAAATCAAAACTGTACAACACTATTGCATTTGTAAGAGAGCATTTCAACCTATTTCTGAACATGATCTGCGATATTCTTTTAAAATAGAATGCCCATTTCATAAAAGCAGATGATGCTGGAGTCCCTGTTGGCTGAATGATGAGAATGATTTCTTCATGAAATCAAGCAAAAAGGTGAAAATTAATGGCTTTCTTTTTTCTCTGTTCATCTAACATTTTATCAAACAAGAAAGATAACTCACGCAGCCCCCAAGATAAATACAATTATTATCATCTTGACAATGTCAGAAGCAATAAAGTAACAAGAACAAAGAACTTATCTCATAATCTCATAAATATTCATTATCTACAGACAACTCTACTAAGAGATTTACAAAATAAAGACTGAAACTTAGATATTCAAATAACCTGCCATGATTTTCACTTTTCACCATCCCTACCTGTTTTATCAACAGGACATTTGCATACATAGAACTATCATTAGCTATTAAAGGAGTTATCTTGGGACTTCCATTCAAAGACTAAGATATTCAGAGTCTATCTAAATATCTAAACATCTTAACACTCCTGTCCTGAAATAAGACATAATAATCTGAATTCATTTTGATTTTTAAAAAAAGAGCCTACAGAAGGCAAAGGAAATGTCAAGATGGCATGATCTGTGTTTCTATTTGTCACACTCCTTTTAGTTTTAATCAATCCTTCAAACAAAAGGTCATAATTTCCTCATAATGATTTTTAGGAGTTCTAATCTTAAGTCACCTAAATTTCTGTATTTGGTAATACTTAACCATATTTGGAAGGTGTGTAACCTGTATATTGAAAAGGGGTATGACTGTAATACTGGAGGGAGTGTTACCTCATTAATGATAAAACTGGAAAAATATGACAAATAATGTAGAAGTAATTGAAAGAAGTGTCAAATCAATACTGCAAACAGTGTAACACAAGAACTGAAAAAAGTGTATGTACACTTTAAAGGGGCTGTGCTCCAGATGACACAAGAAAGTTTTCTTGTATTATAAATTTCTTGTGATATTTATGACTTATGCTTAAAAAACTGACTAACTGACAAAAATAAGTCAGGTAATCACATTATAAATTGATTTTTTTCCTTTCATAGTGCTATACCGTAACGCGACGGTATAACTATATTGTATAAGATTTAAAGTAAACGATATTTATTTCACATGCGGAGATAGTGGTGACAGTTAAAGAGTTGTTAATATGTGAGATTATAACAACATAATATTTTACTTCAAAACTGATTATAAAAGTCAAAATAGAATAAAAAAAATATTTTCGCTCCAGCCTGATTTGAACTCTGGACCCTCATGTTAACAAAATATTTCCAACGCTTTAACTGTCACCACCATCGCCACGTGATATTACAGATATTTACTTAAATCTTATACGATATAGTTATACCGCCGTGTTACGGTATAGCACTTTGAAAGGGAAAAAAATCAATTTATAATGTGATTATTTGACTTATTTTTTGTCAGTAAGTTATTTTTTAAGCATTTGTCATAAAATTTAATGTTACAAGAAATTTATAATACAAGAAAACTTTCTTTTTTTGTCATCTGGAGCACAGCCCCTTTAAATGAAAGAGGTTTCTTAACTGAGAAATCACTGACTGACTATCGAAAGATCACTGAAACAATAAAAATGGGAAATCGGAAGTTCTTCAGCGAGCTGTCATTCATTACTTTAGAAGGAACAGAAGACTAACTATGCATAAGGAGGTACCCACAAAGCCCACAATGCCACAAAATGACATGATTAGATAACCCACATGACCTGTGCTAGATGGTTCAGTGCAAAACTATTATTTACCGTTTTTTCTTTTATTTGCAGATACAATAGTTTAATACCCAATCTTCAAAGTGTCATCAGTAAAACATTTATGACTACATGTTCTAAGATCAGAAATTTTGGAAGATAATGAATGTACAATAAAAATGTGTGACGGTTGCCGATATGTGACAGTCCAGTGATCAAACTTCCACTGATACAAAAAACATGAAATAAAAACCTGCACATTCTAACATATACAAATAAAATTTTTAAAGTCTTAATATTCATACAATTTAATGTCGAGACATCTTTTAATGTCTGCAATTACTTTCAGTAAAAGCTACTAGTAACTGTCTGTTCTGCTGAAGAAAACAACAAAGCAAAGACATATAAAAACTATCCCCTCAATTTCATTTTGTTTTATGATTTTTACAATTATAAAATACATTTCTGTGTCTTATTTCTTATTTGTAATGTCATGGTGAATTTAATATCAGCACCTAATTCCAAGATTACTACAAAACCTCCCAGTGCCACAATGTCGAAACAATCTGGCAACAAACAAGTTCAAATTAATGGAGATTAAAAACATGTAAAGCTTGAAACTTTCTCGTTTCTTTCAACTGTGGCTGAATTGCTGAACTTTGTTATATTTTGGACTCCCACAAGAAAACAGCCTGTTACCTGGTATTTTCTACCAGAATTTATGAATTACTTGCCTCTAAAGCTCCCTTTTACTACCCTTATCTGCTACCAATACCCCCTCATAACCCCTCCCCAATCATAACAATAAACAACTATAGACTATTTACTTAAAGGTCATGTGACACGAATTTTTGACCTCGAAATTTTCATATGAGCGAAAAATATATATCTAACTATGACTGTTTTACAAAATTCCGCAGGTAATTTTCAACTTAAAGATGTTTTTATAGCAAATTAAAATCCATACTTTACGCACTTGGTCGCGCGCACCTGTCACGAGCGAAACCGGAAGTGACGCACATTTATCCCTTGCCACTTTACACAGCTGCCTAGATTGTTAACAAAAACTTAAAATTATGATGGAAAGTGAAAATGTAGACTGAATATAGTAAAATAACAAAATTGAACAAGTTAAGCTAACATCATGAAAATACATTGAAGATTTTTTTAATAAATAATTTGACATTTTGATGGAATTACGAAGCCAATGAACAATATATTATAGAGGCTAGTTTAATCAGGGTTAAAGAATTAAAAGATACATCAGTGAAAATATCTTGACTAAGAGATATTTTTCAAGTAACTGATCCAAAAATATTTTGAACATGCATATTTTTATCCGATGCAGTTTGTTGGAAGACTTGATTAACTAACTCCAATCGAGAGATATTTTTTCCATAAAAACATTCTCCTTACACATGTTACAGTGATGTGTTGCTTATTTGTCTGTGGTATATTTTGCCTGAGGTACGCCTAAGTTATCTTTGACTAGATCTATGATTTTTTTCATTATAAATGCATATCTTTTTTTTTGGCTTATTCATTCTACATTTTTTTGAAAACAAACAATAATGATGAAAGAACAAATAATATGAAGAAGCCCTAAAACTATGTCAAAATCATAACACAAACACATTGTTTTTGTTTTTTTAATAATTTGTTCACATTAAGAATTCGAATGATTTTTATTTTCATCATAAATAGATCTATTACATTTAATTATCTTATAAAAATATGTATCTGCATGGAAGCTTCTAAACTAAAAATCATTCAGACATGTTAATTGGAACAAGCTATTACATAATGTTTTGACAAGTGTGACTGATCAAAAGTAATTCAATCAATTTGTAAGATCACTTGCCATAAAATTTTGCTATTTGTCTCAACTTTATCATTGATTGGGTCATAAAAAAGTTAATTGCTTTGTTTTGACAGCTATGCAGAATATACAAGGGTCCAGTTTGGGCAGATTAATTTGCATAAATCCCACAGTATAAGGCGTGATTTATGGATCTTTGACATTTCATTGGAATAAGCATACCAAATTTCTACTTGATGGACATGCCATATTATTATTTTTCAAACAATATCCTAACGTGAAATTAACACTGTAGTGTGAATTTCCATTCCAGTGAAACAAATGTTAAAACATTAGATCACCTAAATTCATTTCAATTTTACTACATTTAAATGAAAAAGAATTTGTTTATGACGTAAACATCAAGTGAGGAAGATTTACGCAGCATGTAAAAACGTGGAGATTGTGTTATATAGAACCACAACATGGAAGAAATTGGAATATTTAGTAAGGTAAAATTACAACCCGTTCTCCCGACACAAAGTTTGAATTTACGTATAAAAATCGAGAAGTAATCACATTATTTTATATTATTTACAATTTATAGCATGTTATTTTTATAAGTGTGCCTTTATCGTGTTTCTTGCACTTGTGGTTTAGTGTTATTTTTTCATTTAAAAACGGTTGTGTTATGAGCAGTGTAATTCTGCACTACTGCCTAGTACAGTAGGGATAAATCTACGTCACAACCAAAAATTGCGGCGGAAACTACCGATGTCGAAACGGAAACAGCCGATCATCAAAAACACGTTTTTTCTTATCAAAAGCAATATTTTCATAATTTCGCAGTTAAACCATTTTAATCAGTACTTTATGATTATTTTGAATAGACAAAGTTGCTATAGTCGTGTCACATGACCTTTAAATCATACTGACATTTCAACCTTACACGTCCACTCAATTTTCTTAAATCAAAGCATGTTTCAATTAACAGAGGTATCAGAAAGGGTGAGAAAATGAGCACCATTCAGTATGAAGTTTTCAAAACAAAGAAAATAGAGGGGTTCAGTAACCAAGGATATGTTAAATCTTCCTATGCTAATCAGCCTAGCCAGTTCAGGTCAGTTTACACTGGCCTAAATGCTGATAACTGAAGGTGGACGAGAGGCCAGAGAAATTACCATTAAGTGGTTAATTATGTAATTAAGGGTGTTGTGAATGAAATTATGGGTGATGATACACCAAATTATCTTGCCACCCATTTCCTCTGACATATGAAGGTGTTGGTTTCTAACCATCAATAAAAATCAAGGAAAGATCGATTAAAATAAATATAGGATATGAAACTGAAAAACATACTATTCTTTTAAATAATAAGTATTTTACAAGGTAATGTACAGCATGAAGCTTCTGTTGTGTTCTCATTTGAATATAGCCAACTGTATACTGTAGGATACATATTAAGTAATTTTATACAAATAAATATATTTACAGGTAAAAATCTTGTCTACATATAGCCTCTTAATAAGGACAATCCTTACGAAGCATTTACCTTAGTTTTCAACTTTTCCAAAATATGTAAATGTTAATAGGATTTTTTCCTTAACTTTTTGTGTTCTGAACTAGACTTCTTGAGAATAAACTGGCTGAAAGATCATTAAACTACGCTTAAAATATACACTTCATAGCTTAAATATCTAGTATATCTCATAGGTGGCCACGAATCATGGCCACTCCATGGTGCGTACCAACAGTTCAGCTGGTATGAAAAACTTGTCACATAATTTTGAATAAGCCGATAGACTGTAAATATAGGTGGTGAATAAAATCCTACGCTCGACCAAACAATTCACCAGGTTTTATCTGAAAATAAATGGTTACTGTGAATAAAATTATTGAAAAATTACTTATAAAGGTACCACAAAATTAATTTGGCATGAACACGGAATATGCGAATAATTGCTTAATTCTCTTCAAATTAATTGAATTCTCATTTACGTGTACTTGTTATTTCATCATAATTATTCGGACAATTTTATTACATTATTCAATAGTAAAAGGACAAAAGGTAAATAAAATTTGCCAATAAACAACAATAAATACCGCTACTAGGTAATTTGAATGTCTCCAAGGTAGCGTAATCAGGGTCATTAATGATCTTATGTCCTAGTGACCTAATTCCACATCTACTTTTATTGTTTCACAGGGTAATAAGAACCTAATTTTACAAAGTAGTACTCTTGATAAGTCATCCCAGGAAATCCTGGATGTGATGTTAAATATTATCCTTGGACTGACCAATTCCCAAAGAAGAGAAGCCACCAGTTTCCCAATTTGCACATTTCCTTAACAGTTCATTCTACTAGGTTTGGTTAAAAAAATCTCAGTTTAATGCCCACTTATAAAGACATAATGAACATACTTGTGTGTGTCCTCTTACTGTTTAAAAAATGGGTGAATGTGGACCCGCGACCAATTCTAAAAGTGCTACTTATAATACTGTAAAATACTTAACAGAGTCCATTATCCCATAGCTATTAGTCATTATTTAAACTACCCAATCAACCATAACCAATCAAATGTTCCACAGAAACCCTGCAAATGTAATCTTCTTCTGTGATCAATCATCACTAAGCAACTGTTTCCCATTTCTTGTACCAGATTGTGTCAAAATTATTTTCAACACAGAGAGAACATTAAGTTCTTTAAAAAAAAATTGAAACACTTATACCATAAAATAATAATAAAATGGTGAGAATAATGGAAATGTTGCCAAAGTTTAGTGGTAATTAACAGTTATAATGGTCACCTGTGCCACAAATGTATATAATGCTTTTGTTCATGCCAGCTGCATGTATGACAATTCATCATATATTCTTGAATATCCCTATCTGCTGCAAAAACTTTATTCATAAATTTAGGTCCTTTTCAGTCTTGTCTTTAATTCATTTCACATCAGTGACCATATAATAAAAACATTTTTGTTTTACCTGATCAATTTCCTCTCATAGACATTTCTCATAACTAGATGATTATAAATATTTTCCAAGATCTTCAATGTGCCAAGTTAATACAAATCTCTAGAGTTGGGGTGGCTGGGGAGGGTAGGGCTTATTTAAATAGATTATTTCTACAGCTAATGTTGTAGCTACATTATTCATGAAGTAAATAAGTTTTTCACCCTTGTTTCTTTAGGCTAAAAAGGATTGGTATAGATTTATGAGCTCACAACAATGAAATATGGCCCAAACCTCATTATGCAATTGAAATTTTATCTTTCACTGTTCAGTTTTTTTCTCTCTCTCTCAGTTTTTTTCTATTACTTTATGTCATTTAAGTCTTGACTTCTATCCAGTCTGGTTTGTTCATTTGTTGATAAGAAATACCAAAGCAAATAGAGTAATTAATATCACATTCATTTTTCCATTTTTTTTAAAACTCTATTTCTGACTTTTTGCTGTTTCACATCAGTCTGGTTATATGAATTCATTATGACTTCGAAAATGACAAAAACAGCAGATGCTGTTAAACAAATGCATGTTCATACTTAATCTTCATTCCTTTCAAAATGAAATCTTCTTAAAAGACAATTATACAAAGACCTTATGGCAACAATAAATGAAATGATCGAAACTATACCAAAGAGTTTGTAGAATTTTTCCCAAAATACTTGAAAGTTTTTAATAACAAAGATTGTTCTGTAACACATCCAAGTTCTTGGCAAAGCGTTCACTTTCAAATTATAACATATAAAAATTGAGAAGTTACGTTACAAAACATGGTTCTGACATTGATGCCCCATTTCTTAAAAGACAGAAATCTGAATTGTCTTTAAAATCCTAGCTTATATTCAAAGTTTATAAAAGAGCAGCTATCTGTAAGCTTTGAAGATATATTTTTTGACATTTAGCAGATCAGATTTTCAAACATTGATATCAAACATTTTGCATATGGTATGATTATGCAACCACACGCACGCACAATCTTAGGGTGAACTGATAAGAATCAGGCCTTCAACACAAAGTCAGACCTCCACAGATCTACCAGTAGACAAGTATCATTTACAAACTAGGTCAAAGCATTTTTGACAGGACTATTTATTCCAAACCTGAACCTGATTTACAGGTTTTTAAATGCATAACATAAATAGAGTTAAGTAATGATAAAGAATTTGGATATATAAGTTGGAACTATTTGTTGCAAAATACACTATATACAGACAATCCTGTCATGAATTATAAATAACTTCTGTAAATAGAAAGGTAAAGGTAAAGGTTTCTTATTTAACGTGGGTAGTCAACGAAAGTTCCCACCTGGTGTGGATGGAACAACTTATTTCCAGAAGAGCCCACAGTGTGTGTATTTTACCTCCCCGATCCCCAGTTTAGGCCGATACTGCTGGAAACAGTACCAGGTTAGGTTACCACCCAGTCCTGGGAAATCAGTCGATAACTCAGTCGCTACCCGGAATCGAACCCGGGTCGCTAGCTTCGTAGTCCAACGCACAAACCACTCGGCCACCGAGTCACCTCAAATCCCAATTAGGTGTTTAATCAAAAGAAAAAAGCCCTTTCAATTTCATTATCAAAACATGCAGGTAATGCAGCTTACAGGTTAATCACCTTTGAAAACAAAATTTTATGGTGACAGAAAAATCAAAATTTAGGAAAACATTCCCTATATTAGGATAAAAACTGAAATATAAACAGTGCAATCAATGTACAAACATTGGCTTACTTCTTTGTGATCATGGCATTTATTTGTCACTTTGGATTACATTGCATTAATCACCCACAGGAAGTTGGAAAGAATTAAGCAAACATTTTAAGTCTGTTGAAAATGAAAGTTTATAACCATTGAAATGTAATTTAATGGGTGCATGAACAATTTGGCCAGCATATGTGTTGACCTGGATGATTTGGCCTGCTGCCAAAAATACTAAAAGTTCCTGCTGAGTGTTGTGTTTCTGACCTATAAACAACAATGACCAAGTGTCATTTGCTGGATGGTGAGTACAGTACACGCCAGGCGAATTCAAGTTTTCCTCTGGGTTGTCATCGACTACCCATTTCGCAAAACGCGACCAAGTCCACCATATACTGTGAAATCATTTTTGTTCGCGTAGGACGAATTTTCGCGTATTTCGCACTAGGAACAATGTGCGAATTTAAGACCGCGCTTTTATTAAACTTATAAAACACTTACGTTATCCGAATCTTGATCCTGTCCGAAATACCTGCATATATATTTCCACTCTCTTTTGACCATCAGTTGTTGCTTTTTTAGCCAATATAACTTGAATAATCGGATGTTTTGGCAAATTCTAAATATCTAGCAAAATTAAAATGAAACTTATTTTGTTTTCTTTTTAAGGTGTTTCGTTTGCATTTCCTTGAATTGTTGAACGCTTGTAACAACACATAAATAGGACATGAATGGGTAAAGGTAATTTTCGCAAGCGGCAATGTTTTTTTTAGCGTAAGTGATTAGGGACTGGTTACAAAAGACCTGTCGGTATCCATCTTTTAATCTGTGCACACTTAACCTGTGTCAATTAACGTCAGTTAACAGTTGGACCTGTCAGTTTGTATATTCGAAAGCGGACCATGGTAACTGACACTTATACACGCGTCGATGGTTATCCAGCGTCATGCAGCTGTTGTCTGCTTTTTATGCTGATAAAAAAAATTGAATCTGAAATTGAAAATGCGT